>CM031944.1:0-585000 GCA_018749465.1 Paracanthobrama guichenoti
GCATACAAAATTCATGCATTAAAGAGATTAGTGCTTTTGCATTTAACTGCATACAAAAACTCCTTTTGCATTGATGCTGCTGAATATAATAATTCGTTGAGCATTGAAGAGTTTATTGCTTTTACAATACATTGCATACAAGAACTTGTTGAGCATTGAAGAGTTTATTGCATTTGCATTACATTGCATACAAAACGCATGCATTAAAGAGATTAGTGCTTTTGCATTAAACTGCATAAAAATCCTTGTGCATTGAAGAGTTTATTTTACTATACATTGCATACAAGAACTCGTTGAGCAAAAATTCCCTTGTGCAATGATTAGTGCTTTTATAATGCAATGCATATAACTGCTTTTGCATTGCAATGCATACAAAATTCATGCATTAAAGAGATTAGTGCTTTTGCATTTAACTGCATAAAAAAAACTCCTTTTGCATTGATGCTGCTGAATATAATAATTCGTTGAGCATTGAAGAGTTTATTGCTTTTACAATACATTGCATACAAGAACTTGTTGAGCATTGAAGAGTTTATTGCATTTGCATTACATTGCATACAAAACGCATGCATTAAAGAGATTAGTGCTTTTGCATTAAACTGCATAAAAATCCTTGTGCATTGAAGAGTTTATTTTACTATACATTGCATACAAGAACTCGTTGAGCAAAAATTCCCTTGTGCAATGATTAGTGCTTTTATAATGCAATGCATATAACTGCTTTTGCATTGCAATGCATACAAAATTCATGCATTAAAGAGATTAGTGCTTTTGCATTTAACTGCATACTAAAAACCTTTTGCATTGATGCTGCTGAATATAATAATTCGTTGAGCATTGAAGAGTTTATTGCTTTTACAATACATTGCATACAAGAACTTGTTGAGCATTGAAGAGTTTATTGCATTTGCATTACATTGCATACAAAACGCATGCATTAAAGAGATTAGTGCTTTTGCATTAAACTGCATAAAAATCCTTGTGCATTGAAGAGTTTATTTTACTATACATTGCATACAAGAACTCGTTGAGCAAAAATTCCCTTGTGCAATGATTAGTGCTTTTATAATGCAATGCATATAACTGCTTTTGCATTGCAATGCATACAAAATTCATGCATTAAAGAGATTAGTGCTTTTGCATTAATTGCACTTTAACTGCATAAAAACTCCTTTTGCATTGATGCTGCTGAATATAATAATTCGTTGAGCATTGAAGAGTTTATTGCTTTTACAATACATTGCATACAAGAACTTGTTGAGCATTGAAGAGTTTATTGCATTTGCATTACATTGCATACAAAACGCATGCATTAAAGAGATTAGTGCTTTTGCATTAAACTGCATAAAAATCCTTGTGCATTGAAGAGTTTATTTTACTATACATTGCATACAAGAACTCGTTGAGCAAAAATTCCCTTGTGCAATGATTAGTGCTTTTATAATGCAATGCATATAACTGCTTTTGCATTGCAATGCATACAAAATTCATGCATTAAAGAGATTAGTGCTTTTGCATTTAACTGCATACAAAAACTCCTTTTGCATTGATGCTGCTGAATATAATAATTCGTTGAGCATTGAAGAGTTTATTGCTTTTACAATACATTGCATACAAGAACTTGTTGAGCATTGAAGAGTTTATTGCATTTGCATTACATTGCATACAAAACGCATGCATTAAAGAGATTAGTGCTTTTGCATTAAACTGCATAAAAATCCTTGTGCATTGAAGAGTTTATTTTACTATACATTGCATACAAGAACTCGTTGAGCAAAAATTCCCTTGTGCAATGATTAGTGCTTTTATAATGCAATGCATATAACTGCTTTTGCATTGCAATGCATACAAAATTCATGCATTAAAGAGATTAGTGCTTTTGCATTAACTGCATACAAAAACTCCTTTTGCATTGATGCTGCTGAATATAATAATTCGTTGAGCATTGAAGAGTTTATTGCTTTTACAATACATTGCATACAAGAACTTGTTGAGCATTGAAGAGTTTATTGCATTTGCATTACATTGCATACAAAACGCATGCATTAAAGAGATTAGTGCTTTTGCATTAAACTGCATAAAAATCCTTGTGCATTGAAGAGTTTATTTTACTATACATTGCATACAAGAACTCGTTGAGCAAAAATTCCCTTGTGCAATGATTAGTGCTTTTATAATGCAATGCATATAACTGCTTTTGCATTGCAATGCATACAAAATTCATGCATTAAAGAGATTAGTGCTTTTGCATTTAACTGCATACAAAAACTCCTTTTGCATTGATGCTGCTGAATATAATAATTCGTTGAGCATTGAAGAGTTTATTGCTTTTACAATACATTGCATACAAGAACTTGTTGAGCATTGAAGAGTTTATTGCATTGCATATAACTGCTGTTGCATTGCATTGCATACAAAACGCATGCATTAAAGAGATTAGTGCTTTTGCATTAAACTGCATAAAAAATCCTTGTGCATTGAAGAGTTTATTTTACTATACATTGCATACAAGAACTCGTTGAGCAAAAATTCCTTGTGCAATGATTAGTGCTTTTATAATGCAATGCATATAACTGCTTTTGCATTGCAATGCATACAAAATTCATGCATTAAAGAGATTAGTGCTTTTGCATTTAACTGCATACAAAAACTCCTTTTGCATTGATGCTGCTGAATATAATAATTCGTTGAGCATTGAAGAGTTTATTGCTTTTACAATACATTGCATACAAGAACTTGTTGAGCATTGAAGAGTTTATTGCATTTGCATTACATTGCATACAAAACGCATGCATTAAAGAGATTAGTGCTTTTGCATTAAACTGCATAAAAATCCTTGTGCATTGAAGAGTTTATTTTACTATACATTGCATACAAGAACTCGTTGAGCAAAAATTCCCTTGTGCAATGATTAGTGCTTTTATAATGCAATGCATATAACTGCTTTTGCATTGCAATGCATACAAAATTCATGCATTAAAGAGATTAGTGCTTTTGCATTTAACTGCATACAAAAACTCCTTTTGCATTGATGCTGCTGAATATAATAATTCGTTGAGCATTGAAGAGTTTATTGCTTTTACAATACATTGCATACAAGAACTTGTTGAGCATTGAAGAGTTTATTGCATTTGCATTACATTGCATACAAAACGCATGCATTAAAGAGATTAGTGCTTTTGCATTAAACTGCATAAAAATCCTTGTGCATTGAAGAGTTTATTTTACTATACATTGCATACAAGAACTCGTTGAGCAAAAATTCCCTTGTGCAATGATTAGTGCTTTTATAATGCAATGCATATAACTGCTTTTGCATTGCAATGCATACAAAATTCATGCATTAAAGAGATTAGTGCTTTTGCATTTAACTGCATACAAAAACTCTTTTGCATTGATGCTGCTGAATATAATAATTCGTTGAGCATTGAAGAGTTTATTGCTTTTACAATACATTGCATACAAGAACTTGTTGAGCATTGAAGAGTTTATTGCATTTGCATTACATTGCATACAAAACGCATGCATTAAAGAGATTAGTGCTTTTGCATTAAACTGCATAAAAATCCTTGTGCATTGAAGAGTTTATTTTACTATACATTGCATACAAGAACTCGTTGAGCAAAAATTCCCTTGTGCAATGATTAGTGCTTTTATAATGCAATGCATATAACTGCTTTTGCATTGCAATGCATACAAAATTCATGCATTAAAGAGATTAGTGCTTTTGCATTTAACTGCATACAAAAACTCCTTTTGCATTGATGCTGCTGAATATAATAATTCGTTGAGCATTGAAGAGTTTATTGCTTTTACAATACATTGCATACAAGAACTTGTTGAGCATTGAAGAGTTTATTGCATTTGCATTACATTGCATACAAAACGCATGCATTAAAGAGATTAGTGCTTTTGCATTAAACTGCATAAAAATCCTTGTGCATTGAAGAGTTTATTTTACTATACATTGCATACAAGAACTCGTTGAGCAAAAATTCCCTTGTGCAATGATTAGTGCTTTTATAATGCAATGCATATAACTGCTTTTGCATTGCAATGCATACAAAATTCATGCATTAAAGAGATTAGTGCTTTTGCATTTAACTGCATACAAAAACTCCTTTTGCATTGATGCTGCTGAATATAATAATTCGTTGAGCATTGAAGAGTTTATTGCTTTTACAATACATTGCATACAAGAACTTGTTGAGCATTGAAGAGTTTATTGCATTTGCATTACATTGCATACAAAACGCATGCATTAAAGAGATTAGTGCTTTTGCATTAAACTGCATAAAAATCCTTGTGCATTGAAGAGTTTATTTTACTATACATTGCATACAAGAACTCGTTGAGCAAAAATTCCCTTGTGCAATGATTAGTGCTTTTATAATGCAATGCATATAACTGCTTTTGCATTGCAATGCATACAAAATTCATGCATTAAAGAGATTAGTGCTTTTGCATTTAACTGCATACAAAAACTCCTTTTGCATTGATGCTGCTGAATATAATAATTCGTTGAGCATTGAAGAGTTTATTGCTTTTACAATACATTGCATACAAGAACTTGTTGAGCATTGAAGAGTTTATTGCATTTGCATTACATTGCACAAAACGCATGCATTAAAGAGATTAGTGCTTTTGCATTAAACTGCATAAAAATCCTTGTGCATTGAAGAGTTTATTTTACTATACATTGCATACAAGAACTCGTTGAGCAAAAATTCCCTTGTGCAATGATTAGTGCTTTTATAATGCAATGCATATAACTGCTTTTGCATTGCATGCATACAAAATTCATGCATTAAAGAGATTAGTGCTTTTTTGCATGCAAAATTCATGCATTAAAGACATTAGTTTTTGCTTTTTGCATTGAATTGCACTAAAACTCATTATGCATTGAAGATATTTGCATTAAAGAGATTAGTGCTTTTGCATTGAATTGCACTAAAAATTCCCTTTGCAATTGATTAGTGCATACATAACTTGTTGAGCATTGAAAGCATGCATAATTGCTTTTGCATTGCAATGCATACAAAATTGCATGCATTAAATTTGAGATTAGTGCTTTTGCATTTAACTGCATAAAAATCCTTGTGCATTGAAGAGTTTATTTTACTATTACATTGCATACAAGAGTTTATTTTGCATTTTGTTGAGCAAAAATTCCTTGTGCAATGATTAGATTGCTTTTGAGTGCAATGCATTTAACTGCATAAAAATCCTTTGCATTGAAGAGTTTATTTTGCTTTTGCATTGCAATGCATGCAAAAATATTGCAATGCATGCATTAAAGAGATTAGTGCTTTTGCATTTAACTGCATACAAAAACTCCTTTTGCATTGAAGAGTTTATTGCATTATAATGCATGCTTTTGAAATGCATACAAAACGCATGCATTAAAGATTGCTTTTGCATTGATTTGAATTTTTTTGCATTTTATACTGCTTTTGCATTTGCATACATGCATTGCATTGCATAAAATTCATTTTGCATTGAGATTAGCTTTTTTATTTGCATTGCATTGCATACAAATTGAAGATCTTTTGCATTGCAATGCATAAAAATTCATGCATTGAAGAGATTATTATTGCTGCATTATTTGCATTAATAACTGCATTTGCAAAATATGCATTGATTGCATTTTATTAAAACTCGTTTGCAATGCATACAAGAACTCGTTTGCATTCCTTTGAAATATTATTGCAATGCAATGCATAACTGCTTTTGCATTGCAATGCATACAAAATTCATGCATTAAAGAGATTAGTGCTTTTGCATTTAATTGCATACAAAAATTGCATTGAGTTTATTGCTTTGCAATATGCATTGCAATGATTTGAATAAGTTTGTGCTTTTGCATTAAATTGCATACAAAATTCATGCATTAAAGAGATTAGTGCTTTTGCATTTTGCATAAGAACTCTTTGCATTGAAGAGTTTATTGCTTTTATACATTGCATACAAGAAGCAAGTTTATGCTTTTGCAATTTGATTAATTTTTATAATGCAATGCATTAATAATGCTTTTGCATTGCAATGCATACAAAATTTGCATTAAAGAGATTAGTGCTTTTGCATTAAATTGCATACAAAACTCATTATGCATTGAAGAGTTTATTTTGCTATTTGCATTTGCATACAAGAAATAGCAAAAATTCCTTGTGCATTGAAGTGTTTATTTTATAAAATGCATTGCATACAAGAACTGCATTTGCAAAAAATTGCAATGCATTAGTGCTTTTGCATTGCAATGCAATGATTTAGTGCTTTTGCATTAAACTGCAAAAAATCCTTGTGCATTGAAGAGTTTATTTTACATGCATTGCATACAAGAATTCATGCAAAATTTGTGCAATGATTTAGTGCTTTTATAATGCAATGCATATAACTGCTTTTGCATTGCAATGCATACAAAATTCATGCATTAAAGAGATTAGTGCTTTTGCATTTAACTGCATACAAAAACTCCTTTTGCATTGATGCTGCTGAATATAATAATTCGTTGAGCATTTGAAGAGTTTATTGCTTTTACAATACATTGCATACAAGAACTTGTTGAGCATTGAAGAGTTTATTGCATTTGCATTACATTGCATACAAAACGCATGCATTAAAGAGATTAGTGCTTTTGCATTAAACTGCATAAAAATCCTTGTGCATTGAAGAGTTTATTTTACTATACATTGCATACAAGAACTCGTTGAGCAAAAATTCCCTTGTGCAATGATTAGTGCTTTTATAATGCAATGCATATAACTGCTTTTGCATTGCAATGCATACAAAATTCATGCATTAAAGAGATTAGTGCTTTTGCATTTAACTGCATACAAAAACTCCTTTTGCATTGATGCTGCTGAATATAATAATTCGTTGAGCATTGAAGAGTTTATTGCTTTTACAATACATTGCATACAAGAACTTGTTGAGCATTGAAGAGTTTATTGCATTTGCATTACATTGCATACAAAACGCATGCATTAAAGAGATTAGTGCTTTTGCATTAAACTGCATAAAAATCCTTGTGCATTGAAGAGTTTATTTTACTATACATTGCATACAAGAACTCGTTGAGCAAAAATTCCTTGTGCAATGATTAGTGATTAGTGCTTTTGCTTTTATAATGCAATGCATATAACTGCTTTTGCATTGCAATGCATACAAAATTCATGCATTAAAGAGATTAGTGCTTTTGCATTTAACTGCATACAAAAACTCCTTTTGCATTGATGCTGCTGAATATAATAATTTGTTGAGCATTGAAGAGTTTATTGCTTTTACAATACATTGCATACAAGAACTTGTTGAGCATTGAAGAGTTTATTGCATTTGCATTTGCATTACATTGCATGCATACAAAACGCATGCATTAAAGAGATTAGTGCTTTTGCATTAAACTGCATAAAAATCCTTGTGCATTGAAGAGTTTATTTTACTATACATTGCATACAAGAACTCGTTGAGCAAAAATTCCCTTGTGCAATGATTAGTGCTTTTATAATGCAATGCATACAAAATTCATGCATTAAAGAGATTAGTGCTTTTGCATTTAACTGCATACAAAAACTCCTTTTGCATTGATGCTGCTGAATATAATAATTTTGAGCATTGAAGAGTTTATTGCTTTTACAATACATTGCATACAAGAACTTGTTGAGCATTGAAGTTTATTGCATTTGCATTACATTGCATACAAAACGCATGCATTAAAGAGATTAGTGCTTTTGCATTAAACTGCATAAAAATCCTTGTGCATTGAAGAGTTTATTTTACTATACATTGCATACAAGAACTCGTTGAGCAAAAATTCCCTTGTGCAATGATTAGTGCTTTTATAATGCAATGCATATAACTGCTTTTGCATTGCAATGCATACAAAATTCATGCATTAAAGAGATTAGTGCTTTTGCATTTAACTGCATACAAAAAACTCCTTTTGCATTGATGCTGCTGAATATAATAATTCGTTTGAGCATTGAAGAGTTTATTGCTTTTACAATACATTGCATACAAGAACTTGTTGAGCATTGAAGAGTTTATTGCATTTGCATTACATTGCATACAAAACGCATGCATTAAAGAGATTAGTGCTTTTGCATTAAACTGCATAAAAAATCCTTGTGCATTGAAGAGTTTATTTTACTATACATTGCATACAAGAACTCGTTGAGCAAAAATTCCCTTGTGCAATGATTAGTGCTTTTATAATGCAATGCATATAACTGCTTTTGCATTGCAATGCATACAAAATTCATGCATTAAAGAGATTAGTGCTTTTGCATTTAACTGCATACAAAAAACTCCTTTTGCATTGATGCTGCTGAATATAATAATTCGTTGAGCATTGAAGAGTTTATTGCTTTTACAATACATTGCATACAAGAACTTGTTGAGCATTGAAGAGTTTATTGCATTTGCATTACATTGCATACAAAACGCATGCATTAAAGAGATTAGTGCTTTTGCATTAAACTGCATAAAAATCTTGTGCATTGAAGAGTTTATTTTACTATACATTGCATACAAGAACTCGTTGAGCAAAAATTCCCTTGTGCAATGATTAGTGCTTTTATAATGCAATGCATATAACTGCTTTTGCATTGCAATGCATACAAAATTCATGCATTAAAGAGATTAGTGCTTTTGCATTTAACTGCATACAAAAACTCCTTTTGCATTGATGCTGCTGAATATAATAATTCGTTGAGCATTGAAGAGTTTATTGCTTTTACAATACATTGCATACAAGAACTTGTTGAGCATTGAAGAGTTTATTGCATTTGCATTACATTGCATACAAAACGCATGCATTAAAGAGATTAGTGCTTTTGCATTAAACTGCATAAAAATCCTTGTGCATTGAAGAGTTTATTTTACTATACATTGCATACAAGAACTCGTTGAGCAAAAATTCCCTTGTGCAATGATTAGTGCTTTTATAATGCAATGCATATAACTGCTTTTTTTGCATTGCAATGCATACAAAATTCATCATGCATTAAAGAGATTAGTGCTTTTGCATTTAATTGCACTATACAAAAAGAACTGATGCTGCTGAATATAATAATTCGTTGAGCATTGAAGAGTTTTTGCTTTTACAATACATTGCATACAAGAACTTGTTGAGCATTGAAGAGTTTATTGCATTTGCATTACATTGCATACAAAACGCATGCATTAAAGAGATTAGTGCTTTTGCATTAAACTGCATAAAAATCCTTGTGCATTGAAGAGTTTATTTTACTATACATTGCATACAAGAACTCGTTGAGCAAAAATTCCCTTGTGCAATGATTAGTGCTTTTATAATGCAATGCATATAACTGCTTTTGCATTGCAATGCATACAAAATTCATGCATTAAAGAGATTAGTGCTTTTGCATTTAACTGCATACAAAAACTCCTTTTGCATTGATGCTGCTGAATATAATAATTCGTTGAGCATTGAAGAGTTTATTGCTTTTACAATACATTGCATACAAGAACTTGTTGAGCATTGAAAGAGTTTATTTGCATTTGCATTACATTGCATACAAAAAACGCATGCATTAAAGAGATTAGTGCTTTTGCATTAAACTGCATAAAAATCCTTGTGCATTGAAGAGTTTATTTTACTATACATTGCATACAAGAACTCGTTGAGCAAAAATTCCCTTGTGCAATGATTAGTGCTTTTATAATGCAATGCATATAACTGCTTTTGCATTGCAATGCATACAAAATTCATGCATTAAAGAGATTAGTGCTTTTGCATTTAACTGCATACAAAAACTCCTTTTGCATTGATGCTGCTGAATATAATAATTCGTTGAGCATTGAAGAGTTTATTGCTTTTACAATACATTGCATACAAGAACTTGTTGAGCATTGAAGAGTTTATTGCATTTGCATTACATTGCATACAAAACGCATGCATTAAAGAGATTAGTGCTTTTGCATTAAACTGCATAAAAATCCTTGTGCATTGAAGAGTTTATTTTACTATACATTGCATACAAGAACTCGTTGAGCAAAAATTCCCTTGTGCAATGATTAGTGCTTTTATAATGCAATGCATATAACTGCTTTTGCATTGCAATGCATACAAAATTTCATGCATTAAAGAGATTAGTGCTTTTGCATTTAACTGCATACAAAAACTCCTTTTGCATTGATGCTGCTGAATATAATAATTCGTTGAGCATTGAAGAGTTTATTGCTTTTACAATACATTGCATACAAGAACTTGTTGAGCATTGAAGAGTTTATTGCATTTGCATTACATTGCATACAAAACGCATGCATTAAAGAGATTAGTGCTTTTGCATTAAACTGCATAAAAATCCTTGTGCATTGAAGAGTTTATTTTACTATACATTGCATACAAGAACTCGTTGAGCAAAAATTCCCTTGTGCAATGATTAGTGCTTTTATAATGCAATGCATATAACTGCTTTTGCATTGCAATGCATACAAAATTCATGCATTAAAGAGATTAGTGCTTTGCATTTAACTGCATACAAAAACTCCTTTTGCATTGATGCTGCTGAATATAATAATTCGTTGAGCATTGAAGAGTTTATTGCTTTTACAATACATTGCATACAAGAACTTGTTGAGCATTGAAGAGTTTATTGCATTTGCATTACATTGCATACAAAACGCATGCATTAAAGAGATTAGTGCTTTTGCATTAAACTGCATAAAAAATCCTTGTGCATTGAAGAGTTTATTTTACTATACATTGCATACAAGAACTCGTTGAGCAAAAATTCCCTTGTGCAATGATTAGTGCTTTTATAATGCAATGCATATAACTGCTTTTGCATTGCAATGCATACAAAATTCATGCATTAAAGAGATTAGTGCTTTTGCATTTAACTGCATACAAAAAACTCCTTTTGCATTGATGCTGCTGAATATAATAATTCGTTGAGCATTGAAGAGTTTATTGCTTTTACAATACATTGCATACAAGAACTTGTTGAGCATTGAAGAGTTTATTGCATTTGCATTACATTGCATACAAAACGCATGCATTAAAGAGATTAGTGCTTTTGCATTAAACTGCATAAAAAATCCTTGTGCATTGAAGAGTTTATTTTACTATACATTGCATACAAGAACTCGTTGAGCAAAAATTCCCTTGTGCAATGATTAGTGCTTTTATAATGCAATGCATATAACTGCTTTTGCATTGCAATGCATACAAAATTCATGCATTAAAGAGATTAGTGCTTTTGCATTTAACTGCATACAAAAAACTCCTTTTGCATTGATGCTGCTGAATATAATAATTTGTTGAGCATTGAAGAGTTTATTGCTTTTACAATACATTGCATACAAGAACTTGTTGAGCATTGAAGATATTATTGCATTTGCATTACATTGCATACAAACGCATGCATTAAAGAGATTAGTGCTTTTGCATTAAACTGCATAAAAATCCTTGTGCATTGAAGAGTTTATTTTACTATACATTGCATACAAGAACTCGTTGAGCAAAAATTCCCTTGTGCAATGATTAGTGCTTTTATAATGCAATGCATATAACTGCTTTTGCATTGCAATGCATACAAAATTCATGCATTAAAGAGATTAGTGCTTTTGCATTTAACTGCATACAAAAACTCCTTTTGCATTGATGCTGCTGAATATAATAATTCGTTGAGCATTGAAGAGTTTATTGCTTTTACAATACATTGCATACAAGAACTTGTTGAGCATTGAAGAGTTTATTGCATTTGCATTACATTGCATACAAAACGCATGCATTAAAGAGATTAGTGCTTTTGCATTAAACTGCATAAAAATCCTTGTGCATTGAAGAGTTTATTTTACTATACATTGCATACAAGAACTCGTTGAGCAAAAATTCCCTTGTGCAATGATTAGTGCTTTTATAATGCAATGCATATAACTGCTTTTGCATTGCAATGCATACAAAATTCATGCATTAAAGAGATTAGTGCTTTTGCATTTAACTGCATACAAAAACTCTTTTGCATGATGCTGCTGAATATAATAATTCGTTGAGCATTGAAGAGTTTATTGCTTTTACAATACATTGCATACAAGAACTTGTTGAGCATTGAAGAGTTTATTGCATTTGCATTACATTGCATACAAAACGCATGCATTAAAGAGATTAGTGCTTTTGCATTAAACTGCATAAAAATCCTTGTGCATTGAAGAGTTTATTTTACTATACATTGCATACAAGAACTCGTTGAGCAAAAATTCCCTTGTGCAATGATTAGTGCTTTTATAATGCAATGCATATAACTGCTTTTGCATTGCAATGCATACAAAATTCATGCATTAAAGAGATTAGTGCTTTTGCATTTAACTGCATACAAAAACTCCTTTTGCATTGATGCTGCTGAATATAATATTCGTTGAGCATTGAAGAGTTTATTGCTTTTACAATACATTGCATACAAGAACTTGTTGAGCATTGAAGAGTTTATTGCATTTGCATTACATTGCATACAAAACGCATGCATTAAAGAGATTAGTGCTTTTGCATTAAACTGCATAAAAATCCTTGTGCATTGAAGAGTTTATTTTACTATACATTGCATACAAGAACTCGTTGAGCAAAAATTCCCTTGTGCAATGATTAGTGCTTTTATAATGCAATGCATATAACTGCTTTTGCATTGCAATGCATACAAAATTCATGCATTAAAGAGATTAGTGCTTTTGCATTTAACTGCATACAAAAACTCCTTTTGCATTGATGCTGCTGAATATAATAATTCGTTGAGCATTGAAGAGTTTATTGCTTTTACAATACATTGCATACAAGAACTTGTTGAGCATTGAAGAGTTTATTGCATTTGCATTACATTGCATACAAAACGCATGCATTAAAGAGATTAGTGCTTTTGCATTAAACTGCATAAAAAATCCTTGTGCATTGAAGAGTTTATTTTACTATACATTGCATACAAGAACTCGTTGAGCAAAAATTCCCTTGTGCAATGATTAGTGCTTTTATAATGCAATGCATAACTATAATGCTTTTGCATTGCAATGCATACAAAATTCATGCATTAAAGAGATTAGTGCTTTTGCATTGAATTGCACTAAGAACTCATTATACATTGAAGAGTTTTTGGCCTTTGCATTGAATTTGCACAAATTCTCTTGTGCATTGAAGTGCAATGATTAGTTTATAATGCAATGCATATAATTGCATTGCAATGCATACAAAATTCATGCATTAAAGAGATTAGTGCTTTTGCATTTAATGCATACAAAAATGCATAAGAATTGTTGAGCATTGAAGAGTTTTGCTTTTACATTGCATACAACTTGTTGCATTGAAGAGTTTATTGCATTTGCATTACATTGCATACAAAACGCATGCATTAAAGAGATTAGTGCTTTTGCATTAAACTGCATAAAAATCCTTGTGCATTGAAGAGTTTATTTTACTATACATTGCAACAAGAACTCGTTGAGCAAAAATTCCCTTGTGCAATGATTAGTGCTTTTATAATGCAATGCATATAACTGCTTTTGCATTGCAATGCATACAAAATTCATGCATTAAAGAGATTAGTGCTTTTGCATTTAACTGCATACAAAAACTCCTTTTGCATTGATGCTGCTGAATATAATAATTCGTTGAGCATTGAAGAGTTTATTGCTTTTACAATACATTGCATACAAGAACTTGTTGAGCATTGAAGAGTTTATTGCATTTGCATTACATTGCATACAAAACGCATGCATTAAAGAGATTAGTGCTTTTGCATTAAACTGCATAAAAATCCTTGTGCATTGAAGAGTTTATTTTACTATACATTGCATACAAGAACTCGTTGAGCAAAAATTCCCTTGTGCAATGATTAGTGCTTTTATAATGCAATGCATATAACTGCTTTTGCATTGCAATGCATACAAAATTCATGCATTAAAGAGATTAGTGCTTTTGCATTTAACTGCATACAAAAACTCCTTTTGCATTGATGCTGCTGAATATAATAATTCGTTGAGCATTGAAGAGTTTATTGCTTTTACAATACATTGCATACAAGAACTTGTTGAGCATTGAAGAGTTTATTGCATTTGCATTACATTGCATACAAAACGCATGCATTAAAGAGATTAGTGCTTTTGCATTAAACTGCATAAAAATCCTTGTGCATTGAAGAGTTTATTTTACTATACATTGCATACAAGAACTCGTTGAGCAAAAATTCCCTTGTGCAATGATTAGTGCTTTTATAATGCAATGCATATAACTGCTTTTGCATTGCAATGCATACAAAATTCATGCATTAAAGAGATTAGTGCTTTTGCATTTAACTGCATACAAAAACTCCTTTTGCATTGATGCTGCTGAATATAATAATTCGTTGAGCATTGAAGAGTTTATTGCTTTTACAATACATTGCATACAAGAACTTGTTGAGCATTGAAGAGTTTATTGCATTGCATTTGCATTACATTGCATACAAAACGCATGCATTAAAGAGATTAGTGCTTTTGCATTAAACTGCATAAAAATCCTTGTGCATTGAAGAGTTTATTTTACTATACATTGCATACAAGAACTCGTTGAGCAAAAATTCCCTTGTGCAATGATTAGTGCTTTTTTTATAATGCAATGCATATAACTGCTTTTGCATTGCAATGCAATGCATACAAAATTCATGCATTAAAGAGATTAGTGCTTTTGCATTTAACTGCATACAAAAACTCCTTTTGCATTGATGCTGCTGAATATAATAATTCGTTGAGCATTGAAGAGTTTATTGCTTTTACAATACATTGCATACAAGAACTTGTTGAGCATTGAAGAGTTTATTGCATTTGCATTACATTGCATACAAAACGCATGCATTAAAGAGATTAGTGCTTTTGCATTAAACTGCATAAAAATCCTTGTGCATTGAAGAGTTTATTTTACTATACATTGCATACAAGAACTCGTTGAGCAAAAATTCCCTTGTGTGCAATGATTAGTGCTTTTATAATGCAATGCATATAACTGCTTTTGCATTGCAATGCATACAAAATTCATGCATTAAAGAGATTAGTGCTTTTGCATTTAACTGCATACAAAAACTCCTTTTGCATTGATGCTGCTGAATATAATAATTCGTTGAGCATTGAAGAGTTTATTGCTTTTACAATACATTGCATACAAGAACTTGTTGAGCATTGAAGAGTTTATTGCATTTGCATTACATTGCATACAAAACGCATGCATTAAAGAGATTAGTGCTTTTGCATTAAACTGCATAAAAAATCCTTGTGCATTGAAGAGTTTATTTTACTATACATTGCATACAAGAACTCGTTGAGCAAAAATTCCCTTGTGCAATGATTAGTGCTTTTATAATGCAATGCATATAACTGCTTTTGCATTGCAATGCATACAAAATTCATGCATTAAAGAGATTAGTGCTTTTGCATTGAATTGCACTAAGAACTCATTATACATTGAAGAGTTTTGGCTTTTGAATTGCATTGAATTTTTGCAAATTCCTTTTGTGCAATGATTAGTGCTTTTATAATGCAATGCATATAACTGATTTTTGCATTGCATTTGCATACAAAATTCATGCATTAAAGAGATTAGTGCTTTTGCATTTAACTGCATACAAAAACTCCTTTTGCATTGCATTTGTTGAGCATTGAAGAGTTTATTGCTTTTACATTTACATTGCATACAAGAACTTGTTGCATTGAAGAGTTTATTGCTTTTGCATTTTGCAACATTGCATACAAAACGCATGCATTAAAGAGATTAGTGCTTTTGCATTAAACTGCATAAAAAATCCTTGTGCATTGAAGAGTTTATTTTACTATACATTGCATACAAGAACTCGTTGAGCAAAAATTCCCTTGTGCAATGATTAGTGCTTTTATAATGCAATGCATATAACTGCTTTTGCATTGCAATGCATACAAAATTCATGCATTAAAGAGATTAGTGCTTTTGCATTTAACTGCATACAAAAAACTCCTTTTGCATTGATGCTGCTGAATATAATAATTCGTTGAGCATTGAAGAGTTTATTGCTTTTACAATACATTGCATACAAGAACTTGTTGAGCATTGAAGAGTTTATTGCATTTGCATTACATTGCATACAAAACGCATGCATTAAAGAGATTAGTGCTTTTGCATTAAACTGCATAAAAAATCCTTGTGCATTGAAGAGTTTATTTTACTATACATTGCATACAAGAACTCGTTGAGCAAAAATTCCCTTGTGCAATGATTAGTGCTTTTATAATGCAATGCATATAACTGCTTTTGCATTGCAATGCATACAAAATTCATGCATTAAAGAGATTAGTGCTTTTGCATTTAACTGCATACAAAAACTCCTTTTGCATTGATGCTGCTGAATATAATATTTGTTGAGCATTGAAGAGTTTATTGCTTTTACAATACATTGCATACAAGAACTTGTTGAGCATTGAAGAGTTTATTGCATTTGCATTACATTGCATACAAAACGCATGCATTAAAGAGATTAGTGCTTTTGCATTAAACTGCATAAAAATCCTTGTGCATTGAAGAGTTTATTTTACTATACATTGCATACAAGAACTCGTTGAGCAAAAATTCCCTTGTGCAATGATTAGTGCTTTTATAATGCAATGCATATAACTGCTTTTGCATTGCAATGCATACAAAATTCATGCATTAAAGAGATTAGTGCTTTTGCATTTTGCATTTAACTGCATACAAAAACTCCTTTTGCATTGATGCTGCTGAATATAATAATTCGTTGAGCATTGAAGAGTTTATTGCTTTTACAATACATTGCATACAAGAACTTGTTGAGCATTGAAGAGTTTATTGCATTTGCATTACATTGCATACAAAACGCATGCATTAAAGAGATTAGTGCTTTTGCATTAAACTGCATAAAAATCCTTGTGCATTGAAGAGTTTATTTTACTATACATTGCATACAAGAACTCGTTGAGCAAAAATTCCCTTGTGCAATGATTAGTGCTTTTATAATGCAATGCATATAACTGCTTTTGCATTGCAATGCATACAAAATTCATGCATTAAAGAGATTAGTGCTTTTGCATTTAACTGCATACAAAAACTCCTTTTGCATTGATGCTGCTGAATATAATAATTCGTTGAGCATTGAAGAGTTTATTGCTTTTACAATACATTGCATACAAGAACTTGTTGAGCATTGAAGAGTTTATTGCATTTGCATTACATTGCATACAAAACGCATGCATTAAAGAGATTAGTGCTTTTGCATTAAACTGCATAAAAATCCTTGTGCATTGAAGAGTTTATTTTACTATACATTGCATACAAGAACTCGTTGAGCAAAAATTCCCTGTGTGCAATGATTAGTGCTTTTATAATGCAATGCATATAACTGCTTTTGCATTGCAATGCATACAAAATTCATGCATTAAAGAGAGATTAGTGCTTTTGCATTGAATTGCACTAAGAACTCATTATACATTGAAGAGCCTTTGCATTTTTACTTGTGCAAATTTGCACAAAATTCCTTGTGCAATGATTAGTGCAAAAATTTTTATGCAATGCAATGCATTACTGCTTTTGCATTATAATGCATACAAAATGCATTAAAGAGATTAACATTTGCTTTTGCATTGCAATGCATGAATATAAAATTCGTTGAGCATTGAAGAGTTTATTGCTTTTGCATTTACATTGCATACAAAAACTTGTTGCATTGAAGAGTTTATTGCATTTGCATTACATTGCATTGCATGCATTAAAAGATTAGTGCTTTTGCATTAAACTGCAAAAATTCCTTGTGCATTGAAGAGTTTATTTTACTATACATTGCATACAAGAACTCGTTGAGCAAAAATTCCCTTGTGCAATGATTAGTGCTTTTATAATGCAATGCATACAAAATTCATGCATTAAAGAGATTAGTGCTTTTGCATTTAACTGCATACAAAAACTCCTTTTGCATTGATGCTGCTGAATATAATAATTCGTTGAGCATTGAAGAGTTTATTGCTTTTACAATACATTGCATACAAGAACTTGTTGAGCATTGAAGAGTTTATTGCATTTGCATTACATTGCATACAAAACGCATGCATTAAAGAGATTAGTGCTTTTGCATTAAACTGCATAAAAAATCCTTGTGCATTGAAGAGTTTATTTTACTATACATTGCATACAAGAACTCGTTGAGCAAAAATTCCCTTGTGCAATGATTAGTGCTTTTATAATGCAATGCATATAACTGATTTTTGCATTGCAATGCATACAAAATTGCATGCATTAAAGAGATTAGTGCTTTTGCATTTAACTGCATAAAAACTCCTTTTGCATTGAAGAATTATTTTAAGAACTCATTATGCATTGAAGAGTTTTTTGCATTAATTTTGCAAAATTGCTTGTGCAATGATTAGTGCTTTTATAATGCAATGCATATAACTGCTTTTGCATTGCAATGCATACAAAATTCATGCATTAAAGAGATTAGTGCTTTTGCATTTAACTGCATACAAAACTCCTTTGCCTTTTGCATTGATGCTGCTGAATATAATAATTCGTTGAGCATTGAAGAGTTTATTGCTTTTACAATACATTGCATACAAGAACTTGTTGAGCATTGAAGAGTTTATTGCATTTGCATTACATTGCATACAAAACGCATGCATTAAAGAGATTAGTGCTTTTGCATTAAACTGCATAAAAATCCTTGTGCATTGAAGAGTTTATTTTACTATACATTGCATACAAGAACTCGTTGAGCAAAAATTCCCTTGTGCAATGATTAGTGCTTTTATAATGCAATGCATATAACTGCTTTTGCATTGCAATGCATACAAAATTCATGCATTAAAGAGATTAGTGCTTTTGCATTTAACTGCATACAAAAACTCCTTTTGCATTGATGCTGCTGAATATAATAATTCGTTGAGCATTGAAGAGTTTATTGCTTTTACAATACATTGCATACAAGAACTTGTTGAGCATTGAAGAGTTTATTGCATTTGCATTACATTGCATACAAAACGCATGCATTAAAGAGATTAGTGCTTTTGCATTAAACTGCATAAAAATCCTTGTGCATTGAAGAGTTTATTTTACTATACATTGCATACAAGAACTCGTTGAGCAAAAATTCCCTTGTGCAATGATTAGTGCTTTTATAATGCAATGCATATAACTGCTTTTGCATTGCAATGCATACAAAATTCATGCATTAAAGAGATTAGTGCTTTTGCATTTAACTGCATACAAAAACTCCTTTTGCATTGATGCTGCTGAATATAATAATTCGTTGAGCATTGAAGAGTTTATTGCTTTTTTACAATACATTGCATACAAGAACTTGTTGAGCATTGAAGAGTTTATTGCATTTGCATTACATTGCATACAAAACGCATGCATTAAAGAGATTAGTGCTTTTGCATTAAACTGCATAAAAATCCTTGTGCATTGAAGAGTTTATTTTACTATACATTGCATACAAGAACTCGTTGAGCAAAAATTCCCTTGTGCAATGATTAGTGCTTTTATAATGCAATGCATATAACTGCTTTTGCATTGCAATGCATACAAAATTCATGCATTAAAGAGATTAGTGCTTTTGCATTTAACTGCATACAAAAACTCCTTTTGCATTGATGCTGCTGAATATAATAATTCGTTGAGCATTGAAGAGTTTATTGCTTTTACAATACATTGCATACAAGAACTTGTTGAGCATTGAAGAGTTTATTGCATTTGCATTACATTGCATACAAAACGCATGCATTAAAGAGATTAGTGCTTTTGCATTAAACTGCATAAAAAATCCTTGTGCATTGAAGAGTTTATTTTACTATACATTGCATACAAGAACTCGTTGAGCAAAAATTCCCTTGTGCAATGATTAGTGCTTTTATAATGCAATGCATATAACTGCTTTTGCAACTGCTTTTGCATTGCAATGCATACAAAATTCATGCATTAAAGAGATTAGTGCTTTTGCATTGAATTGCACTAAGAACTCATTATACATTGAAGAGTTTTTTTGCTTTTTGCATTGAATTTGCACAAATTCCCTTGTGCAATGATTAGTGCTTTTATAATGCAATGCATATAACTGCTTTTGCATTGCAATGCATACAAAATTCATGCATTAAAGAGATTAGTGCTTTTGCATTTAACTGCATACAAAAAACTCCTTTTGCATTGAAGATGCTGCTGAATATAATAATTCGTTGAGCATTGAAGAGTTTATTGCTTTTGCAATACATTGCATACAAGAACTTGTTGATGCATTGAAGAGTTTATTGCATTTGCATTACATTGCATACAAAACGCATGCATTAAAGAGATTAGTGCTTTTGCATTAAACTGCAAAAATCCCTTGGCATTGAAGAGTTTATTTTACTATACATTGCATACAAGAACTCGTTGAGCAAAAATTCCCTTGTGCAATGATTAGTGCTTTTATAATGCAATGCATATAACTGCTTTTGCATTGCAATGCATACAAAATTCATGCATTAAAGAGATTAGTGCTTTTGCATTTAACTGCATACAAAAACTCCTTTTGCATTGATGCTGCTGAATATAATAATTGAGCATTGAAGAGTTTATTTTACAATACATTGCATACAAGAATTTGTTGAGCATTGAAGAGTTTATTGCATTTATTGCATTAAATTGCATGCATTTTACGCATGCATTGCATACAAGTGCTTTTGCATTAAATTGCATAAAAATAAAGAACTTGTGCATTGAAGAGTTTATTTTGCTTTGCATTGCATACATAAGAACTCGTTGAGCAAAAATTCCCTTGTGCAATGCATTAGTGCTTTTATAATGCAATGCAAATAGTGCTGCTTTTGCATTGCAATGCATACAAAATTCATGCATTAAATTTTGCATAAAAACTGCATTTGCATTACATTGCATGTGCAAAATGCATGCTTTTGCAGAGATTAGTGCTTTTGCATTTAATTGCATAAGAACTTTATGCATTGAAAGAGTTTATTTTACTATACATTGCATACAAGAACTCGTTGAGCAAAAATTCCCTTGTGCAATGATTAGTGCTTTTATAATGCAATGCATATAACTGCTTTTGCATTGCAATGCATACAAAATTCATGCATTAAAGAGATTAGTGCTTTTGCATTTAACTGCATACAAAAACTCCTTTTGCATTGATGCTGCTGAATATAATAATTCGTTGAGCATTGAAGAGTTTATTGCTTTTACAATACATTGCATACAAGAACTTGTTGAGCATTGAAGAGTTTATTGCATTTGCATTACATTGCATACAAAACGCATGCATTAAAGAGATTAGTGCTTTTGCATTAAACTGCATAAAAATCCTTGTGCATTGAAGAGTTTATTTTATACATTGCATACAAGAACTCGTTGAGCAAAAATTCCCTTGTGCAATGATTAGTGCTTTTATAATGCAATGCATATAACTGCTTTTGCATTGCAATGCATACAAAATTCATGCATTAAAGAGATTAGTGCTTTTGCATTTAACTGCATAAAAAACTCATTTTTGCATTGATGCTGCTGAATATAATAATTCGTTGAGCATTGAAGAGTTTATTGCTTTTACAATACATTGCATACAAGAACTTGTTGAGCATTGAAGAGTTTATTGCATTTGCATTACATTGCATAAAAACGCATGCATTAAAGAGATTAGTGCTTTTGCATTAAACTGCATAAAAATCCTTGTGCATTGAAGAGTTTATTTTACTATACATTGCATACAAGAACTCGTTGAGCAAAAATTCCCTTGTGCAATGATTAGTGCTTTTATAATGCAATGCATATAACTGCTTTTGCATTGCAATGCATACAAAATTCATGCATTAAAGAGATTAGTGCTTTTGCATTTAACTGCATACAAAAAACTCCTTTTGCATTGATGCTGCTGAATATAATAATTCGTTGAGCATTGAAGAGTTTATTGCTTTTACAATACATTGCATACAAGAACTTGTTGAGCATTGAAGAGTTTATTGCATTTGCATTACATTGCATACAAAACGCATGCATTAAAGAGATTAGTGCTTTTGCATTAAACTGCATAAAAAATCCTTGTGCATTGAAGAGTTTATTTTACTATACATTGCATACAAGAACTCGTTGAGCAAAAATTCCCTTGTGCAATGATTAGTGCTTTTATAATGCAATGCATACAAAATTCATGCATTAAAGAGATTAGTGCTTTTGCATTTAACTGCATACAAAAACTCCTTTTGCATTGATGCTGCTGAATATAATAATTCGTTGAGCATTGAAGAGTTTATTGCTTTTACAATACATTGCATACAAGAACTTGTTGAGCATTGAAGAGTTTATTGCATTTGCATTACATTGCATACAAAACGCATGCATTAAAGAGATTAGTGCTTTTGCATTAAACTGCATAAAAAATCCTTGTGCATTGAAGAGTTTATTTTACTATACATTGCATACAAGAACTCGTTGAGCAAAAATTCCCTTGTGCAATGATTAGTTTATTTTATAATGCAATGCATATAACTGCTTTTGCATTGCAATGCATACAAAATTCATGCATTAAAGAGATTAGTGCTTTTGCATTGAATTGCACTAAGAACTCATTATACATTGAAGAGTTTTTTCATTATTTGCATTGAATTTGCACAAATTCCTTGTGCAATGATTAGTGCTTTTATAATGCAATGCATATAAACTGCTGTTGCATTGCAATGCATACAAAATTCATGCATTAAAGAGATTAGTGATTTTTGCATTTAACTGCATACAAAAACTCCTTTTGCATTGATGCTGCTGAATATAATAATTCGTTGAGCATTGAAGAGTTTATTGCTTTTACAATACATTGCATACAAGAACTTGTTGAGCATTGAAGAGTTTATTGCATTGCATTGCATTGCATTGCATACAAAACGCATGCATTAAAGAGATTAGTGCTTTTGCATTAAACTGCATAAAAATCCTTGTGCATTGAAGAGTTTATTTTACTATACATTGCATACAAGAACTCGTTGAGCAAAAATTCCCTTGTGCAATGATTAGTGCTTTTATAATGCAATGCATATAACTGCTTTTGCATTGCAATGCATACAAAATTCATGCATTAAAGAGATTAGTGCTTTTGCATTTAACTGCATACAAAAACTCCTTTTGCATTGATGCTGCTGAATAATAATGCAATTGCTGAATATAATAATTCGTTGAGCATTGAAGAGTTTATTGCTTTTACAATACATTGCATACAAGAACTTGTTGAGCATTGAAGAGTTTATTGCATTTGCATTACATTGCATACAAAACGCATGCATTAAAGAGAGATTAGTGCTTTTGCATTAAACTGCATAAAAATCCTTGTGCATTGAAGAGTTTATTTTACTATACATTGCATACAAGAACTCGTTGAGCAAAAATTCCCTTGTGCAATGATTAGTGCTTTTATAATGCAATGCATATAACTGCTTTTGCATTGCAATGCATACAAAATTCATGCATTAAAGAGATTAGTGCTTTTGCATTTAACTGCATACAAAAACTCCTTTTGCATTGATGCTGCTGAATATAATAATTCGTTGAGCATTGAAGAGTTTATTGCTTTTACAATACATTGCATACAAGAACTTGTTGAGCATTGAAGAGTTTATTGCATTTGCATTACATTGCATACAAAACGCATGCATTAAAGAGATTAGTGCTTTTGCATTAAACTGCATAAAAAATCCTTGTGCATTGAAGAGTTTATTTTACTATACATTGCATACAAGAACTCGTTGAGCAAAAATTCCCTTGTGCAATGATTAGTGCTTTTATAATGCAATGTATATAACTGCTTTTGCATTGCAATGCATACAAAATTCATGCATTAAAGAGATTAGTGCTTTTTTTGCATTGAATTTGCACTAAGAACTCATTATACATTGAAGAGTTTTTGGCCTTTGCATTGAATTTGCACAAATTCCCTTGTGCAATGATTAGTGCTTTTTTAATAATGCAATGCATATAACTGCTTTTGCATTGCAATGCATACAAAATTCATGCATTAAAGAGATTATTGCATTTTGCTTTTACAAAATTGCAGCATTTTGCATTTAGTGCTTTTGCATGATGCTGCATAAAAATTGTTGAGCATTGAAGAGTTTATTGCTTTTACAATACATTGCATACAAGAACTTGTTGAGCATTGAAGAGTTTATTTTGCATTTGCATTACATTGCATACAAAACGCATGCATTAAAGAGATTAGTGCTTTTGCATTAAACTGCATAAAAAATCCTTGTGCATTGAAGAGTTTATTTTACTATACATTGCATACAAGAACTCGTTGAGCAAAAATTCCTTGTGCAATGATTAGTGCTTTTATAATGCAATGCATACAAAATTCATGCATTAAAGAGATTAGTGCTTTTGCATTTAACTGCATACAAAAACTCCTTTTGCATTGATGCTGCTGAATATAATAATTCGTTGAGCATTGAAGAGTTTATTGCTTTTACAATACATTGCATACAAGAACTTGTTGAGCATTGAAGAGTTTATTGCATTTGCATTACATTGCATACAAAACGCATGCATTAAAGAGATTAGTGCTTTTGCATTAAACTGCATAAAAAATCCTTGTGCATTGAAGAGTTTATTTTACTATACATTGCATACAAGAACTCGTTGAGCAAAAATTCCCTTGTGCAATGATTAGTGCTTTTATAATGCAATGCATATAACTGCTTTTGCATTGCAATGCATACAAAATTCATGCATTAAAGAGATTAGTGCTTTTGCATTTAACTGCATACAAAAAACTCCTTTTGCATTGATGCTGCTGAATATAATAATTCGTTGAGCATTGAAGAGTTTATTGCTTTTACAATACATTGCATACAAGAACTTGTTGAGCATTGAAGAGTTTATTGCATTGCACATTGCATACAAAACGCATGCATTAAAGAGATTAGTGCTTTTGCATTAAACTGCATAAAAAATCCTTGTGCATTGAAGAGTTTATTTTACTATACATTGCATACAAGAACTCGTTGAGCAAAAATTCCCTTGTGCAATGATTAGTGCTTTTATAATGCAATGCATATAACTGCTTTTGCATTGCAATGCATACAAAATTCATGCATTAAAGAGATTAGTGCTTTTGCATTTAACTGCATACAAAAACTCCTTTTGCATTGATGCTGCTGAATATAATAATTCGTTGAGCATTGAAGAGTTTATTGCTTTTACAATACATTGCATACAAGAACTTGTTGAGCATTGAAGAGTTTTTATTGCATTGCATTGCATTGCATACAACGCATGCATTAAAGAGATTAGTGCTTTTGCATTAAACTGCATAAAAATCCTTGTGCATTGAAGAGTTTATTTTACTATACATTGCATACAAGAACTCGTTGAGCAAAAATTCCCTTGTGCAATGATTAGTGCTTTTATAATGCAATGCATATAACTGCTTTTGCATTGCAATGCATACAAAATTCATGCATTAAAGAGATTAGTGCTTTTGCATTTTTGCATTGAATTGCACTAAAACTCATTATACATTTGAAAGAGTTTTTGTGCTTTTGCATTGAATTTGCATACAAAATTCCTTGTGCAATGATTAGTGCTTTTATAATGCAATGCATATAACTGCTATTGCATTTGCATTGCATTGCATACAAAATGCATAAGAATTAGTGCTTTTGCATGCATTAAAGATATTAGTAATTGCATTGCACTGCATAAAAATCCTTTGCATTGAAGAGTTTATTTTTTGCATACATTGCATACATACAAGAACTCCTTTTGCAATGCTGCTGAATAAAAATTCGTTGTGCATTGAAGAGTTTATTGCTTTTGCATTACATTGCATACAAGCATATGCATTGCATTTTGCATGCATTGCATTGCATGCATTAAATTGCATGCATTAAAGAGATTAGTGCTTTTGCATTTAACTGCATACAAAAACTCATTTGCATTGAAGAGTTTATTGCTTTTGCATTGCATACAAAATCCTTTAGAAATTGCTTTTACAATGCAATACAAGCATATAACATTTGCATTGCAATGCATTGAATTTTGCATTGCATTACATATAAAATTCATGCATTAAAGAGATTAGTGCTTTTGCATTAAACTGCATAAAATTCCTTTGCATTGAAGAGTTTAGTTTTGGCATTATGCATTGAACTCATTATACAAGAACTCATTGAATTTGCACAAATTCCCTTGTGCAATGATTAGTGCTTTTATAATGCAATGCATATAACTGCTTTTGCATTGCAATGCATACAAAATTCATGCATTAAAGAGATTAGTGCTTTTGCATTTAACTGCATACAAAAACTCCTTTTGCATTGATGCTGCTGAATATAATAATTCGTTGAGCATTGAAGAGTTTATTGCTTTTACAATACATTGCATACAAGAACTTGTTGAGCATTGAAGAGTTTATTGCATTTGCATTACATTGCATACAAAACGCATGCATTAAAGAGATTAGTGCTTTTGCATTAAACTGCATAAAAAATCCTTGTGCATTGAAGAGTTTATTTTACTATACATTGCATACAAGAACTCGTTGAGCAAAAATTCCCTTGTGCAATGATTAGTGCTTTTATAATGCAATGCATATAACTGCTTTTGCATTGCAATGCATACAAAATTCATGCATTAAAGAGATTAGTGCTTTTGCATTGAATTGCACTAAGAACTCATTATACATTGAAGAGTTTTTGGCCTTTGCATTGAATTTGCACAAATTCCCTTGTGCAATGATTAGTGCTTTAATAATGCAATGCATATAACTGCTGTTGCATTGCAATGCATACAAAATTCATGCATTAAAAGAAGTGCTTTTGCATTTTGCATAAAAATCCTTGCATGCATTGAAGAGATTATTGCATGTTTTTGCATTTAACTGCATAAAAATCATTTGTGCATTGAAGAGTTTATTTTTTTGCATTAAATTGCATACAAGAACTAATTGAGCAAAAATTAATAATTCGTTGTGCAAAGAGTTTATTGCTTTTATACATTTACAATGCATATAATTGAAAAGTTTTTGCATTTGCAATGCATACAAAATTGCATGCATTAAAGAGATTAGGGCTTTTCATTTAACTGCCATAAAAATCCTTGTGCATTGAAGAGTTTATTGCTTTTACTATACATTGCATACAAGAACTCGTTGAGCATTGAAGAGTTTATTGCTTTTGCAATACATTGCATACAAGAACTAGTGCTTTTGCATAAATTTTGGCATTGCATTTGCTTTTGCATTATACAAAACTCATGCTTTTAAAAGAGATTAGTGCTTTTGCATTGCAATGCATACAAAATTCATGCATTAAAGAGATTAGTGCTTTTGCATTGAATTGCACTAAGAACTCATTATACATTGAAGAGTTTTTGGCCTTTGCATTGAATTGCAACAAATTCCTTGTGCAATGAAGTGCTTTTAATGCAATGCATAATGCAATGCATATAATTAGTGCTTTTGCTTTTGCATTGCATTGCATTACAAAATGCATGCATTAGCATTGAAGATTAGTGCTTTTTTACATTGCATACAAGAACTGCAGCATTGAAGAGTTTATTTTTGCTTTTGCATGCATATAACTGCATTGCATTGCAAAAAATCATTGTGCATTAAAGAGTTTAGTGCTTTTGCATTAAATTGCATACAAGAACTCCTTTTTGCATTGCTGCTGAATAAATTAATGCGTTGAGCAACATTATTGCATACAAGAACTTGTTGAGCATTTAAATTGATTTTGCTTTTGCATTATAATGCAATGCATAAAAATTGCAATGCATTAAAGAGATTAGTGCTTTTGCATTGAATTGCACTAAGAACTCATGTGCATTCATGCATTGAATTTAAAGAAAATTTTTTGTGCAATGATTAGTGCTTTTATAATGCAATGCACTGCTATGCATTGCAATGCATTTTCATGCATTAAAGAGATTAGTGCTTTTGCATAAAAATTTGCATTGATGCTGCTGTTAATTTGCTGCATTGAAGATAAAATGAACTTGTTGAGCATTAAAGAGTTTATTGCTTTTGCATTACATTGCATACAAAACTCATGCAAGAATTATTGCTTTTGCATTAAATTGCATGCTTGCATTGAATATAATGATTCGTTGAGCATTGAAGAGTTTATTGCATGCATAATTGCATACAAGAACATTGCATTTGCATTGCATAAAAATTCATGCATTAAAGAGATTAGTGCTTTTGCATTAAACTGCATAAAAATCCTTGTGCATTGAAGAGTTTATTTTACTATACATTGCATACAAGAACTCGTTGAGCATTGAAGATTTTATTGCAATTTTGCATTACATTGCATGCAATGAACTTTTGCTTTTTGCAATGCATTTAATATTTGTTTGCATTGAAGAGATTAGTGCTTTTGCATTACACTGCATACAAAACTCATGCTTTTAAGAGATCAGTTCTTTTGCATTGCAATGCATACAAAATTCTTGCATTAAAGAGATTAGTGCTTTTGCATTGAATTGCACTAAGAACTCATTATACATTGAAGAGTTTTTGCTTTGCATTGAATTTGCACAAATTCGCTTGTGCATTTGCTTTTATAATGCAATGCATATAACTGCTTTTGCATTGCATTGCATACAAGAATTCGTTGAGCATTAAAGAGTTTATTGCTTTTGCATTTACATTGCATACAAAAACTCATTGAGCATTGAAGAGTTTATTGCTTTTGCATTAACATTGCATACAAGAAGAGTTGCTTTGCATTGAATAATAATTCGTTGAGCATTAAAGTTTATTGCTTTGCATTAAACTGCATTGCATTATAAAGAATTGTTGAGCAAAATTCCCTTGTGCAAGTTTATTGCTTTTGCAATACATTGCATACAAGAACTACAAAATGCATTGAAGAGATTAGTGCTTTTGCATTGCATTGCAATGCATACAAAATTCATGCATTAAAGAGTTTAGTGCTTTTGCATTTAATTGCAGAACATTAAATTGAAGAGATTTTTTTGCTTTTGCATTGAATTTTTTGCAATGATTAGTGCTTTTATAATGCAATGCATATAACTGCTTTTGCATTAAACTGCATACAAGAATTCATGAGCATTGAAGAGTTTATTGCTTTTGCATACATTGCATACAAGAACATTGCATTACAAGAGTTTATTGCTTTTGCATTAAATTGCATACAAGAACTGCATTTGAGCATTGAAGAGTTTATTGCTTTTGCATTACATTGCATACAAAAGTGCTGCATGCATTAATTTGTTGTGCATTGAAGAGATTAGTGCTTTTGCATTTGCATACAAAACTCATGCTTTTAAGAGATCAGTTCTTTTGCATTGCACTGCATAAAAAACTCTTGCATTAAAGAGATTTTGTTTATTTTACTATACATTTGCATACAAGAAGTTTTTCGTTGAGCATTGAAATTGCACAAATTTGTGCAATGATTAGTGCTTTTATAATGCAATGCATATAACTGCTTTTGCATTGCAATGCATACAAAATTCATGCATTAAAGAGATTAGTGCTTTTGCATTTAACTGCATACAAAAACTCCTTTTGCATTGATGCTGCTGAATATAATAATTCGTTGAGCATTGAAGAGTTTATTGCTTTTACAATACATTGCATACAAGAACTTGTTGAGCATTGAAGAGTTTATTGCATTTGCATTACATTGCATACAAAACGCATGCATTAAAGAGATTAGTGCTTTTGCATTAAACTGCATAAAAAATCCTTGTGCATTGAAGAGTTTATTTTACTATACATTGCATACAAGAACTCGTTGAGCAAAAATTCCCTTGTGCAATGATTAGTGCTTTTATAATGCAATGCATATAACTGCTTTTGCATTGCAATGCATACAAAATTCATGCATTAAAGAGATTAGTGCTTTTGCATTGAATTGCACTAAGAACTCATTATACATTGAAGAGTTTTTGGCCTTTGCATTGAATTTGCACAAATTCCCTTGTGCAATGATTAGTGCTTTTATAATGCAATGCATATAACTGCTGTTGCATTGCAATGCATACAAAATTCATGCATTAAAGAGATTAGTGCTTTTGCATTTAACTGCATAAAAAATCCTTGTGCATTGAAGAGTTTATTTTACTATACATTGCATACAAGAACTCGTTGAGCAAAATTCCTTGTGCAATTTAGTGCTTTTTTGCAATGCATATAATGCATTGCATTTAACTGCAGATTTTTGCTTTTAATGCAATTACAAAATTCATGCATTAAAGAGATTTTGCTTTTTGCATTTAACTCCTTTTGCATACAAAAATTCGTTGCATTGAAGAGTTTATTGCTTTTGCATTACATTGCATACAAGAATTCGTTGAGCATTGAAGAGTTTATTGCTTTTACAATACATTGCATACAAGAACTTGTTGAGCATTGAAGAGTTTATTGCTTTTGCATTACATTGCATACAAGAACTCATTGAGCATTGAAGAGTTTATTGCTTTGGCATTACATTGCATACAAGAACTAATGCTGCTGAATATAATAATTTGTTGAGCATTGAAGAGTTTATTGCTTTTGCATTACATTGCATACAAGAAAGCATTGCATAAAATTGTTTGCATTTAATTAGTGCTTTTATAATTAAGAATTAGTGCTTTTGCATTAAACTGCATAAAAATCCTTGTGCATTGAAGAGTTTATTGCTTTTTACATTACATTGCATACAAGAACTCTGCATTTTTTGATTGCAAATTTAATAATTTGTTGTGCATTGAAGAGATTAGGGCTTTTGCACTGTATACAAGTGCTTTCATGCATTTAAGAGATCAGTGCTTTTGCATTGCAATGCATACAAAATTCATGCATTAAAGAGATTAGTGCTTTTGCATTACATTGCACTAAGAACTCATTATACATTGAAGAGTTTTTGGCTATACATTTGCATTGAATTTGCACAAATTCCCTTGTGCAATGATTAGTGCTTTATAATGCAATGCATATAACTGCTTTTGCATTGCAATGCATACAAAAATTCATGCATTAAAGAGATTAGTGCTTTTGCATTTAATTGCATACAAGAACTTGTTTTGCATTGATGCTGTTGATTATAATACAATAGTTGAGCATTGAAGAGTTTATTGCTTTTGCATTACATTATTGCATTGAACATTACATTGCATACAAGAACTTGTGCATTGAGCATTGAAAACTGTTACAAATTGCATTTGCATTGCATTGCATACAAAACGCATGCATTAAAGAGATTAGTGCTTTTGCATTAAACTGCATAAAAATCCTTGTGCATTGAAGAGTTTATTTTACTATACATTGCATACAAGAACATGAGTATTGTATGCAATGTAATGCAAAAGCAATAAACTCCTCAAGATATTGGTTCTCATTATTCCCTACTGTGTCAATGATTTATAGTTGGAGTTTGCTTTTAAACATATAATCATCTAATGAAATGCATTTATAACTTTGCCTATTATTTTTTGCTTTATGATTTGCAATGCATACAAAATTCAGAGCAGCCCAATAATACCACAATAAATTTGGTCATTTTCGCCCTCTCCTGTCATAGGGCAGGTGTAGAAGGGAAAGTCAAAGTCTAGGCTTCCTGTTACTCCAGACAAAATTAGCATTAAAGATGCTTACCCGCTCCTTGTAAAAAAGCGGGAGGAGGGGCAAGTGGTAACGACTGAAAGACATAAAAATCTCGGTAATATGTTCATCTTAATCACATTTCTTCTTCCCATTAAAGACAGGAGCAGCATCCACCTAGTCGTCTCCTCAGACACCTCACATAAAGTTACCGGAAATAGCCCACACTATCCATTATCAATCACTGTTTACACTGAATGTAATAAAATCTGAATCTTTCTCGCGTTTTGATGCCTCGCTAGTTATTATTTGTCACTTAAGTAAAATTATCTTTCACTTGCCCCTATACAATACCACACAAAAGCATTGATGTCGAACCCTGTAGTTCTAGTTATCGTCCTTAGTGGGAACCTAGATTAATCAAAGTTAACTGAACTCAGCTACCAGAACCTACAATAATCAAAGTTCAACAAAGTGACTTTTTACTAGTAATCCCATGTTTTATGTGTAATTTTACATGTAACATTACCAAAAATGTCAGGTACAATCCAATTCTTTACGCTTTCAGTAATACAGATGGAGCTGGGATTGCAAGTAGATTGAGTTAAGGATCTATACGCCTGCGCCACCTAGAGTTTCATGACAGAACTTTGTATTTGTTTTTTTGTAACTGTTCCTATAAGCTTTAAGATTGACCTAAATCTTTCTAATAATACAAGAGAAGCTTCTTTAACCTAAATAACCAATGGGGTGTCATGCGCCAAATTATTATTATTGTCCACAGGCTCTAGTCTCATTTATTGTAGGGTATGTTTTAGACAGGCTCTACAATGCACTGAAGTTTGCAATCATATAGATAGAAATTTTGAACAGTTTTATTTCGGGAAGGACCAAATAGGCCTTTGCCTTTTCACTTGAATGTTTATCAGAGGCCGAGACTGTTTAAAAGCATTTCTTCTTTTGTATTCATTGAAAGCATTTATTTCAGGGTCATATATACAGATTGGTCATATATAAGGCGTTATATAAACAAAGATTTGTCTTGACTTTTAAAAACATTTATTAATTTAGCAGACGCTTTTTTCCAAAGCGACTTGCAACTGAGGAATACAGGAAATGATCCGTCATGAAGAGGGGAAATATCAGCGAGAAGTCGTGTTGTAGAGTTGGATTGGCAGGGAAGGCGAGAAGCTCAGTCTTTGCCAGGCTGAGCTGCAGGTGATGTTTTCTCATCCATGCCGAGATGTCCACCAGACAGCTTGAGATTCGTGCAGCTACTGTGGGATCATCTGGCTGAAATTAAAGGTATAGATGTGTGTCATTTGCATAGCAATGGTATGAGAAGCCATGTGCCTGTATGAGAATGGAGAAGAGGAGAGGTCCAAGCACTGAGGAACCCCTGTGGTCAGTTGATGTACTTTGGATACCTCCCTCTCCAGGCAACTTTGAAAGACCTACCTGTGAGATTCAAACCAGTGGAGTGGAATTCCTGTGATGTCCAGTGAGAAACAAAGTAAATGTGTCTGCGTTGACTTGATGACTTCTTTCCAGTCTTCAGTCTCTCATGTTCTTGCTCAGACGTGGACCGGCTCTGAGATCTCTGGTGTGGCGGCTGGAGTTCCTGTCAGGTTGGGGTTGGACTTCAGGCTTTGGGTCAAGTCTCGAGCTCAAGCCCTCCACCAAGGACTGCAAGTATGTTATTTCCTGTCCAACACAAAGATGATATGAACAAGTCAACTCATGAATGTCTGATGTACAACAGAATTGAATCACTGGTTCTGTTTATTACTGTGAAGCCGCTTTGAAACAATCTGTACTGTATAAAGCGCTACATAAATGAAGGTGACGTGACTTGACTATAGCAAGAACATCACAGTGAACACACATTTGAAAACCTCACTACAAAAAATTCTGAATTGAAGACAAATGATAATAATCCTACTCTGTCTGTTACACTTCCTCACACCTGAAATCCCCGAACTTCTCCAATCTACAGTAGAGCAGTCATTTATAATCCATTTATGTTGTAACATCTGCTCTAACGTCGGCCGTTTAGTTGGATCCCGGGCTAGGCACTGGCCAATCAGATCACTGCATCCTGTACAAATTTTAACAAGGAGAAAGCTGGTTAGTCATGGCCATTTATGAAAACAGCATCTAAAACATGATTAATGTGATGTAAAATGTTCCTCCTTATCTTTCAAGTATGTGAAATATGTAGTTTCTGCGACCTTAGCGGTATTTCTAAAAGAAACATATTTTCAAAAAACCTTGCAAAGACCCCTTTCATGCATTGCGTCTTCCCCAACTTAAACATCACACACGCAGCTCTTACTGGTTCTTGTGAAGGCATGTTTCAGGTCCAACATATCAGGAATACTTTTAGCTGTGTTGCATTTGTCTTTATGAAAATATGTCTTTCTGAACGGGTGCATGATGATGCTGTATGGAATTGAAGCGTGCTTTGTGGCGCGTAGCATCACGATGCTCTGTTCACTTTGACCCGTTTAATCTTTGAAGGTATAAATGGAGCGAATTTTGGCTTTCGCTTCTGTAACTAAAGCTGAATTTATTTTCCCATGGCTGCGCCCCTGCTACAGTAGCCACGCCCCAAACTCGCTATACGTTGAGCTATATTCAAAAAACCTACACACTTCACCTTTAACTGTTTCTGTACAGAGCCTTTGCTTTATGTGCGTTTATCAATGTTTCTCAATATTATTCACTCACCTAGGGATAAGTTGGCGTTCTGAAATCTAACTTGGGCTTGTGTGATTTCCATTTTATTTAAAAGGACGGCGTATGTTCACCATCTCGTACAACAGCACTCCTAGAGACCAGACATTTGCTGGGACGGCGTGGAATCGAGGTTCTGTGAAGACTTCAGGTGGGCAGTAATCCTGTAAGCAAGATATTTGCACATTGTTGAGCTTTTTCTTTTTTTTTTTAAAGCATCAAATAATTAGCAAGTCACTACATTCAGGTTTCCACACTCCCAAAATGCTCACCGAGGTATATGTTGCTCTCGTAGCCATCACTACTAAATAGCTGACCGCAGCCAAAGTCTATCAGCTTGAGCTCGAACGTGTTTTTCTTCAACAGGAAATTCTGCGCATGAATGTCACTGTGAAAAACACCGTGCTCGATGCAGTGTTGTACCGCCAGCACAGCCTGTTGCATGAAGACCCGTGCTACTGTTTCACACAGTTGAGGATTACGAGTGATGACGTCCTGCAAGCTCTCGCAGGGTTCGGGGTACTCCAAAACGAGAGTGAATTTTCGAGGGTGTTCAAACCACTCGTATAGTTGTATGACGTAGGGGCTTATGGGTTCTCGCCTCATCATTAGCAGCAGCGCCACTTCTGTAACGAGAGGTTCGGGATGCCCAGGCTAGAGAAAAGTAGTAGACAGAAGCTTAGCTGGGAAAACATCTGAAGAAAACATATCCTTTTTACTTTGTACTTTTCTTTGATCTTTTTAAATATGCTCAAAAGAGCCTTTTCAGCTCAAAGTTATTTGGTGCCTCTAGGATCATTTGTCAATCACATTTACACCTAATGCTTCCTACGCGTGTATTTGCTACAGTAATCTGCACTCAAACAACTAAATACACATTCAGGTTTTAGCCAACTTACAATATCAAGATAAAGAAAATTGTCCAATTTGCTCATCCGCTTGATGGCAACCTACAAAAACAAAAAACAAAACAGAAAACAGTTTCAATAACAGTAACAGTATTCAAGCACCTGAAGTATTAAACCATCTGTAAATTGTTTTAAATATGTTTTGATGCATGCAAGAGCAAAATGTCTGTACAATTCGGTAAGATTTACCTTTTGCCATCAAATTTGCGTGTTCCTCGTACACACTGCCAAACATTCCGAATCCAATCATCTCTCCCACGTTATAGAAAGACTCAAAGGACTCTGAAAAACAAACCGACAAATATGAGCTTACTAGATCCACTCTTTTTTAAAATAAAATATCAGTGCTGGTTGTGTCGAGAAAATAAGATTAACATTCTCTGAAAACAAGCCTTAAGATATTTTATTGCAAAAATACCATTCAAATAATGTTGGAGTAAAAATGACTGGCGATGTACCATTTTTTGGCTGGACGCCGGAGTGATCTGGCGCAGGTTTGGGATCAGGCTCTGGCTCCAGATCTGGTGGATTCATGATTCAAAATTCAAGAGTTTTATTTGTCACATACACAGTTATATACAGAATATACAACCGGCAGTGAAATGTAAACAGGTCCGCTCCATGGACAGTGCAAAATTCACAGTTAAAAACACAAGGAGGGAATTATAATAGAAATAGAATAAAAAGTACTATATATATATCTGTAGAATTATAAATAATCAGTCAAGTAGAAGAAAAAAGTAAAAAAAATAAAAATAAAGAAGTGGAATAAAATAAGTGAAGTAAACTGTACAGTGAGTAAACTGTAGACTTATAAATATGTGGTTAACAAATGTATAAAGTATAATGTGCAAACAGATTTATAACAGGTTGTTACACAGTAACAACGAGAACAGAACAGAAAGTGCAGTGCAGTGTCAGTGTATTGATGTTTATCCTGAAGTGAAGTCATGTGATGTTAAGTGACTGAGTTCAGGAGTCTGATGGCCTGGGGGAAGAAGCTCCTCCTGAGTCTCTCAGTTTTGGCTATTAGGCTTCGGAAGCGCTTACCAGATAGCAGCAGCGTGAAATGAGGGTTTGCAGGGTGATTAGAGTCCTTGATGATTTTAGTAGCTCTGCCTTTGCAGCGTTTGGTGTAGACGTCCTGCAGAGACGGGAGAGCTGACCCTGAGATACGCTCGGATAAGCGCACGACTCTTTGCAGGGCTTTGCAGTCATAACTGGTGCTGTTCCCATACCACGCTGTGATGCACTGAGTTAATACACTTTCTATCACCCCTAAATAGAAAGTTTTCAGGATAGCTGGTAAAACCCTGAGTTTCCTCAGCTGGCGCAGGTGGTACAGTCTTTGCCTGGCTTTTTTCACCTGTGTCTGAATGTGAGCAGTCCAGGTCAGGTCCTCGGAGATGTTTACACCCAGGTACTTGAAGCGGGTGAGGGACAAAAGGCTCCACAACATCCACAGCACTGAGGCAACAGCAGCGGAAAGGACTCTTCACGGCCTTCCAGAGGCTCTTGAGGAAAGAACGAATCCATTTCCTATTCCTACGATCTGTAGGTTTTTCTGAAATGAAGAAAAACAATTAAAAACACTATTAGAAACATCTCTGACGTCAAATTGAGTAATTCTTATCTGTAACGTTACAAATACAAACTAATGGAAATATTTCCGAGCTATCCGCCTGCCTGAGCAAACAGTAAATGTCACCGGACATTAACATGTTAAAAACTTGATGCAGTCTTACGGCAAAATCTCTATACATGTTACGCTGACCAGCCTTATTTCAATCTCACCCGTTGAGCTCTTGTTCACCGGAGAAGCCTCCGTGGCACCTGAGCAGTTCGGCTACTTGAAGTCTCTGTTGGCTCGACAGGAACTTGACCTGGCAGCGGAGGGCACAGCCACCCTTCGAGGCTGTCGGACCTGAAAAAACAGCCCTGTTCGCTTCAGTTGTCCCAGCTATCGCCACTGCAAAGGCCTGACAACTGCCTCTCTATAGCGTATAACTTCCCCTCTAGATTGTTTAACTGCCTCTCTAGTTCATCCTCAGGGAGGGACAAAGATGAGGATGTCATGATGCCTGGTGAAGAATTTTTTTCAATAATATTAATAATCAACGTCAGTGGTCACATCAAATTGCTACTTTGTTTTTTTTTCAACTTTCTATTTTCAGTGACTAATCATTTATTAACTTCTTTAATAAAAGCCTATTCTGACCTCTGCAAGAGCGTTTAGTTGAAGTGGACGGACGTCCATCTGGGCTCTGCTGGCTGCCGCTCTGCCACTCCCTCTTCCTGTCAGCCTGACCTGTGGACACAGAAAACTCAGAAAACAGAGGCGTTAAATATCCAGAGAGCTCCAGGCTCTGTGTCTGGGTCGGTTCTGGCAGCGGATCCTGATCACGGTCACCAGAACCGGGTCTCCAAGCCTCCTGACCGGCCGTCTGAGAGAAAGCAGCTCTCTTGGATCCGGAGCAGCCCGAGGCTGGAATATTTCAGACATCACATAGTTAGTAATGTTTTCATAATAGTCAATAATCAATGTCAGTGCTCAATCACAAATTGTTACTTTAGTTACTCAAATCTAAAAGTTTTATTATATGCAAGGAATCAAATACAAAAATCGGGGATCAAATGGTTTTCCTCGCACAAGTTTCTTCACATTAATTTAGTCAATCATTGTACAACATCATACCATAAACATGAAAAACTAAAGCACTCACCTCCTCTTTCTCCCATGTGGGCCATCGCCATCCTCCTCCAATCTGCAATAAAAACAATACAAAATACAATACAAAAAAAAAGAGAATACAATATTCTCCTCAGAAATACTCCTCTCAAAAAATGAATACAATTAAATAAAAAGAAAAAGAAAAAAAACAACAACAACAACAAAAAAAAAAAAAACCCTAAATAAAACTCCAAACTCAAATGAAAAACAACAATACAAATAAAAATTCCCTCCGAAATAAATATTACATAAAACAGAACTATGTAAATAGTCTTCTAGAATAAATGTCTCCTCTCAGAAATTCTCCGATTCCAAACAGTTTCTCAAGATTCACACAGAAAATACTCTGCAAAAGTCTGAATTCGTCTTGTCTTTCAACCAACAGACAGCGATGGGGTCGAGTTTGTTTATGTAGTCAGAATTCATAACAGGCCTCGCTATAGCAACTAAAGTTTGAATCGCTCACACCTGAAGTCACGTGCTCGAGCACACGTTTATTTCCGGGTGCGCAATTTTATTAACTTTTGTTTTTATGAAAAATATTCAATCAACTATCACAAACTATGCATCATTTGAAAGCTAAAACACTCAAGATTCATGTTCTGAACTTGTTTTTGCAATAAAAACACCAGAGAGGAAAGGGTTAAATGAAATGATAAAAGAACGGCCATCAGTACTCATCTTTCATCTCAGATCAGACGCATCCAAAAAACAACTGCATACATGTCACTGTAAGGGTCCACTCTTCAAAATGCATCCCACTTTTTAATCCAAAACAACGAAAAAATAGGGGAAAAAAACAAGAAATCCTTCTTTGTTTGCATGAGCGTTTTGAGTTAGAGTTATCAATCATGTCCATTTTCAATGAAACATCGATTCTAATCATTATTCTGACGATCTCCCCTGTACTTTGGACCCTCCCAGGTCTCTCTCCTTCAATCACAGGCTTTCTGGTCACGCTTTATATACAAGAAGCGCATGACTGGCTCCGCGAGCTGTCAATCAAAGCGCCCATGGTTTTCGTTGGATATCGGCAGTCAATGCCTAGCCAATGCCTTGCCAACAAAGGTTTGATTGATGGATGTAGTAACCAATCAAAAGGCATTATCTTGCGCAGTGTTTGTAAGCATTATTGGTGAATACCAGTTGTGCAGGATACGGCAGGACACATGGGCGCGCGCTTACCTTTTGCCCGAGCAAACTCTATGACAGACTGTTTTTATCCACTAAATGAGTTTTTTTTTACACTTTGTAAATTCTGTAAATAGTTGCTTTAGTTTTCAGTAACTGTATATCCATTATAATGGATAGTTTATTCAGCAGTTTATTGCAGATTTATTTGAATGAAAAACTAGTCTTTACAATTACAGATGTTCTGAAATAAATGGCCTTTTTGAAAGGACGCCTAGTCTTTTTTTTGACATAAAAGCTTACAGAAGCTAAATTTTTGAGAGAATCATCCTCAAATTTGAATCAAAACATGATCAGACATTCAGTTTTATGTTTCGGTTATTTTCAGGCCCTTAACATTAAAGTCTCTATTTTTTTTCCCTAAGTGAATAAAAAAAAAAAAAAAACAAACATGTATGTTTTCCCTTGTTTTACTCTGTTCCTATACTACTTTGAGTTATTATCACTCTTGGGTAACAAAATTTCAAGTGTCTAGTTTAAAATAAGACCAGATTTATGAATATAGACCATTTTTATTTGGGTAAGTCGTTTTCAGAACATTTTCAAAAATAGGGGCGCAGGCTAAGAGATTTTTAATTTTTTTTAAATTTAGTACTGCCCTTCAGAAGCAACAGAAGATGCTTACATGTTTCCCGGAAAAAAAATGAAGTACAATTTACCTTAATCTTCAAATTCAATAAATTTTTACCCCCCCCGGCTCTTAATGCATTGTGTTTCCTTCTGGAGCGTCGGTGAATGTTTGAACCTTTTTAATAGTCGTGTTTGAGTCCCTCAAATGTCCTCAGTGTGAAAAGATGGATCTCAAAATCATACAGTCACTGCTGGAGAGGGTTCAAATATGCAAAAGATGCTGAAGAAAACTGAAGAATGTGCAGGACCTGGAGGATTTTTCTGAAGAACATCGGGCAGTTTAACTGCTCAGGACAAACCAGGGACTCATGAACAACCACCATCACAAAAAAAAAAAACAGCCGTGGATCATCCAGGGAACGACACAGTATTGAGAATCAATGCTTCATAAACTTTTTGAATGGGGTCATTTTAATAAATTCAGCTATTTTTTGTCTTGTTGACTATATGTAAACATTTTTTATGTAAAATATCTTATTCAGGAGAGTACTAAATAAAAATAAAATAGCATGCATTTTGTATGATCTCTCTTATTTAGTTCAAATTATTCACATTTTCACAGATTCTGCGGTTCACATACTTTTTCTTGCTACTATACATATAGGCTATATATGTACTTCAATTGCAGGTTTGGTGTTGAATTTCACATAAGGTGGTATTAAAAAGGTCTTCAATATCTCCTTCTTTAACAAATTTCAAAAACATCCCCAAATATCATAAAAATCAGAGACTTCCCCTTTGTTACATACATACGCACGCTTTTTTCAGCCAAAGTCCAAGAGAAGGACAGCTAGCATTCTTCCAGCAGAGGGCAATTGAATGTCTTGCTTGTAGTAGGCACAAGTCCACCAGGTTTCTTTCTTTGACAGGCAGAGAGCAATTGTCCACACAGATACCTAATACACATTTTACAGAGCTTAAAGGAATAGGAGAAGTAGTAAATTGAGATACATACTGAATAACTTTACTCCTGAATAACATTCCCACACACAATGAAAAAAATTACCCTGGAACATATTACACTTAAAACACAAGTCAGAAATAATATAGGGATAAATTTATTCAATCTCGCAGGAGCGATATTGGTTCTCATTATCCAATTGTATTGTAAGAGTCTCAACCGAGTATTTATAGTTGGAGTTTGCTTTTAAACATACTGCACTCCCACTCATCTAATGAAATGTCTTTATTTAAATCCTGTTTGCCTTTTATTTTTGGAACTTTCTTTATGATTCCGTACCAGTATATTATATAATTTACAAAATTTTACTAAAACAGTCTTGTGTGGAAAAGGTTTCCAATGTGGAAAATGAAGGAGTTGTACAGAATTCTTTAGTCTTGAAAAATAAAACTGCAAATATTTTAACAAAATATTTCTGGGGTATATGAAACTTCGACACCAGATTGTCAAATGACATTAAAATATTGTCTTCATATTAATCCATCGATCTAACAATACCCTTGTTGAACCATGGTTTAAGCCCCATATCATTTTTAGCTGGGCTGAAATATTCATCACTTCAAATCGGGGAGAAGCAAGACAACAATGGGGCCTCTCTCCGAGAAACAACCTGAAGCCAAGGCATATTCATATCTCTAGAGAATCAGAACACTGCAGAACTCATTTGAGCAGCCCAATAATACCACAATAAATTTGGTCATTTTAGCCCTCTCCTGTCATAGGGCAGGTGTAGAAGGGAAAGTCAAAGTCTAGGCTTCCTGTTACTCCAGACAAAATTAGCATTAAAGATGCTTACCCGCTCCTTGTAAAAAAGCGGGAGGAGGGGCAAGTGGTAACGACTGAAAGACATAAAAATCTCAGTAATATGTTCATCTTAATCACATTTATTCTTCCCATTAAAGACAGGAGCAGCATCCACCTAGTCGTCTCCTCAAACACCTTCACCTCACATAAAGTTACCGGAAATAGCCCACACTATCCATTATCAATCACTGTTTACACTGAATGTAATAAAATCAGAATCTTTCTCGCATTTTGATGCCTCGCTAGTTATTTGACACTCAAGTAAAATTATCTTTCACTTGCCCCTATACAACACCCACTTGTCCCAGAAAAGCGCTGATGTCAAACCCTGTAGTTCTAGTTATTGTCCTTAGTGTGAACCTAGATTAATCAAAGTTAACTAAACATAGAATAATCAAAATTATGGTGTAAACACAAGCATTGGCTAGGGTGGCCATGATCAGCTCCAGTAGCCACGTCACAGTGTAAATAAAGGTAAATAAGGGGTAAGAGGCAAGTTCACAAAAGGATTCTTAGACTGTGATAAGCACATAAGACTTTTCACCTGAAGTGATCGGGATAAAACCAGACTAAACCCAATTCTGGACTAGATTATTGGCATTACAAGACAAATGAGTGAACAGAGACTTAGCAGCATGTTTGATAAAGATAAGTGTCTCAGTTTGCTGATGGTAATTTTTCTTTCCAACCTTATGTAACAGTGTGCAACTCAGAGAACACTTATTTTAATTTGCTCGGTCAAGCTTCCAATAAAGACACGTTTCATTAATTACATTTTATTTTCCATTTACTAAAGATTTTAAGCTATACAAAGCAATATAAAAACTAGGGCTCAGAAATATAATTAATAATATTTAGTTAAATTATCATGATGGGGGACGGGTGCATAAGTTAGGATCTTCTCATATCTACTTAAATAAATCATAAAACAGGTTTTAGCCATACAGTAGAATCAATAAATTGTTGACTTCGCTAACTGCACTCAAATAGAAATGATTTATTACATATTCCTTGTGAACATATATCCTGAACCAAATAGTTATTGCACAAGAGATGGGTTGCAGTCATGTTTATATGGCCACTGTTGTTGCCATGGATCCCGCACCAGCGTCTGTAGGAGGTGCATCTCCGAGGGGCGCGGTGAGGAGGACGCAGAGCATCGGGCGTGCGCTAGCAGAGGCTCTACTTTCAGCGCAAACCTTCATAAACGTCACCTCACAACCTTAGGAGAGCTTCACCACAAAACTGAAAGAGAATATTCAAATAAAGAGAATTAATTAAGCTGGGAGAGGGAAAAAAAAATGCTTTAACTCACAGTTTCTTGAAAATATGTTGTATATTAACAGATTTTGCTGTGCAAAGGAAAAACTCAGTATTAACACTCAGGTTAACACTTTTGTGTCAACCATTCTCAGATTATTTCTGAATTTTATACAGATAAATTTCTAAATTTCTTGTAGTTGCTGCTTGGCTATTACACTACCGTACAAAAGTTTAAATAGGTCAGTAAGTTTGTTTTCAAGTTAAACGAACAGTAAGTGATTTCTGAGAAATAATGTTGCCATTTGAAAATCAACACCCAAACAAACCCACGCCTACCTTCATTGCTCCATCCCAAAAATAAATGGGCTATGCAACAGGCAACTACTAACAGCTGGTGCATCAGACATATCGTGAATCAGCTGTGATTCAACAACAAAAATGCTGTGAAACACCAAAAACCCATGTAACGCACGTATAGAGCAGAAGTAACCTCAGCGTCCTTTTCAGGCATTCTCGCACTCTAACATCTCTCCAACGCTGGAAAGCTTTTCTGATATTAACGTGGGTCTTAAAAGTTCTTGCTTAATCATAACCCTTCTCTTTCCAGTGATATTCCTCTGACCTTTTCTCTTTTGTAATGTCTCTCAGCCATCTCTCTTTCTACAGTATTTCTTCACGGCTGGGTTCTACTCCACTTTTAGACATGCACTTGCAAACATCCCCAAGCACTTCCCCTCAGGGAATCCCTGCTGCCATTTTGAAGTGTGTTCCACTTCGTGAAGTGGACGAGGGAGTTTATATGGACAAGATGCTCCATTGATTTCGTGTAGACTTCAGGCAGCTCCATATACCACACTGCAACACAACTGTGACGTCACCGCATATCGCGTTTAATTTACCCCTACCGCTGTAGAGTATCCCAGTACCTGCATGACTCGCCATACACAAACAGAGAGAAGTAGCTCCGGCTACAGTGTTCTTCCGCAAGACGCATGCGGTTCTATTTAAAGCGCCAAAAGTTACAGATTGCAGCTTTAAGCAATATCACACGAGTAAACAGACTCCTATTGTTCCGAGTATTAGCATGAATGTGAATGGGATACTGATCTTGTACAAAAGTCCAACAAACAAGTTGATACTAAGTAGCCACAAAACTGTGTATTTTTGTTCCATTTCATGGAGGAGTTTCAACCAAAAGATTTTAACCAAAGCCACACCAGAACTATTGTGCATCTCCAAGCAACGGTGATACGTGTCTTAATACCACTTCAGCTAGAGCTTCTGTGCCACTTTTGCAGTGCAAGTATTCCTAAAGAAAAATGTTAGCGTAGACCCCCGATCGAGGGCCTTAGGACGTTTTTGCAAAGGGCCTATGAGCCCATTGAAAAGGTTCCGGCAGTAGTGCACTCACGCAACAAGCAATGACGCACATCCGAGTGAACGAGACGGAGGGAAGTTAGCGAGCAAAGGGCATAATAAAAAACGGAAACTGGAACGCAGCCCAAATCTCCCTCTTGCTCTCTCACTCTCCTCCCCCATGTTGATGCTGCCAAGTAAGTGGACATACCCCCTTCTGCTGATTGGCTACAAGAGTGTTGTGGTGATTGCTTCATTCCACTGTTTTTCCTCACAGCCAGGACAATGATAAAAAATAAATAAAAAAAAACACGAGAACATCTAGCAAATATTTGCACCATTATTTGCTTAGGTTTTTTTAGAAATCACTTTATTCAGCAAGGATGTATTAAGTTCATTCAAAGTGACAGTAAAGACTGTTCTTTAGATCTTTCCATTCACTAAATAAACCTGAAAAGTTATTATTACTACTATTATTATTGACAATAAGAAATGTATTGAGCATCAAATCATCATATTAGAATGATTTCGGAAGGATCATGTGATACTGAAGACTGGAGTAATGATGCTGAAAATTCAGCTTTGATCACAGGAATAACTTATTAGAAAACACTTATTTTAAATTGTAACAAATATCATAATATAACTTTTCTGTGTTTTTGCTTAAATGCAGCCTTGGTGACTTCTTTCAGAATAAATCTCACTGATCCCAAACTTTTAAATGATAGTTTGTATATTATAGATTTTTTAAACAAAAGACAATTTTAAATAATAGAAATGCGTTTAATATTTAGTAAGGTTGCATCATTCTTTGAAACAGCAAGAGGTACATCACCACTACAGCTGTGTGGTTTGCCTCGAATGGGTCAAAGAAACCCCACAAAAAGTCCTTGATTGACATTAAGGCACAGTACTGTTTTATTGGTGATTGATTTCAAACTGGATTTGCTGGAGTCTTTTGTGTAGCTTAGCTAGTAGCCATTTTGTGCCTTGGCCTACACTACATGGACTTATTTTGGCCCATCCACCTCTAACCTAATCCACACTCCACTACTAAACAGCTAGTTTCCACTTGTTTTAAACTTAGACTCTGTTACTAGCCATTGACTAGCAACTAGCCACAAGAAACAACTGTAAAATTTGCACTACTCACAGCAAAGTAGGTGGCTTTCTTATAGCTGCTACCATCTAGCTACAGTTACAGCTCTCACTGCTTGCCTGCCACCAGCTACTGCCTACCTAAAGCCCATTTATCGGGCTTCTGCCTACCTCAGCTGTGGCCTTCACCTCATCACTACCACCATCTCTGTGGACCTGCTTTATATGGCCTCAGCTCCCTCCATCCCACCAGCTGCCTTCATCTCTGGGCTGTCATCTGTTACAGTCTCAGCCTCATCTTTCACCACTGGACTGGTCATCTGCTACGGCCTCAGCTCCCTCCATCACCAGACTTACAGCCTGGCTGCCTTCACCACCGCATTTGTTGTCTGCTACAGCCTTGGTTGCGGTCAACGGCTACAGCCTCAGCAGTCTTCAATACTGGACGGTCATCTGTTTCAGCCTCAGCTGCCTCCACCACCACTGGACTATCATCTTGCTTCAACTTAATACAGTGAGTAGTTAAAAGAAGACCGTTATGCATTTCACCTTTTGTTGAACAAAGCCATCTGTCTAGTGTTTTTAAATATGAAGTTTTATTTATTCTTGTTTATTTTTCTGATCCCCCTTAATAGTGGGGTTGTCTATTTGCAGTCAGAAAATGAATCCATCCATATGCAGTTCCCTTATGTAGTCTCAAGGGCTGAAATCATCTCCACGGTCCAACTAAAATCTCAGGGGCCAAGTCACTCATTTCTGTTTGTTTACAAGGCTACAAAACTACTACACCTTCACTCTCTCTCCATTTTGAAGGATTGGTTTATCGTTCCTGCAGACTCACTACCTGCGTTTGTCATATCATTAAATTCTAGATCTGGCTATTTATATCAAATGCAAATTCTAGTTTAGTGCTCTCAAAAAAGACCACCGAATCAGGTTGGTTGGTTGTTATAGAACTCCGTCTGCATCAAATGGTTCTTCACCTATATTATCAAATTTGTAAAGTCAAGTTATTTTGTAATGACACTATTGTTGTTGGTGATCTGAACTGGGACTGGCTAAGGCCAATATCAGATGCTTTTAAAGAGCAGTGTGACAGTTTAAATTTGACTCAATTAACACTCCTACTCGGCCAAATCCTAAATGCCCATACAAACGCCCCTTTTAAGTACTCTGAAATAGGTGTTTTTGCTAACGTTGTGAGCATTCACTGTGTGATTGCTGCTGTTAGAGATACTAAGGTGCCCAGGTCTGCACCTCATATTGTTGAAAGGCGAAATGAAAAATTTTGGTTGATCTAGGTTTTTTATGATTTATTTTATTTTGCCTGGAGTAGAGTTGTTAGGAATGGTGTGTCTATATCGGACAAAGTAGAAAAGTTAAATTGTTTTAATGAGCATTTCGTATCATCTGGGTTTTTGTTTCATTCTGTTGCCCCTATAGTGTCGGAGTCGGAATGACACCTTTATTGCTGCCGACAAAACTTTACATTTTAGCTCCTTCTCGGTTGCTGATGTTCATACAGCCCTGAAACAACTGAATCCTTGAAAACCTGCGGTCCCCAATCACTTAGAACTAGGGCTATGAATCTTTGGTTAGGCAGTGAATCGATTCGATTCACAGGGTTTCAATTGAAGAACGTTTTTTTGCCAATTCAGAACGATCCAATTAGAGATGATTAAACGATTAAAATTCGATATGATTCGATTATGCATTTTTTTTATATGCATTCATAGGATTATTAAAATGCTTCCCCTAATGTGTCTTAGTCAGGGTATGAATTACACAGCGGCCTTCTGGGGTCAGAGAGTGGGCAAAAAACCCGGTAACACTTTACAATAAGTTTCAATAGTTAACATGAACTAATAAATGACCCGCACTTATAAAGCATTTATTTATCTTTGTTAACGTTAATTTTACCATTTACTAATGCATTATTAAAATCTTGTTAACATTAGTTAATGCACTGAACTAACATGAACAAACCATGAACAGCTGGAATTTTATTAACTAATGTTAACAAAGATTAACTAATGCTGAACAGAGGGGTTGTTCATGGTTAGTTCATGTTAACTAATTCATTAACTAATGAAACCTTATTTGTAAAGTGTTACAGTTAGCAGTTTCCTTTGTATATTCAGTTAAACGACATTAAGAACTGCGGGTATGCATTTTAGACACTTACAAATGTTTGCTCCATCCATGCAATAAATGTGCATCCTTGAAGAAGCTCATTTGGCAGATGCTTTTATCCAAAGTGACTTACATTGCATTCAAGGTACACATTTTTACATTTTGTCAGTTCTTGCTTTCCCTGGGAATCGAACCCATGACCTTGGCGTTGCTAGCGGGTCATGCAGCTCCTATTGTTTGAGCTACAGGAAAGCTACACTTCAACTGTTTTACTTCAACTGCTATGTTAAATCTATAGAACATGAGTCCACCCACACATGCAAATGTTTTAATTAATGGCACTTGAGTTGTCTTTACCTTTTTGTTTTGTGATTGTATGATCAAGTTTGTTCTGCTATCTTTGCCAGGTCTCTCTTGAAAAAGAGATTCTATATCCCAATGAGACTAACCTGGTTAAATAAAAAAAAAAAAATAAAAAAAAAGGTTATGATGGTTTGACATACGTGGAGGGGTCCTAGGCTCCATTCAGTGAATCAGAGGCAAGGTTACGAGCGATGGTGTGGAAGTGTGTCCATGTGCACGTTCATCTTCATCTCATTCTCCAGAATTTGAACTAGTTGCTGCATGGAAGGCAGGTGGCCTGACTCCAGCTTGGACCAAACTGGAACATCTAAAAAAAAAAAAATTGATTTGATAAACAATAGTTTCTTATATAGTACCATTTTATATATGATTCCATAAAGGCTTAAAAGGTTAGATCACCTTAAAATGAAAATTAAGTCATTTACACTGGTTCTAATGCTGTATGCCCTTTTTTTTTCAGACCACAAAAGTATTAATAAATAAAAAAAGACACAAGTATGACAAGTGTCACATGGGATAATTCTGTGATACATCAAGTGTTCTGGGGCTATAGATAGGGTTTGGTGAAAAACAAACCGAAATTTAATGCAAAAAAACAACAACTATCAACTCAGATCAATAAGAGACAGCACAGCGCAAGCTCAGAACAGGTTCTCACACAGATTACGCGACACTGCTTACTACACAGCGCTGGGAGATCCAGTGAGAAAGTGTTTGAATTCACTGCAGTATTAATAACACTTCTGCAAGATATAGTGAGAAGCATTCAAATTCAGCGCAGAATTCTCTGCTATAAACCATAGATGTCACATGCGCTGACATGGAAACCAAGAGAAACATTGTGCCATGAACAAACAAGTTATAGAAGCCTCTCTACTTCACAAATCACCAACAGTCATTATGAATTTAATATAGTAACGCTAACCATGTAACCATGGTATTCTTGCAGAAATAGTTTTTAGATTTTTCATTTCAGGGTTCATGCAAACTTTTGGGAGTGAAATTCAAGCACTTTTTAATGAGTTTCAAATGCTCACTTTTTCCAGCACTTCAAATCTCTAAATATGATCCAATTTTTTTTATGTGATAATTTGTAAAACTAAAAGTTTAAACAAGGAAAACGAATACGTCATGGCAAAAAATGTTTTACAAAAAAAAAAAAAAAAAAAAACCTAAACATGAAATTACCACTATAACCAGCAGATGGCAGCAAGGAGCCCTTATTGACTTAGCCATTTTCACTCCCAAATATAGGGGTAAAAGCAGGAAAAAAAAGTCAAGAGTTGATTTCCACAACTTGTGCGCTTTTTCTGGATAAGTTGTAGCGAACAGCGACGCTAACAGAGTCTCACGATTCATGCACGGCCAAAGTCAGGATTTTGGTTAAATAATACATACAATTACAGTTTGTTTTTCACCAAACCCCACAAGTTACAACACTTGGGAAATACGGCATGGGATCATTCTGTGATACTTGTGTTTTTTTTTTTTTTTTCTTCAAAAGCTTGATCCTGGTCGCCATTCACTACCATTTTATGGACGTGCACGAATGGGCCTTTTTATTTATTTTTTGGTCCAAAAAGAAAGGGCATACTGTATTAGAACAACACCAGGGTGAGTAAATGACTTTATTTTCATTTTATGGTGAACAATCCCTTTAAGAGTTTGAATATCATTGTCAAGTTATGTTGTTCTGAAAGGGGTCATAACAGGGATTTTCTAAACTATAAAATCAATATAAATTATCCCTTTTACCAACAAAAACTATGTATAGGGACAAAAATACAAATAGAAAACTAATAATTTCAACAAATACTATACAAACAATAATATAATTATATTTTATGCATTTAAATGATAAAATAAACACTTACCATTGAGAGTGATTTCAAAAGCACCCGTAGACATGCACTGATTTTCAATCATATTGCTGAAGAAGAACACCATCATACAGGCATATATCTAACAAAAAGAAACAAATCCCATCAAATAAGCATTGCATGTAGTGTACATATTTAATGTTTAAATACTTTATTTTGTGGATAGTTTATTCATAACTTAATTTCATAATTTTTCAATTAAAACATGCAAAAATCCAATCCTGAAGATTAATGTAATTAATAATCTTCTCCTTTTTAATATGATTTCAGGAATCGCACATTAAGAGTCAGTTGAACATTAACATTAGGCTTGTCCTTTGGTCTCTTGGGTGTTACATTCTCTCCTATAACTGCAGACAACACTGAGGTGACAAAGTTAAACAGTAATGAGGTCCATGGGGAAAGAGTTTGTATTTGAACCCATGTTGAATCTTCCATCTAACCTAGTACTAAAATAGCTTGTAGTTAAGGACCAGGTGCCGGTTGCACCAGCTGTGCACAAGTTACAAACCTAGTTGATGTAAATGGGCACCAAGATACAACTAATAAATACGCACTAATAAATATTTTTGTGTTGCACCATTAAACTTAGTTGAAGTGTAGCTCTATGTATAAGCAAAATATTTACAGAAGCCTCCGATAAGGAGTAACGATTGGAATAAAATAACTGACTGAACTGCATCAAAAAGCTTGTTTTACATGACTGGCTTCAAGTCTTTAGACATATGATAATGCTGTAATTTACACTTGCTTACACTTTAAGAGAGAAAACATTATGTGAATGGATTATTTTGTTAGCGGCTCTTTAGTCTCGCATAGCCGGACCTTCAGAATGACGGCAGAAGGTCTGGACTCTATTGGCCAAGAGGACGTTTGACTGACATGTGATGCAATCAATCACAGTTGATTTTGTTCCACGTCATGTTTAGGGACATGATAATGTAAAGTCAATGTCCCTGCAATAACAGACACCGCCGGTTGAGTCACATCAGTCAAACGTCCTCTTGGCCAATGAAAGCTGCAATAGAGTCCAGACCTTCTGTCGTCAGTCTGAAGGTCTGGCTATGCGAGACTAAAGAGCCACTAACAAAGTAATCTATTACTTTGTAGTAATAGATGTACTTTCTAGGTGCATCTATAAATTAATTCAAGAGCATTTTACAAGTTTACTCCAACAATGGAGCCTTCACATACTTCACGCTGACGTAGAGCGAATGCTTGGTCTTTTTTTAAACTGTATTTAAAGGGGCCGGAAAACTAACAAGCATTGAAGCAGGAGGTATTTGTGTAGACTGACCACAAGTACCGTATAGGTTAACCTCATGAAATCTTTTAAATGTGAAAGTAAGAAATTGATCGACGGAAAGGAAGAGACGTTTACTAGCCGTGGTCTTTAACCACCTTTAACCTTTAAACCACCAAATGAAAATGTTTTAACTAATGCCTGCTATAGACTGCAATTTCGGCAATCCAGTCACACTGTATGACATAGATCTAATAAACTTGGGTAAAGACATGCATGTAGGCTGTAAGATGATGACGACGACGACACCTACTGAATCATAGGCTACAACGCAAGAATAAAGCGTCATCAGCATACACTACTGGTAAACACAGCAAGATTAAATCATACTTTGACATGTTTGGTTTGTATGTGTGCTGAAAAAAGGAGGAGGAGAATATGGACACGCTGCTTGCTGGACTCCTGAAAATACTGAAATGGAATTGATTAACTGGTCAATCAGCGCGATCGATAGGATTTTCTCACAAAGGAAGGGTGCCCCGGGAGAACCCACCTGCCCGGACGGGACCTTTGCTGCAGGGTACGTGAGGGACGCATGGAACAACTGGCAAGTCCTGTGCCTGGAGGCTCTGTCCGTGGAGGATGCGGAAGATTTATACATGATTGGATTATTGATGGCGGGGTTCCTATTCTTTGGCTTTGGGATTGCCCTGACCTATCGGAAGATTGGTAAGACAGCTGCAAGCGAATTCACCCAGCCGCTGTCTGTGGAAATTAAGGAATGCTTCGGGGCTGTGTGTGACCGTTTGAAGGAATTAGATCAGAGAGTGATACGAATTGAGGAACTGAACCGTAAATAACGCAGTCCGGACTGCGGATACGCAGGGAAGAGTGGGCTCCATCGGGGGTCAGATCGGTGAACTTTTACGGACTGTAACCGGTCTGGCCATGAGGCTGGACGTAATGTCTAGGGAAACTGCACAGACCGGACACGAATGCGGAGGACCAGATCTGATTGATTGATTATGATCCGGACAAATTACCGAAGATCATCAAATGAATTAAAAAATTGTATTTGCCTGACCTAATCAACTACCCCACCGAACCTCACTTGTCCCTATCTCTCGGTTGGGAGGTCAGCCTGACAGCTTGGTCTGCTATCTTTCCCTGTGCACTGCCTTATCTCCCTTCAAGGACAAACCATAGAACTGAACTCGAAAACATCTGAAGTTATGGCTAACATTCTCACACAACACAATCTCAGACTCACTCGCACCATACACACCGATCCCGATCCCAGCCCCCCTCCATCCGTCTGCCTGTCTTTATCTATCTCCTCTCCCACTCCATACAAAAAATCCCATCACGTGACCACGTGTACGGTGTTATGTTATGTTTTGTTGTGTTTGCTATGTAATGCTTGCCAATTGCATTCTTGTATTTCTGGAGAGCGTGTGGCGGCGCCTGAAAAGGCTGCGGCCCGGAGGCTTGCTCCAAACTTCATTTCGTTATACTGTACTTGTACATGTGTAATGACAAATAAACTTGAAACTTGAACTTGGACACACCAATTCAGCAAATGTGGTTGTGGTAAGTAGTTAAGTTTTAGCCCCATGTCGCGTTGATCAATATGCCATTTCATACTGCATTTTTATTGGCTAGTCAGTAAACGCAGGTCGTAGCAGCAAGTGCACGGTGAGATCATCATGCTAAATTTCTCACACTGTCAGAAAATGAATCTTTGGTCACAAGATCGTGACAAAAACTGTCTTTTAACCTCTCTCACTGTGCAATGTAAGACTACCGCTTAGGAGCCACAACCACAGAAATTGGTAATCTTCTGTCTGGGACAGCTAAAACTCCTACAATGTATACCAGGCATAATGGTCTTGCCTTATTCTCCTGACTCCAAACCCAGAGGCCTGGAGCCTGCATGCCAAATAGAGCAAATGGATCCTTGCCCAAAATGACCACTCCAATTAACACCAGCTTAAACATAGACAGAAAGGAAGCAATGTGCCTGAAGGAAAGAAAAAAGGACACTTTAAAAATAATCACACACACACACACATAAACGAATTAATAAATAAAAATATATTAAATAAAAATGTAATTATTTTGTTATTGTTTTTATTTATACATTAATTCCATGCCACAGGGCTAGAAATGTTACCATATAACAATGAGCAGTGTTGTGCAAGCCATTACCTGTAAGCAGGCAGTGGAAGGTAGTTTTCTCCTTCTATGCGGATGTCTGGGTACCGCTGGTACAAAGCCTGCGTGTACTCCTCAAACACCCGCTTGTACCCTCAGGAGACACTGAAAACAGAAAACAAACAAGATGAAGACACACCTCAGAGCCTTTCCTTCTGGAGGCTGGAGGTAATGGCTCTGCAGTAAGTCGCCTCTACTTTTATGGGCTTCCATTCACTCATTTAATATACATTTTAATATTACACCGACTGTATTCGTCTGAAAGAAAAAATGTCATGTACACTAGGATGGCCTGAGGGCGAGTAAATCATGGGGTAATTTTCATTTTTTGGGTTAACTATCCCTTTAAATACAACTGCACTTTTTGTGCTGTAACTATATGATTTCAATTTCATAAACGAACTTCCATTGGATGCTAGAGATTATAGCAGCCTCAATGTGCTTTATAAAGCAATAAATGCTGCATTATTAAACGTGGTTCAAATGCACGCACACAGACAGACAGACACACTAATGGGCTAATCCTCAAAAGAGAGCTCTCCACTTAACACCGGATTACCGGCCGATTATAACATGCTGCTGAGGTTACTTGCGAGACAGTTTGTGCCATGTGAGACAAATTACCGCTTGTTTGTGCATACTGTCACTGTACAGTTTCTCTGCCAGGTTAATCACGTCACGTAGTGCTAATGTGCTACCATCAATACTCTCAATGTCATTATACACTGATAGGCCTGTTTCATGGACCGACCGACATAAAAGTAACTCTTACTCACCAAATTTGGAACTTGAGAAGCGGACCCGTGGCAAACTGCATCTTCATCTTCTTTACGCCATTGCTATCCGCAGAGGCGCTGTAAAGAGAACAGGCCCATAATATTACGACCGAAAGAGGCAACCAACGCATCTTCCCCCACTACGATCGTTACTGAACTGAAAAAGCAGGAAGGAAATGTACTGAATTTCATACGGGTAATCCTGGAACTGACGCTGTGATTGGTTCGTGCCTGACGGGGAAGTCCGTCTCATTTCCACGAATCGGTTCTTTTGAACAGTTCGGTTCAGAGAATCGGTTAGAAAAACGTTATTTGCGTCATCACGCAATAGCGTCACCACGTGGCCCTGACATCTCGGCAAACGATTAACGTCAAGATTTTAAAACTACTTAAACTTTTTTTGACAGGCTTTCTCAAACAAACATCAAAGTTTGTCTTGACTTTATCTAGTTGTAAATTCAAAAGTCTCAGTTTAGTTAATTGCAAACGCCGGTCAAACGTCTGTAAGATGTTTTTTTAGTCTCTTATGCTCACCAAGGCACTTATTTGATAAAATACTGTAAAACAGTAATAATAATGTGATTATTGCAATATAACCTTAATTATTCCAGACTGTTGACTGGTTTGCATAAAGTCATTGAAAAATGTTCTCTAATAATCAGTGAATTGTTGTTCTTTCTTTCTTTCTTTCTTTCTTTTTTTTTTTTTTTTTGCTTTCCAAGAATCCTTTGTTGTCCACCAAAAGCATTAAAGCAATACAGATAGACATGGAAACAACAAAAACAAAAATATATACAGACAGATAAATTGCCAGGGTAACATAATAACAATGTAATACATTTATTTACACCTTAAGAGGACAAAAAGGATGAATATAGAGATAGGCATAGCCTACAGTTTTCACTGCTTTGTATAGTTGCCATATACATAATCTTTGAATAGAGAAAAGAGCGGTTTAGACCCAGTAAATATTCTGTTTATGTATGTGAAATTTAGCTAGTAAACACAAATTAATTATGTAATATGTAATTATGTAATCCCTGTTTTCTTTTGACTAGTCAAACAATCCAAAGAAAACTTCTTTAAAACAGAAAGAGAAGTAACTTACAAAGATTGGATAAACACTAACAAATCTGACCAAAATTTCTCTGTACATCGCCAAAACAAGTGAAGGACATTTGTGAATTAATTTAAATGTTTGGTAAGTTTGGTGTTTTTTTTTTTGTGCTCTACAGAAAAGCATATATTTCCAATCATTGTGTCAGGTTCAAAGAGTAAGTACATGGCCATGGAAATGAACCTTGCAACAGAAAAGACACTGTAGAGGGAATAGCATTGAAAACAAACAACATATTCATTAGTAGTTATAGGAATTTTATATTTCTGTAAAAAAAAAAAAAAATCTGAATAGTTATAAAGTCTGCCCTGTGAGTTAAAAAGCGATGTCCAACTAAAAAAAAGGTCATTTTTGAATCAGTTGTATAATTAATAATTAGAAAAACTATTTATTATTGTAGAGAATATCCTTATTGTTCCATATCTATGCAGAGAAAAGTTATGTTTGTAGAGACCATGCCAAGAGCATCTGCTTATTGTTAAGCAATAGGGATCTTTGTAACGTTATAGTAACAGAGAAGAAAATTCAGACCACCAACTTTAGATAAAATATAAATAGGGATAATATTCCAAACTGAAGTGGTTTAAGGACATTTTTAAGACAATTAATTTTAAAAGTGTTAAGTAGTAAAATTAAAATAAAAATCCAATTCCCCTGTTTTATTAAAGTGGGTTTTATTTTTCCAAACAAAATTATTTAAAAGGTACATAACACACACAGTTTCTCATGTTAACCTTGAGTATTACCTATAGAGTAGTATTGCATCCTTCATATCTCTGAAGAGTCTTTAGTTGTATCATATTTATAAAAAATAGATACACTGTGCTGATTCTTTCCAAAAACAGCTGAGCTTGTGGAGGCGTGCAGTGGGTGGAGCTAAAGAGTCATGAGCACACACACACACACACAAACATAAGGCATTATCCCTGGATAACTTTTGATTCACTTGTTTGTGTTGTTTACATTATATGCACTTACGTGTGCCGAATTGCCAACAAAACATAGACATTTGATGCAGTTTCACTCATCGCCTGCGGTTTCAGCTCATGACCGGGAACAAACAAACACACTTGCAGAACTCCGGGAAAGAAACTGCATCCGCTGTTTCCTTATCGCTGGGTTATCTGGGAAGCTGAACAACGTTGTATTTCCCTCTCAACCAAAAACACACTTCTTTAGTGACATTGTTGATTTTGTGGTCAAAAAACAAAGGGTATGTCTCATTCAGTTCCCTAGCTCCCGAGCTCATGAATCAGTATATCGTGTACACAAGTTCAGGCACTGGTAAGGACAGTAAAAAATGCTGGCTCACTACACATTGGGACACTGATAACTCTATTTCCGGCGACGTGACAACATCCTCATTGTACAACATCATTACTGGTATTTATGAACATACAGCAGAGCTTATATCTTTCTGACATTACTTAAAGTACATTATGATAAATACTTTGCTTGTTACATATAGCCTACGTGCAACATTTCAGCCGTAAATAAATTATAAATGTTAGCTAGATTGTGTTCATTACCTGTCTAACGATTTATGTTTGTGCTGAAATATAATAAAATAATGGTTTCTGTTTTTTAAAACAAATATTGCGTCGTTATCGGTCATTATGTGTACTGAGTTGGCTCACATCATTTGAGTTTCGCGCTTCAGAACTTCTGTGAGCATCGATGTACCCTGGGTTTTGCGGTGCATTGTGGGACTTTTTAGGGAGTGAACATTTCAGTGCACTGGAAGGATTCTGCGATTGAGCCAGCCCTTAAAATGGCCGACTCCCTGATCAGTGCCCTGACTACTGAACTGCGCACACGCTCATCTGGGAGAGGTGCCCATACAAGGAATTTTGCCCTTTATGACGTCATATAGGGCCATACAAAAAACTGTATTGTGTATTTGGCATAGAAATACTTTTTTTGATTAAAATAAATAAATAAATTGGCCATGTTTAGCATGAGAATCCAACTCATTAACAGTGTAAATAAGTTGTAGCATAAATAGCATTAGACCCCCCTTTTAACATGCTATCATCCTTTTTTAACATTTCTTTATCAACTCAAAGGAGAGAACGTTAGTCTTGACAATCCTTCAACTTTAGAGAGTAAAATTCTTCCTCTTATCGATAAGTCTCTCTGCACAGATCTTGATCTTTCATAGGGATGTTGCATATAGAGGGAACATTACAGCTTTTAACTGACATAGCTTACATTTGTATATTTAAATGGAGACTGGAGCTCTGGAAAAATAATCAATCAATCTTAAATCTAAAAGGAATTGAGAGGCATCATTCAAAAACAAAGTGGTGTCATCAGCCAGCTGGCTAATAATAATGTGTCTATCGTCAACTGTAATATCGGTACGCTCTCTGTAATTCTGGCACAGGCCCAATTCAGGCTATTTTTGCAATCCAATTTTTATATATAAATAATGTTACTGTTGACTGCTATAAACATCCATTAATTGACATGTAATGTAAAAAATAAAATAAAAAAATGCTAATCTTATCAATACAGACAAGTGATGGGAGAATCGAAGCTTTTCAAAGCTTCGAATCAATTTAACAAATTCATTCGCAAAACGATTCACCGTTCGAAGCGTTCGATACGCCTGCTGGTCAGAACCATAGATATGTATATGTATCTATGATCAGAACAGTGTAAATGTAACAAAAAACTCAGGCCAAACATGCATAAAAACACTGTTTACAAACCAATTGCTAATGTTTTATTGAAAGTAAAGTCTAAATCCAATTAATTAATCATATAATAAGATTATATATCAAGTGTCAATGTGTTGAAACTGACATTTCCAAACGTTTCGAAATGTAACGAAGCTTCGTTTACTGAAGTCACGTGGCTTTGGCAGTTTGACACCTTTGATACACGCTCCGAATCACTGAATCGAAACAAAAGATTCATTAATGTTTCGAACTAAGCTTCATGAAGCGTTTCGAAATCCCCCATCACTACCACACAAGTAGTGCATAATCCAAGATTTACATGGCATTGATTTATATTAACTATTTATATCAGCGGTATGACAAAACTATGTAGGGTTGGTACCGTGTTTTAAAAACTGATTTTAGTAAATTTAGTGTTGACGTTTATTATCAGTGTTTTTCAAAAGCAGGGCGGTCCAAGCATCATCAACAGTCCATTTCCGAGCTTCCGGTGTGGGCGGGGTTTACGTTCTGAGGACGTAGACAAAAATCGACGTAGTTTTCTCTTCATCCTCACTAGTAGTTTGTGTTGTGTTCGTCGTATTTGTGACTGTGACCAGCTCACTTTTTACAACACGCCAGCATTTGCAACGATGGTCGCCAAACAGAGGATTCGTATGGCCAACGAGAAACACAGCAAAAACATCACCCAGAGAGGCAACGTCAAATCGACGGTATGACGTCTCTTCAATAGTGTAACCGCCGAAGTGAAATTAACTTGATGTAATGTGCTAACATGGCTGAGTAATTTTAATACATTGATATTAGGAGTTATTGTTTACCTTTCTTTGTAGCGAAACACTGCCTTTATACTACAGAAGCCCACTAAATAATGCGCTATTGCAACTGATTTGAACGTGAATTCACAGAGAAACGTGAGTGATGATAAAGTTTCGGTGGGACCGTGGCTCTTGGCACTCTTCATCTTCGTTGTTTGCGGCTCAGGTGAGTAAATTTACCAATACAAAAGATTAACAAGTGGTAGACCAAATAATAAACACGTTAATTTGAATACATACGAGTTTTTGTTGCTCTTTTTATTGATTCCAAGATCTGCAGACAAAGCTGACCTCCCCTCTTTTTTTGGCACACTGTGAAACCTTGTTGAAGGCCGAGATAATGCATACTATTTACATGGACAAGGTTGAACTGATAGCATGACTTTATCTGCTCATTTTCACTGGGTACAACACGTGGATTTGCAGGTGTTGCTACTCTCAAAACCACATTGAACATAGACAACAAAATTGCTTAAAGTCACCATGAATTCAAAATGTACCACTCTTTTTTTTTTATTTTTATTTTTTTATGGAATATTGCAGTATTATACATTTATACATTACATATACATTATGTATCTGTGCACATCATTATTTTAATAAAAAATAATGTATAAGGGATAATGTACATCCAGCAGGTTGTTATCGCAGAATAAACCCTGACAGGATAATCTTGCATCAACCTGAACGGGGTTTATTCAGTGATAACTGGCTGGATGTACATTATCCCGCTTATTACATGGTTACTTGCCACATAAGTAAATAAATAGGCACAAAATATTGACTTGAGTTTAAATATTTTATTAGCTCTTTAAACGTAAAGCTTCTGTGGAGAGAGCAGTTGCTAACAAGCGGCAAGTTCAAACTAGATGGATATCTAAGGAATACGGTACAGTCATACCACTTATTACACGGTATTTCACCATATAAATAATTATGGGGATAAGAGAGATTTATTTGAGATGAAACCATTTCAAAATCTTACCTGTTTGTAATCTTATAATAAATTACAGTGTTCAAAACAAATTGTAGCACAATGGCAGCAGCTGTGTTTGTATGAAACGAGAGCGTCTGTGATACCCGGATATCATAATTAAATTGTACACAAAATATAGATTTGAGTTTTAATATTTTAAACGGAAAACTTCCACAAGGTAAACCCGTTCCTAGCATGCATGAAGTGCCGACTTCAGTTACCCAGATGAGAATGTGTTATCAGTTTTACCGTGTTTAACAGAGCTGTGTAATAAGCCCCCTTTACTTCACCTCTCTCTTAAAACATCTCTGATGATGTGTTTACTGGCATGAGGGCGGAGCAACCTCTCACTCACATGAGATCCACCAATAGCAAGCCACAACCATCCAATCAAGTCCCACCTTTATTTATTTATTTATTTATTTATTTATTTTGAGAAGGTGTTTCACTTGGATATGCACTAAAGTATTGGGTCACCCCTCCAAATTAGAGATCGACCGATATGGGTTTTTCTATTGCACATATATATTGCACGTGTATATATATGATATATATATACATACACATATAATACATATAATATTATTATTAATTTTTTTTTTTGTCACACTAATAAGTGGATGCACAACATTTCTAAACTTAGCTTCATTTATTGAGCACTGACTTGAACCATCTCTCGAATCTTAATTTTGTGAACTGCACGGTATTAAAATAAATTAAAGCTGCGAGCAGCGATGATGGGCCCAAGCTGGTGGCACCGCCACCCTGGTGGCTTCGGGGCAACTGTGCACAACAGGCAATATGCATTTAAACAGGAGAATGTTTTTTTTTTAATATTTTAAATATGCCACATTTACCGCAGCAGCTGGTGCCACAATGACCACAAGCCACACCCATGATGTCATTGAAATATAGATTAATTTTATTGTCATAGGATATAATAGGTCACTTTCAAATATTTGCAAAGTTATCTTTTGCAGCTCAAAAATTCGTAAGTCCAGAAGGCCAGTATTTAATTCAAGGTATTTGTATAGTTTTTTTAAAAACTTTTTTTCCCACTAAAGTGATAGTTATTTGTGATAGTCTATGATATGAAACGCATCTAAACTCTATTGTTGCGTGCGTGTAAACATGGGCACGCATAACGCATATTATACGTTAAAATATCTTAAGATCAATCATCATTACGTAAAGTACATTAGGCAAGCTGTTTATTTATTTATTTTTTGTAGTGAAAATAATGTTTTAATAAAATGACTGTCAAAGTCATTTGAATTCCCCTCATTAACTGCAGCAGTCGGTGCTGCTATGACCACAAACCACAACATCTATGAGACCAATTCAATTTAGATGAATTTCATGTCAGATGATGTCATAGGTCCCTTTGAAATGAGTGCAAAGTTATCTTTTGCAGCTTACATTTTTTAAAGTCCTTAAGTCCAGTATTTATCTAAAGGTCTTTTTATATTTTTATTAAAATAATTATGAAACTAATCATATAAAACTATATTGCAGTGCTCTTCAAATCGAGTTCAGAATGACATTCAGAATACTGCAGGTGCACCCATCCCCCTTTCTCTCTCTCTCTCTCTCTCACACACACACACACACACACACACACACACACACACACACACACACACACACACACACACACACACACACACACAGAAAGAGAATGCAGAAACAGAGGCATGCTTTAGCTGTCAGCCACCCATCCCCCTCTCCACACACACACACACACACAGAAAGAGAATGCAGAAACAGAGAGGCATGCTTTAGCTGTCAGCCACCCATCCCCCTCTCCACACACACACAGCCAGAGGTAGAGAAAAATAGGGTTTTTGCTTCATAACTAAGACAACAGTGTCATCTACTACACACACACACACACACACACACACACACACACACACACAGAGACAGAGACAGAGAGGAAACAGGGTTTTTTTCCCCTTTAAAAGTCAACAGTGACATCTTTTGGACAATGAAGGGAGGGCAGAGAAAATAAGATTCAGATTAAATATATAAAATAAAATAAATATATTGATCTGAAAAATAGTACATTCATTTTAAATTCACCCAGGTTCAATTACCGAACATACAATCTTAATTTAATTTAAATCAAACAATGATTTTACAAGAAATTAGACATTTTCTGTTTCCCTTTTTTGTCCTTCATTTAATCCCTCGCCATAGCAGCACCGTTTGAGATATCCTATAATCGTTCGCTCTATAGCATCTTCAGTGTCTTTGTTTCATGTTGACCGAGTTTGGTGTCGATTCCATGCATCTCCTACGAATAGTTTATAATAACTCGGAGCCTGATTTATCCAAAATTCCAAATTCAAACCAAAATATCTGACTTCCTGTTGGTCAGAGCTAATGACTGTAAATTAGAAAGATGTCCGGCTTGATGAGAACAATATATATACAGAGTTTGGTGACTGTAGATAAAACTAACCCCCCCCCACTTTTGTCAAAAGGTGGCGCTACTGAGCCCCTCCACCACGCCCGTTTCTAAGACTTTGGCCATATCTACTGGAAGGCATCACTGATGTGTGTGTTGAGTTTCATGTCATTTCAAGCATGCTAAGAGTCTCAAAAACACCCTAAAAGATTATTCAACTTTGACATGTTGCCATGGCAACAGTATTTAAAATATCAGGAATCCATTCGTATGTCTATATCTGCCATGTTTTGACATTATACTGATGAAGTTTGAAGTAAATCTGTGTATGTTGTCAGAGAAATTCACTAAAATATAAGAGGCAAAACCTCTATTCTGGGTCTCTGGATGATGTTTCTGTCTCGTGCAGAGTGAATCCAGCATTTACACTCACCTAAAGGATTATTAGGAACACCATACTAATACTGTGTTTGACCCCCTTTCGCCTTCAGAACTGCCTTAATTCTACATGGCATTGATTCAACAAGGAGCTGAAAGCATTCTTTAGAAATGTTGGCCCATATTGATAGGATAGCATCTTGCAGTTGATGGAGATTTGTGGGATGCACATCCAGGGCATGAAGCTCCTGTTCCAGCACATCCCAAAGATGCTCTATTGGGTTGAGATCTGGTGACTGTGGGGGCCATTTTAGTACAGTGAACTCATTGTCATGTTCAAGAAACCAATTTGAAATGATTCGAGCTTTGTGACCTGGTGCATTATCCTGCTGGAAGTAGCCATCAGAGAATGGGTACATGGTGGTCATAAAGGGATGGACATGGTCAGAAACAATGCTCAGGTAGGCCGTGGCATTTAAACGATGCCCAATTGGCACTAAGGGGCCTAAAGTGTGCCAAGAAAACATCCCCCACACCATTACACCACCACCACCAACCTGCACAGTGGTAACAAGGCATGATGGATCCATGTTCTCATTCTGTTTACGCCAAATTCTGACTCTACCATCTGAATGTCTCAACAGAAATCGAGACTCATCAGACCAGGCAACATTTTTCCAGTCTTCAACTGTCCAATTTTGGTGAGCTTGTGCAAATTGTAGCCTCTTTTTCCTATTTGTAGTGGAGATGAGTGGTACCCGGTGGGGTCTTCTGCTGTTGTAGCCCATCCACCTCAAGGTTGTGCGTGTTGTGGCTTCACAAATGCTTTGCTCAAAGTTGCTCTTCTATCAGCTTCAATCAGTCGGCCCATTCTCCTCTGACCTCTAGCATCAACAAGGCATTTTCGCCCACAGGACTGCCGCATACTGGATGTTTTTCCCTTTTCACACCATTCTTTGTAAACCCTAGAAATGGTTGTGCGTGAAAATCCCAGTAACTGAGCAGATTGTGAAATACTCAGACCGGCCCGTCTGGCACGAACCACCATGCCACGCTCAAAATTGCTTAAATCACCTTTCTTTCCCATTCTGACATTCAGTTTGGAGTTCAGGAGATTGTCTTGACCAGGACCACACCCCTAAATGCATTGAAGCAACTGCCATGTGATTGGTTGATTAGATAATTGCATTAATGGGAAATTGAACAGGTGTTCCTAATAATCCTTTAGGTGAGTGTATATTTAGATGTCACTTCTGAAACATTGCAGCATGCAGTTGGCTAATTGTAGCATTATGCTAGTTCCACTGCACCAATAACACGGGGCTGCCCGCGGACGTACCTGACTTTAAATCAGCGCTACTAAACAAGGATATTGGCTGATGCTGATATATTAAAAAAATGACAAATATCGGCCAGATATATTGGTCAACCGCTACTCCAAATCATTGAATTCAGGTGTTCCAATCACTTCCATGGCCACAGGTGTTTGAAATCAAGCACCTAGGCATGCAGACTGCTTCTACAAACATTTGTGAAAGAATGGGTCGCTTTCAGGAGCTCAGTGAATTCAAGCGTGGTACCGTGATAGGTTGCCACCTGTGCAATAAGTCCATTCATTACATTTTCTCACTACTAAATATTCCATGGTCAACTGTTCTGCAGAGTGTATAGCTACAGACCTCTAAACTTTGTCTGGCCTTCAGATTAGCTCAAGAACAGTGCATAGAGAGCTTCATAGAATGGGTTGCCATGGCTGAGCAGCTGCATCCAAGCCTTACATCACCAAGTGCAATCCAAAGTGTCGGACACAGTGGTGTAAAGCACTGGACTCTAGAGCAGTGGAGACGTGTTCTCTGGAGTGACGAATCATGCTTCTTTGTCTGGCAATCCGATGGACGAGTCTGGGTTTGGCGGTTTGCCAGGAGAACGGTACTTGCCTGACAGCATTGTGCCAAGTGTGAAGTTTGGTGGAGGGGGGGATTATGGTGTGGGGTTGTTTTTCAGGGGTTAGGCTTGGCCCCTTAGTTCCAGTGAATGGAACTCTTAATGCTTCAGCATACTAAGACATTTTGGAAAATGTCATGCTTCTAACTTTGTGGGAACAGTTTGAGTGGCCACTTCCTGTTCCAACATGACTGCGCACCAGTGCACAAAGCAACAAAGACATGGATGAGCGAGTTTGGTGTGGAGGAACTTGACTGGCCTGCACCTAGTCATTAACGGCTCCATCAGGACTTGCTCTGACCCGTGTTTCTTCCAGCTCTAACAGGGTCTTGTGTCCCTGTGTCCTTTGAGAATCTGTTTGCATTGGACCAATGACATTTTCATGTCATGTTTTCTGGGTCATCTTGCTCTCTGTTTGCCTGTCCAAACTTTTGTGCCATGGATGATTTTGCAATCTTTTTATTGGATTTCATCCAGAAAGCATAGGTTTACTTTGAGAGGTGACCCTTTTGGGGAATTTTTTTTTTTTTTTCTTTGTGAGAGAGAAAATGGAAGGAACATAAAAAGCTCAATGGCCCGTTATAGCCTCTTATGGCAAAGCTGGTATTTTTGTTGTTATAAGCCTTGACTTCACCAATTTTTCAATATTCTTCCTCCTCAACTTTTCCGAAGCTGGAATGTCACTGACCTTCACCTTTTTTCTCTCCTCAGCAATATTCCAGATCATTCAGAGCATTCGAATGGGCATGTGAAGAGGACCAATGATGTCTCAACTCTCCACTTCTTGTTACTTCCACATACTGCACCAGACTCTGCCAATGAGCTTTTCTAACAGGCTTTTTGTTGATTTTGATTTATCTTCTTCTGTGAGGTGCAACAATCCTGTCATTCCTCTCTGGTGCCTTTTTAAAAATCAAAAGCCATAAAATTGCATTCCGATCAATTGTAATGTTATCTTCTGTCAATCTATACCTTGACGTAATGTAAAAAAAAATCTTCATATGTCGCAAGGAGTGATGTGATTTGTAACGCCTGACTTCTCGATCGTTCCTGAAAAAATTATTTCATGTGTTATTTGGTTTTTTTGGATCCCCCAAAACGCTCAACCATTTTGTAGTTTGCACAGGATGAAATATTACGAATGAAAAGCCAGTCAGCTCATCTAAATCACACTTTGTATTGCTTTTCTTTTATTTGTTTTCTTAGTAATTTAATAGCTGCCTCCTTTCTTCCAGAATATGGAACTTCAGCGTGAATATAACTTAGTTCTCTGGCACATATTCTTGTCGTTGTGGTATTATTTACCATAATAAAATGAGGCTTTTCTCAGAAGAGGTGATGTTATAGTCGTTTGTCACGATGACGTAATGGAGGAAGAGGAACAAAGAGCTGGACTGTTTTAAAAGATAAACCACACACATGCATTGGTTTTACTAAAATGTATGTAATGTTTTTTTTTTAGTCATAACCCTTGTTGTGTTGAAAACCATATAACACTCGTGGTGTTCCCACTCGAAAATGACCGGCCTACAAAAATAGTTTTAAATCACTCGTTATGCTATATATTGTCACCAAATATTGGATTAAATCTTTTCAAATCAAATCAAACTCAATCAAAACTTGTTTTCTTTCAATTAGGACTGGTTTTGTATTTTTTTTTTTTTGTACAAAATGAAAGCATTTCAAAACAAACACCCCGATTAAACATAAGAGGACCTATTTTTAATGATCTGAGCACATGGTCTGAAGCACATGGTGCAGGTGCACTTAGTGTCCGAATCCAGTTTTCCGAAAAAAAAAGGTTGCGTGGTTAAAAAAGGGTTGTACCTGTAGTCTCTTAATGAGTCATGGGTGTGTTTTGGCCGTAACATGCAATGAACCAATCAGAGAGCTTGCACCATGGAGTCCTGACCTAGTCATTAACTCCATCAGGATTTGACCCGGGTTTCTTCTAGCAGGGAGAACATTCTAGCAGGGTCTTTACCCTGTGTCCTTTGAGAATCTGTTTGCATTGGACTAATGAAATTTTTATGTAATGTTTGTAAAAGGGTTGTACTGGCCGTAACGTGCAATAAACCAATCAGAGCGCTTGCACTATGGTGGATTCGCTATTTACATGGCAGACTTTGTGAGCGGAAAGACTGAATGCTTCTCCAGAGAGGAATTTTTAATAGTGCTGGGCAATTAATTAATCAATCGCGATTAATCACATCCAAAATAGAAGTTTGTGTTTACATAGTGTGTGTGTATATATATATATATATATATATATATATATATATATATATATATATATAAATAAATAAATAAATACACACTCCATGTATATATTTAATACATATTTGCATGTATGTACTCTATATATTTATAAAATATAAATGTTATATAAAATATTTCTTAAATATATATGCGTGTGTGTATTTATACATAATTATACAAAGTACACACACATATATTATGTAAACTTTTATTTTGGATGCGATTAATCCCGATTAATTGATTGGGAACAAAACATTGACTTTAGACCAGGTTTTTGTTGGTCAATGGTGCAGTCGTTTTCAGTTGCCTCAAAATAACAATGTGCCTGAACACACCTCGTTTTCAGAGCAGCATGGGCGAACAGATGGGCGCGAGTGCATTTGCTGTTTAAACCCCATGGTGCTGGACGTGAAACTGATAACTGCGTTGGGCTAAAACTAGCAAAAAACATTTCCGACACGCATGGCGTCTCTTTGCGCTGGGTGTATGATAGGGCCCTAAAGCACACTAGTGTGACAAACTGGAATTTTTCTTCATATTTTATTTAATATTGTGAAAATTATTCATAAATAATGCCCTTTTCGCTCATAAAATTAGGTGCCTACTCTCAGATAAATGAGGCCTACGATTAATCAGATGCAAAAATAAATACAGAACCAGTCCTAAATGAAAGAAAACAAGTTGACAAAAAGTTTGAATCCAATATTTGGTGATAATATAGCATAATAAGAGATTTAGAAGCAATTTTTTTGTTGGCTGTTCATTTGTGACCAGGAACGCCACAAGTGAACCTAGCCCCCACACCCTTCTTTTCAGGAGAAAGAAAATCTTCTCTGGGTCGAAATAACCCAAACACAACATGAGGGTAAAATGTATGTAATTTAACCAACAGTTATGAGGTGTTTCAATTACACATTAAAGCAGGTAATATTGGTTACATTTACCCATAAAATGAAATTGAAAGGCATTCATTGCATTAGTTTGTTTGGAATAATGCATTGACAAAGGGTTTTAAGAGTGCAATCTAGTAGGTTAAATTTAACGAACTGTCTGCTGGCTTAAAATTATGAAAAATGAGGAACGATGTATTTACCAGAAATTTGCTGACTGAGATGTCAGTGATGTCGAACCTGAAAAATGGTATTCCATTCCATCCAGGCCTGTGATTGATTACAGTTTAATTGTGTCATGATTTCTACACTGTTTAGATGAATAATTACTGTCATTGCCTTGTTTGGATCGATAAGCAATGCCAAAGACAGCATCACTTCAGTGCTTAACATTTGACTTGCAATACAGAGTTGATTACATTTCAAGGTGTGAAGCATTCTTCATTCTGCCTTAAATTCAGCATCTCTTTCGTTAAAAACAAATATAAGTGGTATTTTGATTTTCATTGTGGCATAATTTAAGCATGTTGCAGATGAAAATAAATGTTGCTAGTGTGTTCGCCTACAGCTAACATTGTTCTTAAAGGGACCGTTCACCCCAAAATGAAAATTGTCATCATTTACTCGCCCTCAAGCTGTTCCAAACCTGTATGAGTTTCTTTCCTCTGTTGAACACAAAAGAAACTATTTAAAGAATGTTGGTAACCAGAATGACTTGTATAGTTTGAAACAAATTACTATGGAAGTCAATGGCTGTTTGGCCTTAACTGTCTGGTTACCAACATTCTTCAAAATATCTTCTTTTGTGTTCAACACAAGCGTACTGCACGTCCTTATAAGTGAAGCCAAAGCATCTCGTTCGAAAAACCGGGGGTTTGACGGGTGTGTTATGATTGACAGCTGAGCTTCTCTGAGCGAAGTATTCACTGAGGCACCAACAGACTTTTTTTTGGGAGGAGATTGGAGCTTTAGCTTTAATTTATCCATTTCCATAACTGTTTATTTCACACCGACATAATTCATTATTCTGCATCTGCGAGAGTGTAGTTGGGCTTTTGATATCGCGGTTCTACTTCCTGCTCTCTACTGCGCAGACTCAGGTCCTGAGGTCACTACTGTGCAGACTCTGTCCCAAATCAGCGCCAGATGTCAGCACCGTATTCGGACGTTGGCGACTTCCCCTTTCCTCAGTGGAAGGTAGTGAAGACGCATCATCCATATTTTTTTTTTACGGTCTATGGTTCAACAGAAGAAAGAAACTCATACAGGTTTGGAACAGCTTGAGGGTGAGTAAATGATGACAACGCTTACATTTTTTGGGTGACCTATCCCTTTAAGAAATGCTTGAATTTCAGTGTTGAATGAATTCTGCTCCATACTTAACACTGTAGCAAGTAACATTTGTCACGTTTAAAATAATAATTGTCTAAACATGCCAGTCGAGGACCAACCCAAAATAAACATCAAACATCAGGTACATTTTTGAGCAGTTATTAAAGAAATATTATTTTACTGTTCATGAACATGGTATCATGCTGTTCTTTTCTCCCTTAAAAGTAATAAGGAATTTTTAATGCAAATTAGTCTTCAATGTGTCAACCCATTTGGACAATATACATAATAATCAGACTGAATAAATATGTTCTTCAGTGTGGTTTGTGATTGCTTGTTCTTGTTAACTTAAAGAAATCCTTCAACTGTGATTTAATGATATCATACCAGAATGAAGAATTACGGAAAATGAGAGATATGCTTTTAAAGGCACACTATGTAGCTTTTTGCCGCTATAGGTCGCCTATTTTAAACAAAAGCGTAGCTTGATGATGCAGAGACTGAGTGCGGAATCTTGGGAGTTGTAGTCTTCACCTCACTGCCGGTGGAAAAGAATCAGATGGGACACGGACACAAATCATGTTCATGGATGAGATTATTAACGTTACTTGTAGTATGAAGCAGGGCCGAGTGCTGTGGGAGCTGAATGAGGACGCTAAAGCAATTGCTAATGAGAGATGAGCGCGACGTAGGCCTGTCGCAATAATCAATATATCGATATATTGCACAATATATGTACATGACCTCAATTATTTTTTTGTATTATGTTTACATGACAATGAATGTCACCTACATTTTACTCGATTGTGCAGTCATCTTTTATGTTTTTCATGACAGAGGCGAAAGTGGTTCTCGGGCAGTTCCTTCATACACGGAAAGGTTTTCGACAGGTGAAAAAAGGCGCCATTTGAGGCGTTATAGTGTTTTCCTGACAACTACTGACAGTTTGGAAGAGTAAGCCCAAATGGACTCGATTTCAAAGCTGCAATTCCCTGTTCCGGTGCACATATAAATGTCAACGCAGAATGACGAGTGTTAAAGCCGTTTCACAAGGGAAAATGTTTATTGACTATTTATTCAATTTTTCTTTATTTTATTTTATTTAGGATAATATATCTTTTACCCTTAATTTCCATGATCTAAAGAATTAAAAGGGCATTTGAAAGTATGTAGGTCTCCTTGCATTATTATGCTGTTATATTAGGATTATATATTCAGTGGCATAAAATATGGCATAAAATGACATTAATATTGTTTATCGCAATTATTTCTGGGACGATATATCACGAAACAAAAAGTAGTTATCGTGACAGGCCTAGACACACGGCGACAGCAGCAGAACGTTTATTATGCCACAGTTGCCTCTTGAGCTCAAGCATATGTGGGGTAACGCAGCGCTGTTTTATCATATTATATACATTTAAGTGTGTATGTTTTAATGCTACTCTGCGTTCACTCCGCGGCTGCTATGAGACACTTGTTGCACACTGCAGTAAGGTAGATCGATATTAGAATATCATATTAAGAAATGCTGGATGGCTTGTGTTGCTAAATGGCATACAATTAATTTTAAAACATATTGTATGATGGAGAAAATGCTGTATTACTGTACAATAATTAGTTTTCTCTTAGTCTCCAAACAGTTGTTCCCTTGTCTAATGAAACAAATAATATATTAAAGCATCTCTGGTGTTGGTGGTTTCTACAAAATAAAACCGAAATCGAGGGTAACGCGGATATGATGTCATTGACGACGCACGGACACGGTCTGTGTCCTGGTTAAAATTGCTTATTTCCCTGGATTTAAAAATTCTTGGAAACATTTGGGATAATGTTAGTACACAAGTCAATAAAATACACGGCCCGGCCCAAAGAAAGTTGTTTGGATTTAAACAAGTAAATTAATTATGCTAGAAACATAATAATCACCACAATAATGATCCAGTCATAGACTATTAAGCATTTGTCTATTTAAATCCAAACAGCAAAAAAAAACTAATAATAATAAATTTGGCCGGGCTATGTATATAACACTGTTCTAGTGCTTTTTGGATATTTTAATCCAACAATCTTACATATTGTGCCTTTTAAATAGTTTCATATCAAGGATGTCGAGACTGTTCATGATCGGTAAAGTATAATAAATATTAAGCATACATTAAACAGATAAACTTTCACTCGCAGTTCAGTGCTAAACCTAACCCTCAACAGAACCGAGAAGAATATGAATGATACTCGAGTCTCCGCAAGGTGGCGGTGTGAAGTCATCAGTTCTCTATTACTTTCATTGGCTACGAAGAAGAGCGGAACCGCTGTTGTCAGAGATGTTGCTGTGGAGACGCGAAGTCAGGCAAGACAAATAATTACTTAATTTTCGTAACAGTTATTAACAGTTGCCAACTCAAGTCATTATCTCCGTATTTCCGTGTATGAGAATCTGGTCAAACGAACGCATTTCTGTGAATGTTTCAGCTTGCACTAGCAGGTTAGTTCAATGTTTGCATAGTCACACTGACAAAAAACAAAGACGCAAAATGTAGTTTTGACGCAGATGTGTAACGTTTGCATAACTTTAACCTACCTATTTTGCATGAGGACCAGATTTTCCAGTTAGTCTGGTAAATTGGGGAAAGATCACCATATTTCTCCCTATTTATCACGATGACAAAGTCTCATCTGAGCACATTATATGAACGGCTGCTCTTCTCAGTTTGGTCATTTCATCTGGAAATCAACATTTGTGAGATTTAATGGGTCAAAAAACAGTTCTGAAGTTAATTTTCAAAATATTGTGTTATGTTTAATAGCAAATGTTTTTGTGTCTACTTGTTAATGAAGTATTTATGGACACATTAATGAAGATTTTGGAGTAAAAATATGTTTTTATTATCTATCTATCTATCTATCTATCTATCTATCTATCTATCTATCTATCTATCTATCTATCTATATATATATATATATATTAAAATAAGTCTTATATGCTCATCAAGCCTGCATTTATTTATTTAACAAAAATGCAGAAAAAATAATATTGTGAAGTATTATTACAATTTAAATTAATGGTTTTCTATTTTACTTTAAAATAGAATTTATTTCTGTGATGCAAAGCTGAATTTTTCATTTTGTGCTGCTTAATATTATAATATTAATAACCTGTGATTTTTTTTTTTATTTTATTTATTTATTTATTTTTTTATTTATTTTTTCAGGACTCATTGATGAATAAAAAGTAAAAAAAAATTAGGGATGCACCGATTTGAAAATTCTGGCGATACTAATTGCTGATAATTCTTTGTATTTGAAAGCAGATTACCGATAATATTGGCCAATAAATCTAAATCCCAATTTTTATGTAATTACAAATTGCAGAAACAAAAGTCTCACCATTAAAAATGTCCAAGGCACACAATTATAATATTCTCATAATAATTTAATGTGACCTATATGACAGACTTGCGTTGCACGTTGCACTGTGTTTTTCTTTTTTGAAGTGTTTCCAATCATATCAAGCAATTCAAAACCATCATGGTGAACAGTACAAAGTGTCTTAACTGAAGGAAATAATCTATTATTTATCGTCTGATACCAATATATTGTGCATCCCTGATATACACATACATACACACATAGTAAATATTAATAAGAATGATATCAGTTTATCCAGGGTATTTCTTGTCCAGGGTAGTTGGGTAAATAATTTTACATTTTGTGCTATGACAACTAAAATAACACGTTTCCCTTTCCCTTTATTTCCCTTAATAAACACATTGGCTGATGTGTAATGACCCTGCACATGCTAAGCTTATAATCAAATATGTCACAATTTAAAAGTAAATGCACATTGTTCTTGCATCTTCCCCATCTTACCCTAGACAGGTGTTCGAATGTTCATTACTGAAGTTCTCATGTGTTTATTTCTTGTCTTTGTGCACCTAAAGGCTTGATACGATGTCTTCATCACTGATTGGTGTTTAGAGACACTTCTACACTCACAATGCTCCAAGCAGAGACCCTCCAACTGCTGTGCCTCACAGCCTCCAGTGGGGTCCCTCTCTTCTCACGAGGCTCCACCAAGCAGCTTCCTTTTTCCATCGTCGGCTCCCTAAACGGTGTCCATATGTTTGGCGCCGGCCATGGGGCTCAGTTATCGAGCTGTGAGACGGACAGAGGCAGCCGTGTGGTTTGGGAGGTCTTTCAGGAGAGCCTGATGCTGATCGCGGTGAGTGGCGGCGGGGGCTCCGGCATCAGTGAGCTGCAGTTGCGTCGCCTTCTGGAGAACGTGTGGAACTGCATGGTCTTGGTCCTGGGACAGGACGAGCTGGCAAACATACGCAACGTGGAGCGTTTAAAACGAGAGTTGCGCTCTTGCTACCGCCTGATCGACATGCTCTTGGAGCGCGTCAATGACGATCAGGGTTTTATGGGAGATCTGACACAATGCGCCGACTGCTTGCTTCCCTCCAACTCCAGCTTGCTTCAGGAAGCCCTAGACTCCTTCGCCCAAGCGGCGGAGAGCGAATTTGGCTGCCTGCTAGTGCGTGGCCGTGTGGCGCAGGCCACAGAGAAGTGGTGGTCTCGACTGACTCCCCAGGAAGTTGTTGTGCTCTCAATCCTGGTGCACTCGCTTTCTGGTGCATCGTCATGTGACTACCCGGTCTTCCTGCCCCAAGGCAGTCCAACCGTCGCCATTCGCTTGCTCAGTTTCCAACTGCTTCCCGGGATTCACGTATGCATCCTCTGTGGTCCCAAACCCTCTTTGTACAAGGCGGAGAACGAGCTTGTTAGTCGTTTTTGGTCCACTTTGGTGGAGAATCTACGCAGCTGTTTGGAGCAGGCCGACTGTTCCACTCTTCCTCCGTCTGTGAGCCTTCGCTGGGATGTCCAGGCTCTTCTGCTCATCAACCGAGAGTCTCGACGTGCAGTCACCGTCTGCCCTCGGGTTCGTGGGGGCGCTCCTGTGGAGGCTACGCCTCTCCTTTCATCAGGAAGGCGCTTGGAGCTCCTTCGGCTTTTTTACACATTTGCCGTGTCTCGATATTTTACCTCGCAGGAGACATCCGTCTCATCAGCCTCGCCTACCTCAGAGGATTTTTCTCAGGGATTTACCCACATCCCTGTGCAGTGCTACCTTGTGACTGATGAGTGTAAGTGTTATGGTCTGCAGAGTCCCCAACACCTGCTCTTCTTCCTCATGGATCTCTCTGTCCCAACGTTTGCCTTGCGTACTGTGGCTACACAGACTCTCTCAGCGATTACTGCTGCAACTGCCTTTTAAGACATCGGTTTGCTCCTGTATGGGTTACATAAAGGGATAGTTCACCCAAAAATGAAAATGATTACCAACATTCTTCTAAATATCTCTTTTTGTGTTCAACAAAAGAGGGAAACTCATACAGGTTTAGAACAACTTAAGGGTAAGTAATGACAGAGTTTTCATTTTTGTGTGAACTGTCTCTTTAACCAGGTACCAGGCCTACTGAATCTGGCATTAAAGGGATAATTCTGTCATTATTTTCTCACTTACGTTGTTGCATAACCTGTGTGACTTTGTTTCTTCTGTGAAACAACAAAAAAAGTTATTTTGAAAAACATTTCTGCTGTTTATCATCCAAAACAACATTAAATCCCATTGACTTGTTGTACCCCAAAAGATATTTTGCCACGTACTGTATCTTCTTTTGTGTTTCACAGAAGAAAGACAGACATGCAGGTTTGGAACAAAATTAGGGTGAGTAAATGACATTTTTGGGTGAACTATCCTTTTTAACTTTATGGTTAAGCTTGTGTCTGGTTGCATATTAATCAAAAGGAGATTTTATTTGGTAACACTTTACAGCAGGGGTCAATTTGTTAACATTAGATATCATAAACTAACCATGAATAGTATGCGTGTACCATTTATGAACATTATAATGCTAGAATGTTAACTTCTGCATCTACTAATGCATTTTGAACAATACTTAACGTTGAACAATAGCAGATTTGTAAATTAATATTAACCTACATTTATACAGCCTGTGAAAGTGTTCATTGTTAATCTTTTTTTCACAATAAAATAACATGTTCATTTATACTTTCAATGAACAGTAGCAAATTTATAAATTAATATTAACCTAGATTAATACAGTGTATAATATAGTTTGCATAATGCATTAATGTTAACAAATTTAACCTTATTTTAAGTGTTGCCAAGACCATTTTGTATTGATACTGCATAAGAATAACATAACATCACAGGATTTAAACAAATGAGAATCAAATATGGAGCACTTGTTAACTCTACTGTATGACTGTTTATGTGTACCATTCGCACTGATACAGTCAGTCAAGTGTATGGAGCCGGATCAGCCTCAAAAATAATGCATTTACAAAACAAAATAAGTAAATGCACAGCACAATGTAAAGACATTTTAATGGGTACTGTTTTTCTAGTACCTGATTCAAATTTCTACAAAATCACATTATGATTTATAATGTTCGCACAAAATACAGATACCCGGTTAGCCTGCTGTCTTATACACCAAAGTTGCACATACCCTGTTTATTCAGATCAATCTGTAATGTTATTAAATAAATGGTAATTGTCCAGATATTTAATGTATTTCAAACTATGTAATGTGTTCTGTTGTTGTTATTAGTATCAGGTCTTTTACTTGCTTCTGTGAAGTTCACTTAATTTGTTACAATTTAATTTCAATTACTTTAGCTACATGCTTACAGATTAAGCATGGAGCTAAAGTAATTGAAATTAAATTCAAGTATTCAAGTATTGTACTTGACTCCCAGTTTCAAATAATTATTACATTTTAAATGATAATTAAATTTAGGAACTAATCATAAATATTGGTTATGTATTAATTTAGATATTTGATTATTCTGGGTATCCCATACTTTTAATTACTCATTCATCAGGGACAAATTGCGTAGAATTTAGGACCCCATTGATTTCAAATGGCTTTTAATAGGTGCTCTCTCTTTAGTGCCTGATTACTATTCATACAAAATCATGTTATGATAAATGCTTTCAGCTATATTATAATGACCATTTATGTCTGTATTAGTTAGCTTATATACTAGCATACAGATAAGTGACTAGCCTGATAGCTTAGTTTATACACACATTTGCACTTACCCTATATATTCTAAGATATATTATATTCTATAAGATCATCTATCCCTATCTTACCCTAAAATCATCATGTAATTGTTAAATTAAGTGCCAAATCTCCAAATATTTCAGTTATAAATAAAATAATGATGTTCAATTATTAATTTAATAGGCCATTATTACTTAATATTATTTATTTATTAACAGTTAATCGTTCAGTTGGTTCTATTATGCACTAATGTGTTTTCGTTAGCCTTATATAGTAAGCTATGTGTATTTTAAATTAATATAATTTGTACATACTTAGGATAAGCATTAACTGACAGTTTGGGGAGACCCGATTTCGAAGGAGGACCCGATTTATCATGATGACAATGGGTTATGACGTTGTTCTTTTTTTTTTTTATGCGTACACTCAAACGCACAGCATTGCAAAGTTTACTTTTTTTTGACTTGTACGCCTACACAGGCGTTCAACGCATGCGCAGTTTTGAGCAATCTCTCCCCACGAGTTACAACCCATGTAAATACTGCAAAAAAAATTATTTATTACGTGCGGTTACAAAAATCCAGCGTATAGTACGTACACTTCTGATGACCCTCGCGTACGTGTAAAAAGTGGAGTATACTTTGGCCTTCACGGTCACAAACTTGCCAGTCTGATCTTTAGGCCAAAATATACTTCACTTTTTACGTGTATGTGAGGGTCAGCATACAGTGCTCAACTAATGCTGAAACATGGGTAACACTTTAGAATAATGGTCATTAGTTAACTACATTAGTTAACATGAAATAATAATGAACTGCACTTATAAAGCATTTATTTATCTTTGTCAATGTTAATTTCAACATTTACTAATACATTATTAAAGGGGTGGTAAAACACGATTTCACTTTTCTAACTTTAACTAGTGTGTGATGTTGCTGTTTGAGCATAAACAACATCTGCAAAGTTAGAACGTTCAAAGTTTAAAGCAGAGATATTTGCTTTTAAAGAAATCAATTTCTAAGGACTACAGCAAACGGTCGGTAGGGACTACAGACATTCCTCCAGGGTTGCTGACATCACTAACCCCAATATTTACATAAACCCCTCCTCCGAGAATATTAAATAAGGGGGGCGAGGCCATTTTTTATTGCTGTGGAGAAGAGTTGTTGTGGTATAGTTAGTAGGCTGGAGTGTTGTTGCTGCAATGCCAACGAAACGCTGTTATTTTCATCCGGATTGCAGGTCCACTTCGTTCATCCTTCCTAGGGACGGGGGAGTTAGGGATCAATGGTTAAAATTTCTTTTTAACTCGGTCCCTCATAATTATTACCCAAATCTCGCTCTCTGTGCTGCACATTTTACGGAGGAAAGCTTCCACAATCTTCGCGAGTTCATGCAGGATTCGCACAACGGCTTGTCCTGAAAGATGGAGCAGTTCCAACTTTTAAAACAGAAGCTGTTTACAGGTCACAACCTGTAAGTATGATTTATATTTCGTCGATGTGTTTTCCTGTAATAGCTTGTATTGTTAACTGTACGTTGTAGCAAGGAAGTAAACAAATGACAACTCTGTTTGGCTCTGCAAACCAGTTTGTTAAATGCTCATTCATACTTGACGTTATCCGACAAACACCTACAAACCTATCAACGTTACAAAACTTTTTTTAAATCTCAACAGCAAACTTGGAATTAGTATAAATTATTCTTTGATTCTTTTATGTATTGTTTATCTACAGGCATGCTAAACATGGTTCTGTGTTTGATTTGGCTACTATAGTAAAGCCAATGTTTAGTGTTTGTTTTGGGTTAATAGTTCTTGCGACAGATATTTGCCTATAATCGCTAGAATCAACATTGTTTCTAATACTACCAAAGCACAGACTACCGGTAAAGGTAAGGGGCGTGACATTTCTGAAAAACGTGCACTAGGCGGTTGGCGAATCACAACATACTGGGCCAGATAACCAATCTGAGCCCATTGTGGGACCGGCTTCATAGAACCCGGAAACCATCAGACCGTTTTTACAAGGAGGGACAGAGCAGTGTAGAATAAAGCTAAAATATATGACAAATAATGCATAAAAAAAAAAAAAAAAAAAAATGAAGCATGAATACATGTTACAGTGCACCCCACAAACACAATCAAGCCTTCGAAAGAATGTGTTTTACCACCCCTTTAAAATCTTGTTAACATTAGTTAATGCACTGTGAACTAACATGAACAAACCATGAACAGCTGGATTTTTATTAACTAACGTTAACAAAGATTAACAAATACAGTAACAAATGAACTGCTCATGGTTAGTTCATCTTAGTTAATACATTAACTAATGCTAACTAATGACCATTATTCTAAAGTGTTACCAAACATGGCTATCCCCCCAAACCAGTTTTGTATAGGTCCCAGAACAAAATATTTGAGAATTGTGTTGGGCCTATTCATGTGCCCCAAAGGCTTGCACCTGTTTTCAAGGAGAGGAGCAATTATCAGTTATCTTGAAAAGACACCACCCACAAGTTTTCAATCTTCCTCATAATATAAGTGCCTGTGGTGAAATTGACATTTAAAATGATACCAAACATGAAAGGGAAAACACAATAGATTTACAAGATACATTATATGTGGTTATGGTCGATGACTTTTCGTCGTCCGCTGCTCCTCTGTCCTCTGGAGTGCCACAAGGATCCATTCTTGGCCCTGTTCTCTTTTCACTGTACATGCTGCCTCTTGGTCCTATTATTGCGAAGCACAATCTTTCATTCCACCTATACGCAGACGACCTCCAGGTCTATATGCCCATGCTTCCAAATGATGGTTCAGCTCTAGACTCTCTGCATAGCTGCCTGTCTGATATAAAACAATGGCTTTCACAAAACTTTCTTCATCTGAATGAGTAAAACGGAATACATGATTTTTGAATCCTCTGTTTTCCACCACAATATAACACCAAACACAACCACTCAAGTCAGTGAGGCCGTAAAGAATCTGGGGGTAATTTTTGATAGAGATCAGAATTTTAACAAACAAATTAACACCGTAGTTAAAGCAAGCTTTTTCCAGCTGCGACTTTTAGCCAAAGTGAAGCCCTTCCTGTGCCGTAGTGATCTGGAAAAGGCAATTCACGCTTTTATCAGCTCACGCATTGATTACTGTAACGCACTCTATATTGGCATCACACAGTCTTCACTCCATCGTCTCCAACTGGTACAAAATGCAGCTGCTCGCCTTTTAACCAACACATCCAGACACAGCCACATCAGCCCAGTTCTCTTTTCCCTCCACTGGCTGATTTTAAAATCTTAATGTTTGCTTTTAAAGCTCTTAATGGCGCCATTTTATTTATCTGAAATTTTAAGTGTCCACCGTCCCAGCAGAGCCCTCTGGTCGGCTGACCAGATGAGACTAGTTGTTCCGAGGTCCCGGTACAAGCAGTGGGGCGATCGTTCATTTGCTGTTGCTGCTCCTAAACTTTGGAACACTTTACCTGTAGACCTGTGTTTTCTCACAGACCTGGCTCTGTTCAAGTCCAGGTTAAAGACGCACTTATTTAGACTGGCTTTTAACACACTGTAGCACTGTGTCACTTTTAGATTTTTAGCCTTGCTTTGTATTATTGTGCAATTTTTCCTTTGGCTATTGTTTAAAGTGTTTATATATCTTTACTGTAAATGTTTTTCTGTTTTAAATGTAAAGCACCTATACAAATAAAGATTGATTGATATGTAGTATATATTCCTAGTGAACTTATAGTGACTGGAGTAGGTAGCGAGGAGAGAAGTTTGGGTTTGCTCTTTCTTTGTCTGATATATTGTGTTTGATCTTTCTTTGAGATCTTCTCACCAGATTGTTTTTGTTGGTATTTGATCTTGTGTTCTGTCTTTGCAGGAAAACCAGTCTTACACAAGAGTGAGTAGACAAAGAAGACATAAAATGACAAACAAATATGCTATTAATTTCCTAAAATGTTCATGCAATGATACTCACACCCAAAATGCTGTCTTTATTTAACAAAGAAAGACAAAGAAGATACGGGTTAAATAAAGAGCATTTTGGGTGTGAGTATCATTGCATGAACATTTTAGGAAATTAATAGAATATTTGTATCTCATTTTAAATATAAATAGCTTTGTACAACCTGCACAAAATGTAATTAGCATTACACCCAACAATTGAGAAACTAAAAAAAGAGATAATGACAAAACTCCCAAACAGGGAGAGAACAGAGGAGAACTGCACTAATTAACAGACACAGGTGACGGATGCTATCAAACAAACACATGTCAGTACAACACAATGAAAACTAATCTAAAACTCAGACACTGAATAAAGAAACAGATCACAAACAGTTGAATATGCGTGAAGTGTAAAAGGAGGCGTATCTGTTTTCATTGGATATAGTTTGGAAAGAAACCCATTCAAGTTCTGTCATTGAGCTTTTCTCATAAAATCAAGACATTTTGTGCTAGGATATGAAATTATGCAGGCAGCTCATTTTAGTGCTATTCCTTGTTCTTTTGTTCACATATAATTAACCACTGACAAATTAAACTCTTGTCTACAGTTAAGATTGAAATTCCTGAGTCAGTCCCACAGTCAAAGATCAATGTCTGAAATACTGTTACAGAACAGTCAGTAAGCTCTATAAATGGTTAAAAAAAAAATCAAGTCATGTTTTATATCTGCTACACCCAGTCTCATTATCTTTGCTTAAAATGAATAATCCGGGTTCAATAGGCTACCAGATGAGATTTGTGGCATGCCTCGGTTTGCAAAGACAATGTGTTGATAGAAATGTGCTTACAATGGAAGTCTATGGGGCCCCTTAGACTGTACTGCCAACTGCCTAGCCCTTGTCTCACTGAAACTAGTTTGAGATCAGTTATTATATAACAGAATAAAAGCAGCAGGCATTGCCTTGTGTTCCTTAACTTTTATATATGTTTTATACCTGTTAATGATTCTAACTACATAATAAAAGTAATTTCGATCATATATTGCATTTAAAGAAATAGTTCTTATCTCTAAACTAGTGTGGACAAGATAATGTCATCATGGTCTCTACAAGTACATATGTATACACGCAATTAAGACACACTTTTATTGAAGGGCTGTGCTACTATTTACCTATTTATCCTGTTTGAAATGTCAAGCCACCTTGATTAATACCATTACACTGTTGAGACTTAAAGGGTCACGCAAAAATGAAAATGTTCCCATGTTTTACTCACCCTCAAGCCATCCTTGCATCATTCTTAAAGGTGAATACAGTCTGAGTTGTATTAAAAAATATCATAGTTCTTCCAAGCCTTATAGATTGTTTCATTGGACGCATGCACGTTATTCTTTCAATTACAAATGATACAAGCGCTAATTAGTTTTGATTCACTTTTGACTTTGAAGTTCTACCTATCGCAATACAATATAGTCACATTATAGCAACGTTCTCCCACATATTTTGCTATTGTAACTGCGCTTATTTCTGTCGTTGGTATAAGTTGCAGTGGGTGGAAATAGACGAGAAATGTACAGTTTTCTACAATCTTGCTGATAACGTTTCTTTAGTCATGCGGCAACCCTGCAGCCTGAACCACTGTAGGTGATCCACCAACCCTTTAACCCAAATTGTCATCAAAGAGGAATAAAAAAAAGTAGCTGAGTCCACATGAATTAATCTTTAGCAATTGTGCCTCATATGCACAATTTCTATAGATGACCTCATATGGGCAGTTCGCAATGGACTGATGAGGAAATGAAAAATATCAGGACAGATTTATTCTGTGCTTTATGCTGAATATGGTTGGTTTCTGCCCTTAAGCTGAGAGGCAACTTCATGACATAGTTTGCTTGCCATTGTCAAGCTTTTATGACTGCAATTATGAGGTGTGTGTTCTTTTTACTAATCATTGAACTCTGGGAATGATATGTTGATCTCTATCCATCCATTGTAAAAAAAAAGAAATAATAAAAAAAGTGATCAGAATCTCATGCCAACATGTTGTATGTTTTTACATTAACTTATGAAAATATTTTTTTAACAAAAATTGTTGAAATGACTTGAATGAGCGAATTTGGTTACTCTTATAGTGCTTTTAAAACTCATAGTTACCAGCCTGTAATATTTCCCCCTTTAACAACCAGCCCCAGCCCCAGCCCCCAAGACCAAAGTGACTGAATAATGAAGAACATGCTGCCTGGAACAGCATGCTCTGATCACATGGCAACTCATTAGACTTAGCATCATTCCTTGTCAAGTCTATTTTTTTCTCAAATTGCTCTACTATTTCCTTAAGTTTGTCAGTACCTTTTGCGGAACTATTCTGTCAAAGAAAACACAACCCTGTAATGTGATCACACTGCTTGTTAATCTCTCCTGCAAGACACACACAGAGCCTATAGTCAACATGGGAGGAGCTGGCGTGCTTTATTCTCAGTTATTGGATCAATGGGAGGAGGTTCACTCACTGTGGAAGTTTTACACCGGTCGGGTCAAAGTTTGGAGCTGCTTCAGGACACTTCACACGGGTTCATCGTTGCTGTCTGTCGTCTCGGTAACCGAAGAGGCTTCCCTTTCTACACTTCTGGTGCGTAATACAGTCTGGAGGAGGTACTGGCTACAAAACACCCCATTTAATAAGGGGGTGGAAAGTCATGGAAAAGTTACCGGGAACACTGAATATACTGTTTGTGAGCCCCAGATAAAAAGAGGCGTGGGGATTTAGTGGGGGGCAACAGTGTGCTTATTAAATCTTGAACTAGCCTATCTGATGCGCACAGTCCAAAGGTCGTCGCGAGTAGATCTTTGAAGGGTTTACTACGCGCATAACAGCGAAACCTGCGCGGAAAACCAAAGTTTAAGAACCCAAATTTAAGTTACCTCTTAATCTTGTTGTGCTTTAACTGTTTATAAAATGTTTTCTAATAGAAGCGTGAGGATTTTGAAATTGGGAAGATGTGAGGCTTACACGACGGTGTACCCCATGGTTCCAAACTGGGTCCTGAACCTTTCCCCGCTGCCTTCTCTCTATTTTCCCCATAGGGATATTTCTGCTTTCCCGGCGGCCCAAAGCGAACATCTACAGCAGAAGATGTCCGAAAATGGAGTGTTACCCCATCGGGGCAAAGTGCTCACCGTTGACACCATGAACGCCAACGTGAAGAAGGTTGACTACGCGGTCCGCGGACCGATCGTTCAGCGAGCGGTGCAGATCGAGAAAGAACTGAAGGAGGTATGAGCAGTATTTAAAGTTACTAAAGTTTATGTTACGTCAGGCTTTCAATTCTGCTAACATCCCGTAATTATCTTGCGCATAGTTGGGAAGCAAGGCATCCACGTGTAGACTAACTGGATAACTATTTATGCGACTCCTTTGCTCTGAAGTGCAAACAACTTGGTGGACTGATGCTATGACCCCCTTTGTCCCCGTCCACGTACGAGGACATTTTATTTGAGTGAATTTCTCTGACACCATACATGTCAGGGCTTTATTGAGATACCATTTGTTTGGAGTTTCACAAAGACAACAACTTCTTGTTGGTCTGTAAAATGAGTGCATGATCAAATTTAGCATTCTTATGGAAATATGATAATATTTCGTAATTATCATTTAAATCTGACTAATTTTCACGCATCAGCATCTCAGGAAAATGGGGTTTCTAATCAAAATATGATTTTCTGTTACAAAACGGGGCATTGATTTCATGTCCACTGTAGAGGACACCAAGACTTAAAGCATGTTTATCAGGCATTTTAGGAGACACAACAAGTGAACAGGGAAAGAAATTACATATCAATATCCATATGAAATATGAGATATTATTATGAAAATGTTGCCAGCTATTACTGCCATTATTACACTTCTTTTTTTCATTACATGTTGCTCCAAGAACACATTCATATGCAAATTAGATACAGTGTATAGATGCATTGTATTGAATGGGAAAACCCATGTATGGCAATTTTAGTCAAGTCAAGTCACCTTTATTTGTATAGCGCTTTAGCAATGCGGATTGTTTCAATGCAGCGTCACAGTGTTAACAGGAAAATAATGCAACAGAATTTGATTCGGCTGTACAGCCACTCTGGAGAAAACGGTGATGTCATCCAGCTCAGTTCAATTATCATATAGTGTCAATGTGGGCAGATCAGTAATATAGTTGAAATTTAAGTGTCCCCAACTGAGCAAGCCAAAAGCCAAAAGCCAAAGGCCAAAACCAAAACTCCTTCAGGGCCAGAAGGGAGAAAATGGCAATTTTGCATAAAATAAAATGGTATGGTTATATCTTTCAACATAGTTGAGAATCCTGAAACCTAAAAATTGATTGGTGAATGAAAAAAAGTCCCATTGTTTTTGTCAGTATGTCATTTCATGTCATTTTAATTTTTAAACAACTGAGGCCTAGAGTCCACTACAGAGGACATAACATAACATATGAATAAAATAAATTTTTTTGGTAAAATGTTTTATTATATTATATGATTAATATCATATTTTAAAAATTATTGTTTCATTATTAATATGGGTATTTTCTCTAAGGTGAACACCCAACTAACCATGTCATGTCAACAAATGAACACGTCATATGCTGTTTATTATTATGTTAATTATTGTGCCTTTTGCCCCAACAAAAGGGGTGCCTTTAATAGCCTTGAACACTGAAAATCATTAAGACATTTGTCTCAAAATATATTCAATAATTTTAGCGATTCTCGTTTGCTTACTTTAAATAAAACAAACATTAAACAGATGAAACTAGCGCAAAATCAACTTTGCGCTGCTGTCCACGATCGCGTCAAGGATCAGCCAAATTTCCACATGCATCTTGAAAAGCAGATGTTTTGGAAAGTGCTGTGGCAAGTTTTAGTGCCATCAAGTGGTTTAAAGGAAAATAAAATCAAAGTCACCTTTTATCCCGGTGCGCCTTGGTACAATTGGTACCTACTGTAAAATTGGAATTTGCTGAAAATGCTTTTATTGGTGTAACAATGTTGTCCGGCTCGTATTAAATAATTTTTTTGAATAGAATAACTTTACCATGTAAAGTACATTTTAGGTTACAAACTGAAAAAGGGGCAGTTTTACTTAGTGAGCATCTTTCCTCTTTCCTTGTGCATTTTTAAAAGTAGGTTGAAATTCAAGTGTAAAGCTTTGATTAGTTCATCCAGTGGCAAACTGAGTCCAGTGTTTCTCTGTCACTCTCTATCCTCCAGTTTTTGGAACATTTTCTAGGTCAGTGTTTGTAAAGCAAACTGTCATCACTCATTAGTGGATAGTCCACACTTTGTTAGTTTGGCTACAGACATCTCATAGCAATCCTTATTTCTTTTGGCCACATGAGTGGTGCTCATATGAGGTCATGCCCTTGATAAGACCATAGTCTGGAGTCAGCACTGATTGTCATGGGAACAGAGAGCATCTCTGTTTGTCAAGTCTTTACCCCACTCTTTAAATGGTGTCTGTTTCTAAGTAAACTACAGCACAGGCAAGAGACCTTCCAAGAAGAACTAACACAAATGGAAATTATATTAGATGTCAAACATCTGTTGCCATACAGTTGCAAAACAACAGCTGAAGTTGGACATATTTCTTCCAGATTATATTTATGAGGTGCATTTTTTTAGTCTTGTTTTACCCTTGTCTCAGTGACTTTCATTTGAATGAGAATGCATTATAAAAGCAATAATTATGTAACGTTATTATTGTCCTTGTTACAGTGTAATTATACATTCAAGTACTATATGTACTACAAGTAATACATGTACTTACTGTAAGTTTAGGGTAGGATTAGGGTTCGGTTAAGGTTAGCTGCATGTAATCATGCATAATTTATAGCTATTACTACTTTAAAAAAGCCTTATTTTTTAAGTACAATCAACTTGGATGTTTAAGTTATTTCAACTTAATTACATTAAACTTACAGTAAACTGACTGAATCTTGTATAATTTTTAAAAAAAGTTGAAAATTGCTCAACTTATTTTGATGAGTTAAAGCAATGTAAAACATATATTGTCATAACTTATTCATCATATAATTATTTACAGTGTATAGTAACTAGTTTTACACTGTAAAAAATTATATGATGAATAAGTTATGATAACATATGTTTTTATATTGTTTTAACTCATCAAAATAAGCAATTTTCAACTTTAAGTTTCAAGAAAAAAAGTTTTTCAAGATTCAATGCATTTTTTAAATTCAGTTTAAAATGTAATTTAAGTTGAAATTACTTAACCTTCATCCTTCCTCGGGTCATTTTGACTCATTAAAAAAAAAGATTTTCATCGGAGTGGTCCAAGACCTCAGGACATTTGGTGCACTTGAACCATGAATGCATTTTTTTTCCTTTTTTTTTTTTTACTGGATTCAAGGAGTTTTGTGGTTGAAATTGAAAAAGTAACAAATCCTTCCCTCACTGGTAAATTTGACCCCAATAGGAGTTAATGGAATGCGAAGAATGCTTCAGTATACATAGAACATACTCAAAATTCAAACTAAAAATGCTAAAACTACCAAAAATGATTTTCTAATGTCTACATGTGTATCTGAATGCATTCTGAAGAAAAGCTGACTTTAGGACCCAGCAGAACAGCTCATTTGCTCCATATAGAGCTATAAGGTCATCTAGTGGCAAGAGTCATGAAATATCATGTTATATTATTTTTTTTTCACTAGAGGTTGGCAAAAACACCCAGTGTGAGATATTTTGAGTTGAATTAAAAGGGTCATGCATGAAATTAACAGAATTGAAGTTTGAATTGAATGTGCTTAAATGTATTTATTATTTATTGATACAATCTAGTAATTTAAAGGTAAATTAAAAAAACTCCAAAAATTGCATTAAAAATAGAAAAAGTATTATCAAAACAAAATAAGCTTTTTGGACAAAGAAAAAATTAAGTATAATTTTAGGGATTCGGGTCATTTTGACCCACGAGGGAAGGATTTGTCACAAAGTGCGAGGGAAGGATGAGGGTTAAACTATATATATGCATATATATGCAAATATATATGCAAATTGTGAAATAAGTATGAAACTCATATTTACTATAAATTTGCCCCTAAGCCACTTACAAAAGGGATTTGCTTAGATGGGAGTTACCGACGATCACATTGACAACATTCACACACACTACTAGAGACTCTGTTAAAGAATTCAATCATAACATCCGACTCTCATTGCTGTCATAAAAACTGTGAAACTGCTGTATATGTTGAATATGTTGTAACAATGCAACCTAGACATTTTTTCAGCACAATCTTCTGGGGGATTTCTTGATCTAGGGAAGAATATGCACTCTGTTTTAGTCTTGGCACCTGTTTTTAGGTCCTGTGGTTTTGGGTTTCTGGGAAAGGCATGCATGACAAAGGTGGCCTTCACCTAATACTGTACAAATCTCTCTTCCTCTTCCCGCTGCTTACTTTCTTTTGTTTACTTGACTTATGACTATTTAAAAAAAAAAATCTATTTTGTCTCTTTTCTCAGCAAAGTTTTATTGGCATGTAAAATATTACAATATTGCAAGTATGCTTACATAGTATCCATGTAGTTACAAAGTACAAATGAACTTGCGTCAGAGGTGGCCCTCGAAGTCCACTGTCCTGCAGAGTTCAGCTCCAACCTTAATAAAACACACCTGAACAAATCTAGCCAAAGTCTGCAGGATTACTTGAAAATCAAAGACAGGTCGGTTTGAAGCGGTTGGAGCTCAACTCTGTGAGGGCAAGAGTTGCCACCCCTGACATACATACCACACAATATTAAGTTTATAGATGATTATTTGCTGAAGTAAAGTCCAAAGATGAGGTCAGGACAGAGCGAGTGTATAATTATTTAGTATTGCGATGCATCGTTCAGAAAAAACCCATTGAACACCTTACTGTAAATTATTTGCGTTTGTTCTTAAAATGACTAATTTAGGTTAAACTTAAGGTTGAAATATTCAAATTTCAACGTTTTGAGCCTTTTTGAATAGATGTGATGAATAGATTTTTGTCCAATCAGATGCTTCTAGAATACATATTTGTCATTGATAGCATGTTAGTGTGTGTTATTAATATTTGCTCAAGCTATGACACACAGATTCTCATTTTAGCTGATTTAGCATATATGTTATATCTATAATATGATGTGTTTATTAGCAACAGATATCAGTGCCTGTATCTAGAGTGGATTGGAAGCTGGCAAATAAAATACAGATCCATCCATCTACCCATCTGTCTGTCCATCTCTCTTTCCATCTTTCTGCCTGTCCGTCCATCCATCCATCCATCCATCCATACATGTCTGTCTTTCTGTCTGTCCATCTGTCCATCCATCCGTCCATCCATCCATGTCTATCTTTCTGTCTGTTCATCTGTCTGTCCATCCATCCATGTCTATCTTTCTGTCTGTCCATCCATCCGTCCATCCATCCTTGTCTATCTTTCTGTCTGTTCATCTGTCTATCCATCCATCCATCCAAGTCTATCTTTCTTTCTGTCTGTCCATCCATCCGTCCATCCATCCGTCCATCCATCCATGTCTATCTTTCTGTCTGTCTTTCTGTGTCCATCAATCCTTCCATCCATCCATCCGTCTATCTTTCTGTCTGTCCATCAATCCATCTGTCCATCCATCCATGTCTATGTCTGTCTGTCTGTCTATCTTTCTATTTTACAAATATAAATGTATAAATATTTTATAAATATACTATATACCAACCATACTATCTACTAAAATATACTATGTAAAAAAAAAAAACAAAAATCAGGTCCACATGCAACCAAAGAAAATAAATGATAGAAATAATGCAAAAATCTTTTGACATTTTTACACCAATGCTAGTTACCTTGTAGTTTTTTCATGAACTTTTTATCCTGCACAATCGGTAATGTGTATGCTGATATAAATCTGTAATGCAGATCATCAGTCATATGTTGACTAAATGAAAGGCAGTTATTTGATAATGCAGGGAAAGGCCAGCTGTAATAACTACAGGAATGCTTAGTGAAATCTGACCCTCATGACTATCTGACTATCCCTCATGCTTCATACTGTGAAAGTCTGCGTGACTCAGTTTTACAGTTATAAACCTCTTTCTAACACAAACCATCCGCCCTCTGCTTACACAGGCTTAAAGGTTGTCATTCCTTTAGGGGTGGAAGTCACAGCTCTATCTCTGATTGGCCACTGTTTAGAATCACCTCCCCTTCCTGACCAAAGGGTGAAGTGTTGGGAAATAAAACTTTTGGTCTTTTTGTGTGAGTTTCTGGTAGATGCATTTGGTTCTATTGGACAGAGACTCAGCCCCTAGTAAGAAACAGATGTGCAGCTTGAAATCTAGTCCCGTCCGTACCAACTACTGGGAGCTCTGCTGTTGTTTGTTGAATTCCAGACAGCTGGAGCCTGAGGGACAGGATGACAAGAATGAAAGAGAATGAAAAAATGAAAAGAGCCATAATCAAGCCCAAGTACACTGAGCCTGTTTTTTCCACACATATAGCGTGCTGAAATCTTGTTCAAGAAGGGCTTTTATGAAACAACAAAATATTAGTTGTGTACTCACCTATTGTTAAGAAGATGAATCTGAGGCTTTATTTTGAAGTTAAACATGCAGTGACAGGCACTCTTTTTATTCAGTGAGTCTGACATCCTTTCCATTTAAATTCGATCTCTTCCTCACGTAAGTCAGATTTCACAGCAGTCAAGTTTGTAGTAACTCCAGTGGCCTGACAACTGCTGTACAAATTAAGCAAATTGTTGTAAAAAAATGTATTATCCCAGCAATAGAAAGGTTGCTGCTTTGCATTCACCCAGCTTGTGTGTGCATGATTATTGTACACTGAAAAACTTAATGTGTTAACATCTACAAAAACGGGTTTTGTTGAAAGGAAATAAATGATTTAAGATTACTGATGATAATTGAGTTCAACCAACCTGAAAAATAAACAAGGTTTTACTGAAGCACTACTGTAACCTGATTTCTCCAGCAAGGTAAAATTGCTTAATAAGCTTGATATAATCTTTTTGTTTTATATAATGAAAGTTCTTTTTCACCTCGATGTAAATACACAAAATAATTAATTACACTTAATAAAATTTAAGACAATTTTACACACAATTTAATTTAGTTCTTTCAAAATAAATCAGTTTAGTTGGTTTATGTCCGTCCAGCCTAATTTTTTTAATTAATTTTCTAAGGCTTAATTTTTAAACAAGTAGTGTCATTCATCATTGCACACAATGTATATAATAAACCACTAAGAAAAGATAGGCGTCAGCACTGACAGTACTAAACATAAAACATTAACAAGCGCTACTCTTTAGCACAATGGTAACCACAACCTTCAATAACAGAAACTCCTCTAAATGTCCATCATAACTGAACATTAACATAAACTGCCAACATCTTAAACTTAAAAACACATAAAATAACACTTAAACCATTAGTACACCCAAAAATGTAAATTCTGTCCCCTCATGTCGTTCTAAACCCGTAAGACCTTCGTTCATCTTTGGAACACAAATTAAGATATTTTGATGATATCCGAGAGCTCTCTAACCCCTCCTATTGGCAGCAACATCATTGCAACTTTCAAGGCCCAGAAAGGTAGTAAAGACAATGACTACATTTACATGGACAGCAGTAATCTGATTATTGACCTTATTCTGAATAAGACAATATTCTGATTAAGGTGTTTACATGAGTTCCTTTTAGATATTCCGTTCATGTTCCCGTTTTACATGTTATAGATCATAGATCGATGCCACGCTACGCTGTCCGACGTCCAATCATAGCGCGACTTTGGTGGGTCTGTTAAAATTTAATGGGCTCAGGCAACCCGCTGTAACTTTACCTGCAGGTGTCGCTGTTGGACAGTGTTACTTTATAAAAACAAGTGATTTGTCAGATTGGGCGGTTTTGAATTTGATTGTGCGGGTAAAAACGGGCTTTGGGCGGGTGGACAAAATTTGGGCTGGTTTTGGGTCAGTTTGGTGGTTTTCAAACATCTAAATTTTATAGTCTAATTGGTTAATAACAAACTCAAGTGTGCATGTACTCCATAAAATCAGTCATCATGACACACACTGGTCCAGCGTAGAGTCAGCTGGCATTGGTGTTGACGTCGCCGACGAGCACACACTTTCAGCCAATCAGCAATCAGAAGGGAGGCGTGCTCATTCATGACAGGTTTTCAGCGCGAAATTGTAGCTGGTGTGATCGCTATGTCAAAGTGGCATAAATATACAGTAAGTTATCTACAGTAATGAGTGGGATGGTGAACCAACTCTCAAAACGTGGATTACACCTGTGTCTCAAAGAATGTTTATACATATAACTAACTCTAAGAGCACAGTGGAATGACTTGAATTGAAATCTAAAATGGGATCATGACTCCTGTCCATCATCGTGAGTTCATCTTTCATCTTGAATAAAGTTATGTTTGTTTGTTTTTTTGTGCACAAAAAGTGTTCTCGTCGCTTCATAACATTAAGGTTGAACCACTGTAGTCACATGGACTATTTTAACAATGTCTTTACTACCTTTCTGGACCTTGAAAGTGGTCGTTGTGGGGTTAGAAAGCTCTCAGATTTCATCAAAAATATTTTAATTTGTGTTCTGAAGATGAATAAAGGTCTTACGGGTTTGGAACAACACGAGGGTGAGTATGACAAAATTTAAATTTTTGGGTGAACTAACCCTTTAATCCCTAAAATTACTCTCCTAATGCAGTCCCTTGCAAAGGGAACTACAGATGTATTTCTGCAAAAGCATCGTGAGCTAAGTGGCCACCATTGGTGGCAAAGGCTCTACAATCTACTTTTGGGAAACGCAGCCCAAATAGTTATGTAAAAAAAAAAAAAAATTAACTTTAAGTAAAATATATTAGGTAGATTGAACACAATTAAATTGTTGTGACAAAATGTTAAATTGTTACTTTAACACATTTTTAATTAAATAATTTAATTAAAATGTTAATTTATTTTAAATAATTTATTTAGTTTAATTAGTTAATTGTTAATTTTAGTTAATTTAGTTAATTTTATTTTATTAAACTGAACAAAAGGCAAACAAATATTTTTGAGTGTATGTTTGTTTTATAATATCAATTGTGATTTTCACTTTGATGCAACATAATGTGTATAATAACCTCAAATCACAATTTCTCATTGAAGCAAAATTCGCCGATCAGCAAGGAGCCGCTCAAAAAACCTTTTCTTCTTCTTTGTCCTTCAGAGCAGATGTCCTGTAGCTAACATCACGCCCTCTAGTCACGCCCTCTATAGGTATGGTGCTGTCATAGTGCGCATGTGTCGAATGTGTCCATCCTGAGCTTTAAAGGCACAATATGTATTTTTTCGCCACTAGAGGTCGCTTATTCAAAACAAAGGCGTAGCTTGATGATGCCTGGATTTTGCAGAGCTTTTATTATGCTGCAGACAACCGCTTCTGCTTCTTTTGTTCATGTGTACGCAGCACTGTTTTATCATATTAGATACATTATTTAAGTGTGTTAGAAGTTATGTTATAATGCTATAATGCGTTCGCTCTGCGGCTACTATGAGACACTTGTTGCACACTGCAGTATGCTCGATCGATATTAGGCATGGTAAAACATGGTATTCGCGGTAAATCAAGAATACGAGATTTAAACATTAAGACTAACTATGTTGAGCTATATGACAGTGATTTGTTTTCTGTCAATGAATGTATCCAAACAGTTGCTCGCCTGTTTAGTAAAACACGTAATATATTAAAGTGTCTTTGGTGTTTCCATGGTTTCTTCAAAATGAAACAAAATAAAACCAGAAATCGTGTCCTGGTTAAAATCGCTTATTTCTTTGGATTTAAACATTCTTGGAAACATTTGGGATAATGCAAGTACACAAGTCAACAATATATATAACATTGTTCTAGTGGGTTTTGGATATTTTAATCCAAAAATCTTACATATTTTGCCTTTAATGGAAATTGTATATTGTGTCAGTGTAACTCAATTAAGTTAAACATTCCCATGTTTTATATAAACCTGATTGAAACAATTTATAGGTAGAATCAGGTAGAACTATACCTCCTTAAAACAACAGTTGCACATGTTCACTTTTTAAAGTTTAGTTCAAGACTAAATGTGAGCAGACAAAACAGATTCAGTATTCTTGAAAATGAATGAAAACAGTGAAATGCAAACTCAGAATATTACGCAAACCTGCAATAATTAAATTTGTTATAATAACACAAATATACTTGATGTATTTAATCTTACTTTATTAACCAATGTCTGATGACCTTCAATGATTCAATTCAGGTATACCAATAAGCAAAAAGTAAGCTGAAGTAAACTGTTTTTCAGCGTCCTGTTTTTCTGTGATCTAGAACAGCGGTTTTCAAACTTTTTCAGCGCGACCATCTTTTTTTTTTTTTTTTTTGTCGCGACCTATGTCTACAACCATTTACATTCAAACAAGTCAAGCCAAGCATTAGAATACTTATAATGGGCCAATTGACTGTATTTTCCATTAAACCACTAGATAGCACAAAAATTCAGCTCAGCACTTTTCCACACAACCACTTTTGATCCTTGACGCGTTTCATAACGTGATCGTTTGATCTAGCTGTATATGGGACGCTAATTAACGGGTTAACCAACAGTAATTTAAAAATTTGTTATTGTTTGCTGCATACTTAAATATACACTACAAATATATATATATATATATATATATATATATATATATATATATATATATATATATATATATATATATATATATATATATATAATTTATTTATTTATTTATTTATTTTTATGTAAGTCACGTATAAATCGCGTTTGATTGCATTCAGAAATTATAGCCTACTGGTAAGTAAAGTGAAATGTACTACAAACATAATAAACACTATAAACACAGCTATAGGTTATTTTATTTCCCCTCACTCCACAACAAATCCTTTAAATTTAACGGTATTCAGAACAGATCAAGAATTAAAAAATATAAGTAGGCTAACTATAAACAAGCCAAAACTAAATAATTTAATGAGAAACTGAAAGTAACCAGCATAGGCTCAGGTAGCCTAACTCTCTCACTCAAATCCAAATGTTTCCATATTTCAGATGCTAAACTGTTATTTATTATAGGCTTTGTACTTAAATTTTTGATGGAAAAAATCTTCACATGTGCAAATATGTTTTTATTTTTAATGAAACTTAAATTTTTAACTACATTTTTATTTTTATTTTTTACACATTTTTTAAGTCTCGCAACCCACCCGAGGGTCGCGACCCTGGGTTTGAAAACCACTGATCTAGAATGGCAGCACAGCTGAAAGTTTGTTTGAGATGTGCCCTCTATTGTACAGGTATATCAGCCTGAGGCTTATTCATTTCACTTTTGGTGTGAAAGGGCCTGAACATTTGCCAAAACACTTTTTTTTTATTTATGAAAAAGCAAACAGGCAAGCCCAGGTGAGAAATAGTAACACAAAAGTAACATAATGCATTACTTTGCATTAAAAGTAAGTACCACAATTAGTTACTTTTTTTTTAGAGAGCAATATTGTAAGGGATTACTTATAAAGGTACTTTTGCCTAACACTGCTTATTTTAATTAGACAAAATTAGACAAATCCTAAAAGCAGCCATAACTCAAATTCAAAGGACAATTGAGAAATAAATGTAAGCACTATTTACAAACCATGCTTTCTTTTTAAGATAGCAGAGCATAACTTGTTTGGGGAGTTTTAAAGGGATAGTTCACCCAAAATAAACATTCTGTCTTAATTTTCTGTCACCGTGATTTTGCCAAGTAAGACATGTTCCTGGATCAACATATTTTGCTGGGTCTGGAACAACATTCCTGTACGAACATTTAGTCCTGACCCTATTCCTACCCCGAAACCTAATCCGACCCATGAGTTATCCCTAAAATCCGACGGAAATGATAGGTGAATAACAACCTTTGTAAGACTAAACTTGACGTAAACCCTCAAATCTGATGTCTGATGTTGATGTTCACCCATCAGTTCCTCACCCTCATGCCATTCCAAACCTGCATGATATTCTTTCTTCTGTGATATTCTTCTCCAACTCGTAAAATAGCTAAATTTTTATTTCATGAGATCACGTTGGATTCCCCTCATTACTCTGATTGTGTTCAGAAGTGTCTTATTACCTAGTTCCTAGTTTCTTGTACTTTTGTTATTATATTTTAAAGTACATCATTTGCATCCAACTCTCACTCGTTTATGAGTTCCTGGCTTGACATCTAGAAGTCTGACTCTCAGTTTATAACATGTTATGAGATTGGATTCAGTGCATTCCTGGTGGATTGGGTTCATTACACATTCCTGCTGGTCATGTAAGTACCTGTTCTGGCTGCATTAGTGCACTGTCATATAACCACATTATTTTGAGCTGGTTTTTGAACATGTCCTATTAAAATGTTGCAACACTGACATAAAACAATAATATATCATTATTTTTACAACATATAAATGATTACCGTTTGTAGAACATCCTAATATCATCATCTCTAAGGTGTGTGATATTCTATCCCTTATTGACACTGAGGAAATTCATGTACTCACACGTGTGTTACCTATAGACTTGACAACTGCAGTAGTGTTTTAGCTGACTTATGAAAGAAGCTCTATCAAACACTTACAGAGAGTTGAGAATGCAGCTGCAGAAATGCTGATTCACACCAGACTGTCAGCTCTTTACTCCCTTTGCTGGCTTCCTGTGTCTTACACAACTGATTGCAAGATTATTAAACCTAACCTAACAGTCTACTAATACTCTAGTGAGAATTAGTTGACGTAGTCAATCGATTAAAAACGATTAAGAACTAATTAATCGCACATTTTTCTGTAATTAATAACATCATAGTTTTTTATATATATTTTTATATTGTAATAATTTCACAGTTACTCTCCAAATGAATGTAGAAACAACTTAAAGACAGTATATTTTAAAGATTTGCTGTAATGGCATCTTTTATGAATGAAGACCAGTATCACTAATTCTAATACTGTTATTGATGTCTCTATGAAATTTTCTAAACATTAATAGTAGACATTTAACATTACCGTGTAATTGAAAGCTATATCAATTTCAACATTTATTAGGCTTTAAAATAATAACAACTTTTAATTTAAGTGAACTTCATGCAATCTTTACATAAACCCATTATAATAAATATCATGTTTACATGTGGCCTTCCTACCTGTTAGACAAATACAGAAATTGAATAGTGAAAAAACACCTTTCTTAACTGCATAAATAAATTAAATATAGATTATTCCTTATTAAAGCTGCCGAACATGATGACGCGGATCTGACACGATGTCACGCGCATCTCATTTTCTCCCTCTCTTTACGTTTATTGGAGACTGCTCTTATGAGAATACTCGACAAAACTGGCATTTTGGCATAATTTGGCACAATGTTATTGTTTGTTCAAGCACAAACGAGAACTCGATTCTGGTGCGACGTCTGCGTGCTCGATACTGGCACGAGTCTTTCTGTGCATTGTGTGTGTGTCAGGATATTCACAGACAGAGCATTCTCATTTGTCTTGTTGCGCTTGAATAGACTGGGTAAACCTGACCCGATCTGCCGACGATTTGATGTCGCCCTGCAACTCAGTCTGGAAACCTGTACATTAATTTCTACTGCTTCTGTTACACTTTTGCGGGAACCAATCACAGACTGGCTTATCCACCTGGCGCACTATTGGCGGGTTTAACGCGATGACGGATAGAGAAGCGATGGGTCGTTGCCTGTTGATCACGCCTCTTGTGGTCTGATTGGTTGAAGGACTATCCGATTACGTACAGAGTCATTTGAACTATGCCCGTTTATCATGTCTCTTGTGCAGCAGAAATACAGAGCAGACTCCCCAGACCAATGTTCAGTCTTAAATTGAGCTTGGTCTGGTAATAGCCAGACAAGCTCTTGAATGGTTTAAAAGCATTTTCATGAATAAGAGTGTGATCATATAATGTAATGCTAACTAAAGGATGATAGAAAATTTGATGCAGCGTTAATTGCATTAAATATTAGATATACAAATTAAACAATTAAAACAAAGTGCACAGCAAAGCTCAGATCATTTGGTTTTGGAAAAAATGTATGATAAATTGACTTTTATCACAGATACTGATATCTTGACAAATATGAGCGCAGTTTGAAATATAACAGGGATTTCTCCCGAAACTCTGCAGGAGGCATATATGGGGCTATTCATTTAGTCTCTTTGCTGTTCAGGAGCAACAGTTGAGCTATTGAAGCGATCTCATTTCTGTCTGTCTGCAACACATTCACATTCAATGTTTGTATAGACTCTCACTCCATCTTTGATCACTGATTTCTTTTATCATTTCCTTGAGCAGGCAATATTTTTGTTGACAGTCAAATGACAGTAAAACATGTTTTATTATCTTACTCCATAGAGGACAACATATTTGGAAAAACAAGGTGTTTGTGTGTTGCAATCAGCATGCAGTGAGAGTGTTAGGGAGGTTGTTTGTGAGGCTTCAGCTGCACACTCTGTTAAAGTGCTTTTGAAATGAGTAAACAGAAAGAATGGGACACAGAAGGGGACTGGGTGAACCCCTGCCATCAGCAGTACTACTGACCCTGGCTGCTTGTTTGTTCGCCAGATAAGGCATGTAAAGCACTGCAGCATTTTAACCCTGTGCTGACCAGACAAAGTTAGGTTTGAATAAAGGTTTGGTCACAAAACTCAAATAAAAATAAATAAATAAACATTTGAAAGAGATGTGATAATACTTTTCTAAGCAATCAGATTTAAATATTTTCGTGGTCAATTTTTCCATAGAAGTACAGTGAAGAAGAGACCTGAGTTGGAAATGTCTGAAATATAGGGGATGGTAGGGGAAAGCTGCTGCCTGATTAGTCCCTTTGCCTAAAGCCCATCCCATTTTGAGCTTGCTGACCACTGACCAATCAGGTAGAGCTTTTATCATGAATATTAATGTCCCTCTCCCAATCATTCAACTCACACCTAGGCCATATCACAGAGACTCGTGGGTGGGCACTTTTGAGTTCTGGCCACCCAGAACACCCTACCAACCACTTAGAAACTACCGTAAATTCCCTGGGAACCACTCAGAACACCTTAGCAACGCCTTGGCAATTCCCCAAACCTAGCATCACACCCAGCTGACAAATATATGTTCTAAGAACGTTTAGCTAATTTTCCCATTAAGCTATGAAAATGTTATTTCAACATTTTCTGAACAGTCAAAACATCCAGTTTTATAAATGTTTTAAAAACTTTTTTTTTTCTTGCTTATGCAAACATTAAGTGAACATTCCATTTTTGAAAGCATTATGGGGTTGTTACTTTTGAATGTTCTCTGAAGTAAATGTGAGACTAATGTCCAACTAAAACGTTTCAGAAAAATAACATTTCATGAACGTATGGATAATACTTTTGTGCTAATGTTTTGAGAACATTGTTAAAGTGAACTTTGAACATTCTATTAACGTTACTGGAAGAACTTTTGTACATAACTTTGAGAGAACCTTGCCATAACGTTCCCTTAGCTGGATAGCAATAAGTTTTAAATGGAAACTACAATTTTCTTTAGAAAATTTTAAAATCCAGTTAAGTGCCCCTATTATGCTATTTTAAAGGTTCCTAATTTTGTTTTGGAGGTCTCCTACAATAGATTTACTCATTGCACATCACCTAATTTCTCAAAGAGTCTGAAACTCTGAGTTTGTTCAAAGATTCAGTCTCTCTAAACCCCTCCTTTCCACGAGCTGACTCTGCTCTGATTGATCGGTTGGCTCAGTCTGTTGTGATTGGTCTACTCTGCTCTGATTGGTCAGATGGCCCAGTCTGTTGTGATTGGTCTACTCTGCTCTGATTGGTCAGATCGCTCAGTCTGTTGTGATTGGTCTACTCTGCTCTGATTGGTCAGATGGCTCATTCTGTTGTGGTTGGTCTACTCTGCTGTGATTGGTCAGATGGCCCAGTCTGTTGTGATTGTTCTACTCTGCTCTGATTGGTCAGATGGCTCAGCCTGTTGTGGTTGGTCTACTCTGTTCTAATTGGTCAGATGGCCCTGTCTGTTGTGATTTGGACTACTCTGCTCTGATTGGTCAGAGAATTTCAAACATTTTTTTTTGTGTTGGGTACAACTTGAAAAGTCTGGTATTGTGTGACGTGTAGTGTACACAATACCTAGTTTTTCACTGTAATCATCTACAATGTTGGCAAGTGTCCAACCTTAATTCTATTCATGACTGATAATATCTATGCTATATATCATTGTTTGCTTTCTTAAATTGTGTGATATATTGTACTCCATTACAGGGGGTCAAGAAGCCTTTTGAAGAGGTCATTAAAGCCAACATCGGTGATGCTCACGCTATGGGGCAACGGCCAATCACCTTCTTTCGCCAGGTAGCTTACTCTTCTCCTTTTGCTGACTAAGAGTCTCAATGAATGATCTACTCTAGTCATTTCCAGGTCCACTGCACTTTAAGCTGTTCCATGCATTAACCAAAGTCAACAGTTTAAATGGACCAATTTGCACATAGCCAAGTTATTTAATTTTATTAATTGTGCTTAGTTTGTTTCTAGATGTTTTTATGGCCTCATAGCTGAATTGTTTTTCTAGGTGATGGCACTGTGTACATATCCACAACTACTTGATGACAACAAGTTTCCAGAGGATGCCAAAAACCGAGCAAGGCGTATTTTGCAATCATGTGGAGGGAATAGCATCGGTATGTGATTTGTGTATAATGGGAGTTGACATGAAATATCAGATGATTTTTATTGATGTTTTTAATTGTTCATACAATGAAAGCCAGTGGGCTGCAGTGTTTTTTGGCTTTTCATTGACTATAATTAAGTGAATAAAATAATATTTTATCATCTCTTAAATAGTTATATCATCTTTTGTGTTCTACAAAAGAAAGAAAGAAATGTTCACCACTTATCCATGCAGTATATGTACATTTTAACCTAATATCCCACATAAAATGATAAACTAAACTCTACTAATTGTTAACTGCTGAACTAGCTGATGTTACTTGGTGTTCTTCAATATTGTGATTGTTACTGATTAAAGTGTTTATGTTAGTCACTGTCCAAAAGGCATCTGAGGTTTTAAGGCTCTGTAATATGAAATTCTTTCCATATTCACACCTCCCTTGCTCTGCCCTTCCTCTTGTTTGTCAGGTGCGTACACAACCAGTCAGGGCATTGACTGTGTAAGGCATGATGTTGCGAACTACATACAGCGCCGTGACGGCGGTATTCCGTCTGATCCTGATAACATCTACCTCACGACAGGAGCCAGTGACGGCATTGTGGTATGTCAGGCAAACACAAACATCACTTATCATTCCCCTCTGATTTTAGGGATAAAATCAGTTAATAAAAAAGTTAATGGGTAGTTATGGGTAGGGTTAGGTTTAGGGGTAGGGATAGGGTTAGGACTGTTTTCAGACAGGAATGTTGTTCCCGGATCAACAAAATATGTTGTTGATCCAGTGTCGTGGATCATTTACTTTGCAAAATAACGGTGACCCTTCAGGTTTTTGGTCTTTCAAAGCCTGTTCTTGTATAAATTTTTATTTTATTTTATACTCACACAAAAAAACAAAGTTTGTAACTTGCAATTCTGACTTTTTTCCTCACAATTGTGACATAAGTGACCTTTTTATAAACTTTTATTTTTGCTGCGAGAAATGAAGTCCAAATTGTGAGAAATCATTTTGAATTGCAAAAAAAAAAAAAAAAAAAAAAATCTAAATTGGAAGTTATAAACTCACAATTGCAAGACAAATGTCAGATTTGTGAATCAACATCAATCCAGAATTGCACAAAAAAGAAAGGAATTGCAAGAAAATAACTAATTGTTTAAATAAGCTTTCATAGCAGTGTCAGATTAAAGATTACATTTTTTTAAAATCATATAGCCTTACATTGGGCCATATAGAGGGGCCAGAATATCAACTTGTAAACAGTCACTAGAAACCACATGACAAGGCCCCAACTAGCATCATACACCTCTTTGTCACAGTCATGTTCTGTTTGTTTTGATTTTCAGTCATCACATGTGTTCCTTTGTTCCGTATTCCCGCCACTCATCAGTCACCATGGACACTAATGATCATCACATCTGTTTTGTCTTTGTGTTATCATCCCCATATATTTAGTTCCTGCTTGTGTTCTGTCCTGTGTCCAGTATTGTTTGTGTCTTGTGCACCCTGTCCTTGTGTCTCGCACGTTGGCTTGTTATTTGGATTGTATTAATAAAACCTTTATCTTCATCTTCTTAGAACCTGAGCGTTACAGAATACCGGACTAAAAACAAAGTATAGTGTCGTGTTGGTAGGATTTTTGTTTCTGTTTTTGTGTTCAGTTTTCCGTTTTCACCCCTGCATGCACCATGGACTTTCCTGCAGTAAGACTCATGTGCCTTGAGCAGGGAGAAGGCTCCCTAGAGAAAAAGTGTTTTTGGATCTCGCCCATCAGACCACCTTCCTGGACTTTTGCCGGACAACTGTGCACGTGTGGCAGCGTTGAGTCTGACCTGCAGGAACGTGCACAGTTGTCCGGGGAGGTTCTTTGAGGGAGCTTTGCTACACCGTTCACCGTTGTGGATGCCGCCAGCCTCACTTCCAACCCAGGGCCCAGCCCAGTGACACCCCTCTGTGAGGAATGGCAGGACGTGCCCACCGCAGATGGAGAGAAAACCTCGGCTGTGATGTCGAAGCCCACGCAAGAAGGAGCGATCGAATCTGACACCTCACCCGAGCCTGAGGGGAACCTGTCTGACCAGATGTGCGAGCCGGCTGACCCTTCCATCGCTGAGGGAGTCCTCGTGGAGTTTGAATGTCCTGTGTGCATCGAATGCGGTTTGGTTTCAGGCCTAACCACTCCACAGAGACAGCGAGCTGCTTTTTTGTTGAGAAGATCAAGTGAATACAGAATCCCTGTGTAGGAGCCGTATTCTTAGATCTTAAGAAGGCGTTTGACACAGTCAACCATCAAGTACTTTTGACTAAACTCACACATTTTAACTTTTCTACAGACGCTATATCATGGTTTCAATCATGCTTAGCTGATACAACACAGTGTGTCACTATAGATGGTGTAAAATTCCCCAACCTCTGCAATCATGTTGGAGTTCCGCAGGGTTCAGTTCTCGGGCCTTTATTATTTGCAATGTATATTAACGATCTCCCAGATGTTTGTCCTGAATTTCATGTACAGATGTAGGCGGATGATGCTGTGATCTTTATACATGGTAGAGATGCTAAGACAATAGCTACAAACATTACAAATGCACTAACCAAAATTCAAGACTGGTTAAGTCAAACTGTAAAATCTGACTGTAAGACGCCCACCAGCAAAAAGTAAATCTTCTGTGTTTCTGGGAGGAGAGGAATTGGAGTTGGTAACTCAGGTTAAGTACCTTGGCGTTATAATAGATTCAAACCTCACTTTCAAAAAACACATAAAAAAGGTAGCCAAAACTATAAAATTGAATCTACAAAATTATAAACAAATTAGGCCTTTTAATACAACAGAGGCTGCTAAATCCTACCTCCACTGTATGATTCTTTCGCACATCGAATACTGTTTCGCAGTCTGGTCGTTTGCTGGTGTCACTGCACTAAAATCCATTGATCAACTTTACAAAAAGCAGTTAAGGTTTTTGATAGGAAACCACAGTCATTTCACCAGTGTTCAATTTTAGAAAAGTATCAGCTCCTGAGTTTTGAAAACTTAAAAGTATTTAAAACTAGTTGTCTTATATATAGATCACTGAATGGAATGGCCCCACCGGTCCCTGGGGGATTTTATCAAAACGAGAAATAGTGAGGCTAGCACTAGGTCGATTGCTCGCAGTGACCGTGAAATACAATTTAGAAAGTCTACTTTTGCACAAAATGTCCTTTCTATTATGGGGTGAACAAGCTGGAACACTTTACCAACAGTAATTAGAGGAAGCCCCACTTTTATTTTGTTTAAGAAACAGCTTAAAAGATAGCTGATTAACAACCAAAACTGTGAACATTAGGTAAGAACTATGCAGCGGCTCCAGCGTGGACCATCAGCCATTCGGCATTGCAGGGCTTCCTCGGTACGCCGGCTCCACCTGGGTCAGACATCATCATGCCTCCGCTGCGGACTTGTGGGCCATTCGCTACTCTCTAGCCCTCCACCCCTTTGGCTTCGGCAAGCTCTGCCTTCACTCAGGCTTTGCCTCCACCCTCGATCGCTCCAGCTCCACTTCTGTCCTCCGGATCCCCGCTTCCACCTCAGGGGGTCATCATTGTGGCTCAGTTGTGGCCGCTGAGGTCTATGGTCTCTCTCCACCCCATTGGCTCTCCATCTGCGTGGTGGGCTTCACCTCCATCATCGTCATCGCTTCCAGTTGTCTCCAAGGTGACGTCATACATCACTCGACCATGTCTCCTCCCTCCTGCGATGCCACCTTGGAGCACATTCCGGGCTGGGGCCTGGGTCTCCATCCGCACATCCCTGTTCAAGGCCATCCCATGGATCCTCCCACTTTCCTCACCTCCTTGGACCTTTTTGTTGGACTTCCTCCCGGTCGTCCTTCCACCTCCAGAACCTCCTCCTGCCTGTGTGTGCCATCCCTTTGCCATCCTCCTTAACCATCCCTCGGCCATCCCCTCATCCTCCTCATCTCTACGGTGTGAGAACGGGCCTATCAGGAGGGCGTCATGTTCTGTTTGTTTTGGTTTTCAGTCATCATATGTGTTCCTTTGTTCCCGCCACTCATCAGTCACCATGGACACTAATGATCGTCACAGCTGTTTTGTCTTTGTGTTAATCATGCCCCTGTATTTAGTTCCTGCTTGTGTTCTGTCCTGTGTCCGGTATTGTTTGTGTCCTGTGCACACTGTCTTGCACGTTGGCTTGTTATTTGGATTGTATTAATAAAACCTTTGGAGTCTTTATCTTCATAATTGTTTTCACCTTCCTAGGACCTGAGCATTACACTCTTACATTTTATTGAGGAAATCTAGTTTTCCCTATAATGGTCTCAATGTCTTTGTCTTGTTGTCTTTCAGACCATTCTGAAGTTGTTGACAGCTGGGGAGGGTCGCACACGGACGGGAGTCATGATCTCTATTCCTCAGTACCCTCTGTACTCTGCATCTATAGCAGAGCTGGGTGCCATTCAGGTGAATTACTACTTGAATGAGGAGAAGTGCTGGAGTCTAGACATTAGTGAGCTGCAGCGCTCTCTACAGGCAGCCAGAGAGCATTGCAACCCCCGTGTACTGTGCATCATCAACCCCGGCAACCCCACTGGTAAACCATTAAGATAATTTCCTTAAGAACAAATTAAAATGAATCATCTGTAATTCAGTGAAGTTAGTAATTATTAAGTATACATACTTAATAACTAGCTAAAATAACATCCTTGATGAATAAAATATAAAATTTTATTCATCAAGGATGCGATAAATTGATCAAAAGGAATAGTATCTTTTTCAAATAAATGCTGTTCTTTTGAACTTTTATATTCATCAAAGAATCCTGAAAATTTTTTTTTATCATGGTTTCCACAAGAAACCATACAACTGTTTTCAATGTTGAAAATATATTTAAATAGAAAAGTTATTTTAAATTGTTTTCACTATTGATCAAATGTGGCCTTGGTGAGTACAAGAGACTTTTTCAAAAACTTTACTTACAGTGTAACCAAGCATGGTATAAATAATGTTTTTCAAGATTATATATTTTTAATTTTTTTTTTTTATAGGTCAGGTACAAAGCAGACAATGTATAGAAGATGTAATTCGATTTGCAGCCAAAGAAAACCTCTTCCTATTGGCTGATGAGGTAAGTTAATACTGGGGGTCATATGGTGTTTACACCATATTATATCATACTATAAATCTGTATTCCCATCATATCAGCATCAACAGGCATAGAAGTGCACACTTTCATACAAGGGTTAAAGGCATGCATTTCTCATCCCACTTGCTCAGCACTAAACATTTATTTTACTATGGGTCTGTTTTTTAGGTGTATCAGGACAATGTATACGCAGAGGGCTGTGAGTTTCACTCCTTCAAGAAAGTGCTGTTCGAGATGGGTCCAGAGTATTCAAAAAAAATAGAGCTGGTATCATTCCACTCCACCTCTAAGTGCTACATGGGAGAGTGAGTACACATCAGTCAGGATTATCATTTCATAGAGAAAAACACTTCATTGGTATGGACCTGGCTCTGTTGTATAGACGGCAACAGACATAAACAAATGTTACTGCGCATGCACAATTTGTGGCCCAAACTTAACTTCCGGTAGACGTCCGCAAAGAATCAATAACAACAGAGGCGTTATCTTTCTTATGCGTTATCATTTTTCATTTTAATTGTGCAACATTAACTTCATTTATATGTTTTTATTGTTTCAGCATGTTTATTACAAATAATCTCCCATTTCTGTCTGCAATATAGAGTGGGGGAAACGCCCACTTAAAGGGTTAGTTCACCCAAAACTGAAAATTCTGTTATTAATTACTCATCCTCATGTCGATCCCAACCCGTAAGACCGTAGAGAAGAAGACAAATATCTTAATTTGTGTTCTGAAGATGAACAAAGGTCTTATGGGTTTGGATCGACATGAGGGTGAGTAATAATGACAGAATTTTCAGTTTTGGGTGAACTAACCCTTTAAGGACCGTGTAATGCCGTTCTCTGTACAGTAGCCTATATAAATGCTTGTGCGTTCGCCTTTCAATCATGCAATGCGTCTGAATAAAATGTTTCTTTGTTTCATAATGTTGGGAAACTTAATCTTGTAGATAAAGTACCCTATTTGAGATTGATTGTATATGAATGCATCACAAAAACCCTGTGCTCTATGGGCATTGCCATTAATAGAGGATAAAGCGAAAGTTGTTTTACACTCCGTGATAAAGGCCCATTACATACCCAATTTAAATATTTTGCAGGAAACATAAATCTGATCAGTTATCCAGATGGCGACCACTTAATCTTGTGAACAAATGCAAACGCGCTGTGTCCTGATTGACATGATCGCATGTTAATGCCAAGTGTAAACGCAGCCAGAATAAGTTACCTCTAGAGTAGATTATATCTGATAACAAGCAAATAAATAATAAGTAAATTACATTAGACATACAGTCTAAATGACATTAACAGGAAAAAGAGCAGAAGAAGAACAGTGCATGTGCAAATGACTTGAGCACTTGAAAACAAGTCCCATTCGACAGGGTCCCTATGCACTGTTCACTGCTCCCTACTCCCTGAGCACGATATATCAGTTGAAGTGGACTTCGCTGACAATAATCGCTCATTTGGAACATCCTGTAACGTCAAAGACAGGGTCGCGCAGATTATGATATAACATAAATTAATATTGTAATTTATTTACTTTCAAATTTAAAACCATATAATAAGCATGTTATATTAATTAATTATATTAATTAATACATTTACAAAACACACAGTATGTATCTAAAACATATAATCAAAACATTAGTTTGCATATACCTGTATTGACTATGAACAGATCTGAAGCACCTGTCATTCAATATGAAAATACATTTTGATTTGGTTAACTATGTATAAATGTATTCTTAATCAATGGTCTTTGTAGCGGCCTCATCTCGTTCGATTTCTTTCCCAAGCGCAGCTGCATAGTAAACATTCCTCAGGTAAATAAAGTAAAATATAAAAAATGACAGCCCTCAGCTGCTTCACAACACTTTTAATTTGTTTACATATTCATAAAATATAATATGTGAATGTTACAGTTATTGCCATAACCATTCATAAATACTCTAGTTTGTATAATAACTATGAACATTCAAATGCATATGTAAACACCTCCATCGCAGAGCTGTTTAAAAACTCCTCTAACGGCTCTGCTCCATCGTCAGTTCAGACAGGTGATGCGACGCGCAATGACAGTTGGGTGATTTTCACTCTCCACTTCCTGTGAAGTGATGTATCGATGTTCCCTTCTTCCCTTCGCCGTTCGCAGTGCCCTTCGAACTGAACGTTTGCTCCCTTTGGATTGGAATCTCACTTAAGATGGAATACCCTCTGAAGTCCACTTCACAGTCCACTTACGGTCGAATGGAACGCACCCCCTCAATGTAGTCCACACATGTCAAATGTGTCTTTCTGAGCTTATGGAAAAAGGAGCAAAACGGAGCGGAATGCAAAAAATAGCTATAGGATGGTTGGGCTTAAGCTTTGAATTAAATATAGTATCAGTGGAGCAAATTATTATGGAAACTTGTTTCCGCTACAGAATAAAACAATTTAAAAGATAAATGTGACTTTTTATCTCACAATTGAGAGTTGATATCTAAACACAATTCTGACATTTTTCTGACAATTCTGACTTTATAACTCGCAATTGCATCTTTATATCTCGCATTTCTGAGAAAAAAAGTCAGAATTACCTTTTTTATTTTTTATTCTGTGGCGGAAACAAGCTTAAATCAAGCATAAATTGTAACCATTCTAATGCACAAGTTTTATTTTTCATTATTCAATTTATTTTGCACTTTTATAACACGAGATGCTTTTCAGTTTTGTTGCTGATTGTGACCAAATACCTTTTGTTGTCAGCCCTGCAAAAGCCCTGCAAAAAATATCAGCTACGCAAGAGTGCATTCTTTTTAACAAATTGTAATTTGCACTACGGTCTGTTCAAAATTAAATTAAATAAACCTGGCATTGTGGATTTGTTGCTGTTTCCAGTAACACTTTTAGGGTTTAGAGTCCAATTCTCACTATTAACTAGTTGCTTATTAGCATGCATAATACTAGGATATTGGCTGTTTATTAGTAGCTACTTATAAAGTACATATTAATGCCTTATTCTACATCTCTTAATCCTACCCAATCCGTAGATTTAACAACTACCTTACTGACTAATAATCAGAAATTAGGGGTTTATTGAGGCAAAGTCATAGTTAATAGTTAGTTAATAGTAAGAACTGGACCCTAAACTATAGTGTGACCATTTTTCCTATTGTACCAAACTTGTATCAAACCCCAAAACCTTGGTACGTACCGAACTGTGACCTGTGTACCGTTATACCCCAAGCATTTACGCAAGAATCAATGTATGAAACAATATGCTCAAATTTATTTTTGTGCACAGAAAACATAGGGAAACATTTATACATAGTTCCATATAATGCACTTTCTTTTCTAACATACATAAACACACACTTTCAGATGTGGTTTTCGAGGGGGATACATGGAGGTCATCAACATGGACCCAGAGGTTAAGGCTCAGCTTACCAAGCTGGTGTCAGTGCGCTTGTGCCCACCTGCGCCGGGACAAGCCCTCATGGACCTGGTGGTCAACTGCCCTCAGCCTGGAGAACCCTCTTACCAGACGTTCATGAAGGTGCCTTTCTCTTTCCATCATGTAGCACCTTTACCACAGCGAGTAGACAAACTAATGTGCTGGTGTACAGCTCTGGTTATCAGAAAAGTTCACAACATTGGGTCCCATCCACTAATAAGTTGATTATTGGATAAATAAGTGGATTATTCGTATTAATATGCACAGGAGAATTTATTGTGTAAAACGTATGTATGCACATGAATTATGTGATAGATAGATAGATAGATAGATAGATAGATAGATAGATAGATAGATAGATAGATAGATAGATAGATAGATAGATAGATGGATGCTGTGTATAATCCAGTTTTTCATTCCTCTTCCTGTGTTGTGTAGGAGCGCACAGCTGTTCTGAGTGCCTTGGCTGAAAAAGCCAAACTGACTGAGGAGATTCTGAATACAGTGCCAGGCATCAGCTGTAACCCTGTGCAGGGAGCCATGTACTCCTTCCCCCGTATCACCCTACCTGAACGTGCCATCAACGAAGCTAAGGTTGGTTTGTGCCACATGTTCTTTATTGCTTCTGATTGACGTGGTGGTTCATGGCTTGTTGTGTATGTGAATACAGGCGAAGGGTCAGGCTCCAGACATGTTCTACTGCATGAAACTTCTGGAGGACACCGGGATCTGTCTCGTTCCTGGCAGTGGTTTTGGTCAAAGAGATGGCACTTACCACTTCAGGTCAGTGTGTGTGTCCTCAAGAGTTTTCAACTTTCTTCTCATGGTTTGTACAGGGAATTGTTTACACAATATAGTGGACATGAAATATTAAGCAGTGACAGCGGTTATTTTAAAGTCGTAAAACTGAGTGCACGTACAAGCTTGCAGTCGGCTGAAGACAAGGGGCAGAGTTTAAGCTGATTAAAGGGGTCATGAATTGAGAAATCAACTTTCCCTTGAGTTTTTGATATATAAAAGTTCATGGTAATATAAGAATATCCTGTAAGTTTCCGTGCTGAAACTTCCTTGTTAGTCAAAGAAAAGCTTTTATTTACAGCTGGCTCAGCATACGATCATTCTGCGAATGTGTGTCCCCGTGACGTAAAGTGCAGTGAAATGCCGCCTCAACAGAAGATGGAAGAATTCTGTAGCCCTGCCTATCGACTTGTGCATATAATAAATAACATAGGCCTACATGGAGCTAAACCAGATCGAACTTCCAAGCAATGCTTCCTTCGGATTCTAATATTAGCAATGCATGGTTGAACTTTATTTTTAATGAAGATCCAGCTCACGTGGGTATACATTGCATTTGTTCGCTTCATTTCACTGTGGATTCATTTGTAAACAAGAGACTGGATTTGCTGACAGAATAAGATTAAAAAACGATGCTGTGGCTTCTGGATCTGACAGGAATGATCACCACAATTATGTTTTTTTTTTTTAAATGTGATCGTATTGCATTGTTACGTTTGATATCTACTGATTATGTAAGTGTCTAACTAAACATACACTCACCTAAAGGATTATTAGGAACACCATACTAATACTGTGTTTGACCCCTTTTGCCTTCAGAACTGCCTTAATTCTACGTGGCATTGATTCAATAAGGTGCTGAAAGCATTCTTTAGAAATGTTGGCCCATATTGATAGGATAGCATCTTGCAGTTGATGGAGATTTGTGGGATGCACATCCAGGGCGCGAAGCTCCCGTTCCACCACATCCCAAAGATGCTCTATTGGGTTGAGATCTGGTGACTGTGGGGGCCATTTTAGTACAGTGAACTCATTGTCATGTTCAAGAAACCAATTTGAAATGATTCGAGCTTTGTGACATGGTGCATTATCCTGCTGGAAGTAGCCATCAGAGAATGGGTACATGGTGGTCATAAAGGCGTGGCATTTAAACGATGCCCAATTGGCACTAAGGGGCCTAAAGTGTGCCAAGAAAACATCCCCCACACCATTACACCACCACCACCAGCCTGCACAGTGGTAACAAGGCATGATGGATCCATGTTCTCATTCGGTTTACGCCAAATTCTGACTCTACCATCTGAATGTCTCAACAGAAATCGAGACTCATCAGACCAGGCAACATTTTTCCAGTCTTCAACTGTCCAGTTTTGGTGAGCTCGTGCAAATTGTAGCCTCTTTTTCCTATTTGTAGTGGAGATGAGTGGTACCCGGTGGGGTCTTCTGCTGTTGTAGCCCATCCGCCTCAAGGTTGTGCATGTTGTGGCTTCACAAATGCTTTGCTGCATACCTCGGTTGTAACGAGTGGTTATTTCAGTCAGAGTTGCTCTTCTATCAGCTTGAATCAGTTGGCCCATTCTCCTCTGACCTCTAGCATCAACAAGGCATTTTCGCTCACAGGACTGCTGCATACTGGATGTTTTTCCCTTTTCACACCATTCTTTGTAAACCCTAGAAATGGTTGTGTGTGAAAATCCTAGTAACTGAGCAGATTGTGAAATACTCAGACTGGCCCGTCTGGCACCAACAACCACGCCACGCTCAAAATTGCTTAAACCACCTTTCTTTCCCATTCTGACATTCAGTTTGGAGTTCAGGAGATTGTCTTGACCAGGGCCACACCCCTAAATGCATTGAAGCAACTGCCATGTGATCGGTTGATTAGATAATTGCATTAATGAGAAATTGAACAGGTGTTCCTAATAATCCTTTAGGTGAGTGTATCTTCCACGCTGTCACAGGCTGGAGTATCCTTTGTATTTGAGGTGTTGTTGGTTCATTGTGCTGCGATTCGTGATCCGATTCAAACATGTATGGGCCAGGGCTTGCACTATCTTAAATAGTGAAATATTCCTTTCTTGATTGTGCATTGTTCACTCTCTTGACTGGTAATTTGAAGGAAAAATACAATCGCGGAAGTTTTGAACACGCTGATTTGCAGTTGATACTGGCTTGTGGGTGCGAGCGTGTGTGTGGGCATGTTTTTATGACATATCAGGACACAAATGTGTATAATGACATGGGTATTACAAGGAGAGGGTGACTTATGAGGACATACCCCATGTCCCCATTTTTCAAAATGCTTATAAATCATACAGAAGGAGTTTTTTGGGAAGAAAGTAAAAATGTGCAGTTTCCTGTGATGGGTAGGTTTAGGGGTAGGGGTAGTGTAGGGGGATAGAAAATACGGTTTGTACGGTATAAAAACCATTACGCCTATGGAATGTCCCCACAATTCACAAAAACAAACGTGTGTGTGCTATGCACAGTTTGTGTTAGTATGCAAGTCAAAATTGTGAGATATAAAATCAGAATTGCATTATATAAAGTCAGAATTGTGAGATATAAACTCACAATTCTGAGAAAAAAAGTTATAAGATAAAGTCACAATTACCTTTTTATTTTTTTATTATTCTGTATGGAAATAAGCTTCCATACTTTAGGAGCTTCGTAGCTTCTCAATTAATATAATTTAAATGATTATAATTGAATAACTACGTGGAATATTTGCTAAATTTGTCACGCCACACAACTTGCATGTAATGAGTAATTTTGTGACATTAAACACTTCCTTCCCCTCCTCTCCATTCCTCTTCTGTGTTCTCTACTTTACCAGGATGACCATCCTTCCTCCAAAAGACAAACTCAAGACTCTGCTCCACAAGCTGAAAGAGTTCCATCAGACATTCACCCAGCAGTATGCTTGACCCAGTTCAGTCACAGCTCTACGACCACAACCTGCTGACTAAAAGTTCTATAACACACCTGTACCACCTTAATGTTTGGTCACGATGTGGCCAAATAATCACTTGAGCCCTGATGGACACTAATCTGCAACTTTCCCACTGGATAATGTTATGCCTTGTAGCTAAAGATGAATGAGTACACTATAAAACTCTCACTTTGGACTTTTAACATGCAATGGGTAGAAATAACCAGACTTGATTTCTCATTTCACAAGATTTTAACCAAATGATGTCCATTTTTAACACTGTCCTGAACCATTTCTGAACATCCATTTATTTTTAATGTGGTATAATGTATAATGTATGTAGTCTTTGTTTACATCTGGTATTAAGATGCGTTTTGGTCGAACTGATCACAAGTGGGCGAAGGAGACGCATTTCCGTTTACATCTGGTCTCTTTTGTCGACTTTCGACCACTTCTGTCATGATTTTTTCAAGGGGAGGGTAGATGGGCAGGTAAATGTATGAGATTTTTCAGATCTTTTGATCTAATGGACAAAATAAGCTCATGTAATTTACAAAATGCGTCCAGAGGCAACAAAAAAACATACGGAGAGCAGCAGCTTTCGTTTCTGCTCTGATAGACGCAAGACCAGCTGAACACTGTGAGTGTGTTAGAAATCAGGAATGGTGAGAGAACATTGTGCTTGGTACGTTTTTTTGTTTTCAAATCCCGTCTGGCTAGCGTGCTTCCCATAATGTTTACGCATTCGGTCAGTAGGCGGAGAGAAGGCGCCTTTTTGCGGCTGTTTGAACACATTCAACAACATGAGCGTTTACATTACGAAAGCAATCTGGTCGAATGCATTTTCGACTACCTCTGGAAGTGGTCAGAGCATTTTAGACCTTGTCTACACCTGTATTTAGCATCGTCCACTTGTGATCCGATCGTCCAAAATGCTTCTTATTACCAGGTTTAAACAGGGCCTTATTATGATGAAAATAATGGGCATTCAGGAGACATGATTCTGCACTGGTTTCTCTTCAGTGCTTTGAGGCAGTTGTAATTATAAATGCATTGATGAATCAACATTCCTGTATGTGTAAATAACATTGATTTTATGGCAGATAAATTACAGTTTAGATTAATATGTTTGTGCTGTTTTTGTTGTGCAAGCTCCTCACCACTAGAGGACACACCGCTACAAATCACATTTGATCATGTTCTTGAGTTGAAGCCTTGTTTTGTAACACCTCTGTCGCTCTCCCACACACACAGAGACACTACTGAGAAGCCCAACTGCTCCATTCTTTGATGGTGTCATTTTGTTAATGAGTTAAGAGACATAATGGGATGAGATGCACTTTGAGAACTTCACATCTCAGAACGATAATTGATAATTGTCTCGTCGCCGCTTTGCTGCAGAATGTCAAAATGCTCAGTTGAAATCAGTTTTTTAATCTGATGTTTTTACAACAAAAGTCATGTTTAGTAAATGCAGTGCAACAAATATTATATGTTGTATATATTATATATAATATATTATATATTATAATATTATATTATATGTCTCTACCAGACAAAAAAAAAAAAAAAAAAAAAGGAATTTCTGTTTTCGAAAGAAGTCTCTTAGGTGCTTTGAATTTTCAGCATCATCACTCCAGTTTTGGAGAGTTGTGACACTCCAGAGTCACATGATCCTTCAGAAATTATTTCCCTTTACATCTGGTGTTTTAATCTGTCTCTTTTGTCCACTTTCGACCACTTCTGTCCTGATTTCTTCGAGAGGGAGGGTCTATGGGTGGGTAAATGTATGAGATATGATGCTTAAGAAACTATTATTATTATCAATGTTGAAAATAGTTTTTGCTGCTTAATATTTTTTGTGGAACCATGAGTTTGACCAAAAGTTTGGTGTAAGAAAGATAAAAAAAAAAAAAAAAAACATAAATTATTCAGCAAGGATGCATTAAATTAATAAAAAAATTATTTTCAACATTGACAATAAGCATCATAAGCAGCAGCAGCAGCAAATCAGCCACTGTAAATCCCAATGCTCAAAATAATGAATTGGTTCAAGTAGGGTGAACTTAAACAAATTAGTTCAATCAAATGACCTTTCATGAGTATATAGAACTTTCTTTTTCTTTTGAGTTCACAAAACTGGCACATTTTAATTAATCTGAATTGTTTCATTGTTTTGAGTTTCATGATCTTGTTTATTTTAACTTAAAAACAAACTTAAATTGACCTGCATTGTGTTACCAATTCACAAGTTAGTATTTACTGAATTAGCTTGCTAAGTTCCCACAACTAAAAATATTTAAGTTGACATGACATGATAATATTAAGTGAAATGTATGTTTTAGCTTACTCAAATATTTAAAGTTAAGAACAATTAAAATGCATGAGTACAAAAAAAAAAAAAAAATCTGCCAGTTCTGCAAACTTAAAAAAATAAATAAAAAATTGATGTAACTGATTGCTCAAAGCTGTTGAGTTTTGCCCACTTATTCGGGTTTAAAATGTAAAATGATTTCTAAAAGATCATGTGACACTGAAGACTGAAGTAATGATACTGAAAATAAATTATACTTATTTAAATAGAAAACAGCAATTAAAAACATTTTACAATTTTGCTGTTTTTACTGCATTTTTATTAAATAAACGAGACCTTGATAAGCACGAGACTTTAAAAAAAGCATAATTATTCCAAAATGTTGACCTGTAGTGTATAGAGAGATAGTTCAATAGGTCTAGGAGACAGTGAAATTGCAACGCTCAATAGAGCACAACATTATGTTCTCTCTCTCTCTCTCTCTCTCTCTCTCTCTCTCTCTCTCTCTCTCTCTCTCTCTCTCTCTCTCACTCTCTCTCTCTCTCTCTCTCTCTCTCTCTCTCTCTCTCTCTCTCTCTCTCTCTCTCTCTCTCTCTCTCTCTCTCTCTCTCTCTCTCTCTCTCACACACACACTCTCTCTCTCTCTGTCACACACTCTCTCTCACACACTCTCTCTCTCACTCTCACACCCAGATAGGAAAAGTGAATCTGCTATAGGCCTGTGCCATGTCCAGAACAGACAGGCTAAAAATTGTAAAATAAAAGTTTAGGTGCCACGTACTGGGTTTATATAGACTAGCCCTATGTTTTTTTTTTCTGTCAAAATAACAGAAAACATTTAGACTTATCCGTCTGTTTTTATAAGTAAATGAGTGAACATTTTTGTGAGGCGATCAGTCCTCTCTTCCAAATAAAAAAGGCCATACAATATCAAGGTTTTTCATGTGGACAAGACTATGGCAAGCCGTTTTGACTTTTATTCATTCCCAGGATATGATTTCTTGATATCAACAATCAATAATTTTTAGATAAATACTAATTATTGATATCAGAAATTGGATTTTTACTAGTAACAATAGCAATTTTTGATATCAGGAATTACATTTCCACTAGTAAAATTTTTATTCTAGATATCAACAACGTCATCATCACTCATAGAAATCTAATTCTTGATATCGAGAATTACATTTCAACTAGTAAAAACTACAATTCTTGATCTCTTTAATTGTATTTTCAGTAGTTAAATGTCACCATTGGCTGCCATTCAAATTCAATTGTTGATATCAAGAATTGATTTATTAATTGAAAATCACATTGATGATATCAGAAATAAGCATTGCCACTAGTGACATTCCAGTTATTGATATCTAAGACTAACATTTTTACTAGAAGCAATTCAGTTGTTGATATCAAGAAAAGACAAGTAACCACGTAATGATTGATATAAAAAACTATGATTTTTACTATAGCATAGAATTTCAACTAGTAAGAAATTAATTCATGATATCACCAACTGAATTTGAATGGCAGCCTATGGTGACATTTAACTAGCTTAAAATACTTGATATGAAGAATTTGTATTTCTGTGAGTGATGACGTCATTGTTGATATAAAACATTGCCATTGTTACTAGTAGAAATTCCTAATATTAGGAATTAGCATTTTAACTAGTGGAAATTGAATAGTTGATATCAAGAATTCATATCTTGGGAATGAATTAAAGTCAAAACTGCTTGCCATACATGAGATTTTTTTTAATTAATTTTTTTATGTCGCCAAACTGCTGTCTATTCATTTTAATTTATTTCACTTTTTAATTTGTATGCAGTATTTTTCAGCTGTGCCTATTAAGTTTGATTCTAGAATGTTTATAAAGTTTAATATGTCATGTATTATTTACTGTTGAAACATGCGTGTTTCTTATGGGGGCTGGTTTTGGGCATTAAATCCCAGACTGAAATTCCTGACCCTGTTCTCTAGTGAGTCTATCCAAACTTTAAACAGTCTCTCATACTGTCCCTGACCTCTGTCAGCCCTTATTAGCCATGGGAAGCAGAGTCAGTTTTTAATTAAGCCTAAGTAGCATCTTGTTCGTACCGCCCGCTGCCTTTGTCTTTGCACCTGACGACCGCCTCTAAATGCTGCCTCTTTTTGCTGCTCGATGATTGATCTCGATGTGCTTGTCTTAACAGGGAGTGACAGCAACAGCAGAGGCAGAGATCTAATCTGCCAGTCGCTCATAGTTGAGTGTGGCACAAGACAATCACGCATCCAGAATATTCTAAACATCACAGTTCTGGATAAATTGAGAATAAAATGTTTTTTTTTTTGTTTCATTTAAAATGCGATCATGATTTTCCCACGAACAAAATATGTAATTTACTAGTGCTTCTGACAAAATGTTAATTGCTGCAGTCGATTTAAAAATATATATATATTATTTAATTTGAATTATTTAAAAAATAATTTTGAATGAATGATTTAATGACTCACTCAAAGACTTCACTTGCTTCATTATGGATGAATCAGGTGTTTTGAATGAATCTCTTAAATGAAAGATTCAGTGACACACAAAGGTTTCGTTATGTGTTAAACAGCCAATCATTTGAGGCACGAGTAGATGTTTCACCAGAACAAGTTATTGAAACATTGAATTTGGTTCTGTCTATACAGATGCCTGGATGTTTTCATAGCTGAGATGGTTATAATCATCTTCACTTGCGATGATTCTCTTGACACGTTTTATTTGTTAAGTGGCAACCCTTTTAGTAAAGAAAAGCCTAGCTTAGAAAATCTCACTGCGAGTAGGCTACATTTACATGACAACGATGTACTAAAAATTGAAATATTTTTTGTTTGCTTTTTTTTTTGCGTACAGATGACAAGTTTGTCAAAACGATCCCTGTTCACACTGATCCACAAAAACAACTAAAAACGCTGTATTATTCATGCTAGGCCAGTAGATCCGTAGTAACATGGTAACATGGCCAGTAGTCAGCATGGTAACATTGATACAATGTTGAGTTTTGATCCAAACCATCATTTTGGTTGAGATTGACATTTCAATGTTTAAAGTATGTTGGATCAGCATTGAAACAGTGATGAAAGCCAACAGCACACATGCGTGGAGACAGTGACATTGAACTAACAGTGATTTGTAGTCGATGAGCACAAGATCATGCAGGTGTGTCTCTCTGCAGAACACTAGTGGGTGTTTCCCAATCAGTGGGGCGTTTTCAGACCACGATGGGCATTTCCAATTGTTTTACCTGATTTGCTCTAATCCACTGGGGGCTTGGTTTATGGGTGGGCCTTCTTGAGTTTAGCAAGTCTATTGAAAAATGGTTGAAAAACATCTGTTGTAGTTTGAAATTGGCCACTGATTGGTAAACGCCCATTTTGGTTTAGCATGTGTACTTCTCAGTAGTTTAATTGATGCTTCTTCAATTACTTCAGATACAGTCTTGTGTGTTGAAATACCTGACATACATGACTTATCTTGTACAATTTCAAACAATGCTCCGTCTACCTTATTATTTCTCTGTTCCTTTATTATTTGCATTTGATTTGTATTGTTACTGTAATTATAAAAAAATTTCTACGTTCTTAAATAAATGCATTTTGCTTTAGTAATGCTTATTGGGAAATTCCTGAATAAAGTTCTAACATCATTTAACAGATTTCTTGAAGTGCAAGAGATGTGAACGCAAGAATGTCACACCGCACACAGCCCATGTCTTCATCCATCTCTTTTAGTAGGAGCGAAGGAGGATGAAGATGGACAATTTAAAAACTGAGAAGCACCCTCCTGATAATGCTGACATTGATTATACATTGAGTTATTGTCGACAGCCTAATCACCCGACCTGTGCCTTATCTCCTGCTCGCTTAATTACTAATCAGGTAATTATTCATATTCCTGAATCACTATTACATTTAGGGAATGTAACTGATCTCCATTCAGTTTAGCCTGTTTCCACTGAAACACAAATTATAAAAACATCTTTATTATTTTTTATTGAGAAAGTGACTGACATGGCTATTTTGTGATATTTAAAGAGATTAGGGTCTAAATAAGGTGAGTCTGCAGCTTTGTTGAAAAAACCTAAGCTCTTTTATTTTTCAAGATTAACTTGTTATTTGAATGTTATGTAGTGTCACAGAAAATTAACTGAGATTTATGTAATATATTATGTAAATACTATCTATGGTCATAGCTCGGAGGTGTTTATTCTTCTTCATGAAGAGTTTAGCTCCAACACACCTGCCTGAAGTTTTCGTTGATCCTAATGACCTTGATCAGCTGCTTCAGGTGTGTTTAATTAGGGCTGGAGATAAACTCGGTGGGAAAAATCAGACCACTCTTTTGATATTGAAGCATTAATAGATTTTAGAAGACTATAGAATAAATATACAGAATTTAACAGTACTATAATCATAGTTTGAATATTTTGTTGAACAATTTTTTTTTTTAAGTGAATCATATTGTGATTAGTATATTAACATTCTTGAATGTGACTGTATGCATGACAACTGAATTGACTTGCTTTCTGACGTGACTGAATAATATCATGCTTTCTTTTTCAGATTTCAGAGAACCCAAAGGAAAAGAGGCAGTCGTCTGAACCTGAACCGTTGCACCTGTAGTCATAATGACATCAGACTTTTGAAACAAATTTTATTTTTAAAGGTTGTAACACTTTTGTCCTATGAATCAATTATGTTAAACAAACATAATTTGTTTGTGTAACTTTAACATCATGGGGTGAATGCATTTTAAGTGACCCGATTAAGTAGTCTCAAAGTGAATTTTATATGTCTCCATGACATGATTCAGGCATTTCATTTTATATTCATCCACCTCAATTTCATATATTTTAATGTTACACAACTGAATTATAATTCTGCACTAGCTAATTGCCAAACTTTTAGCTAGCAAAAGCACACATTAGCATCTTCAATGCTAAGCATTAAAAGCTTCTTCAACAACAAAGCCATAATGATTGATTTGTGGTTGAAATCTCAACAATATTTAAATATTAACTGGGTGTAAAAGTGATGTTGAAAAAATATCACTTTGTAATGTTGAATCAATATTACTACCATTGATTAGTGGTTAAAATATCAATATTGCTTCAACATTAACTGAGGGTGCAAGAGTGATGCTAAAGCAACATCACTTTGTAACGTTAATTCAATCAATTAATAATTAATCAACACTGAATCAATATTGTTTCAATAATTACATGCTATCTGATGTCACTTAGTGAAGAAACACATAATACACATAATACACATGATGTCACCGTTATCACAGTCACAGATTCTTTTTTTTTAAGTTTACCCAGAGAAAGATAATGATATCGTTTTCAAAAACCTGCACTTTGAAACCCGTTTTCAAAAGTTAGCATTTTCAGGCCCCCAAAACCCTGTTGTCATGTAAATGAATGGCCAAAACGCATACCATTTTTTTAAATTTAAATTTTATGGTCTGCATGCAACTCAAATGCTACACTATAAATTGATATTATGGCAAAAACCATATGTGAGACGAGTAGTATGCCTGAAAAAATGGTAGGCAAAAAGAACCCAGATGACCTACTGCTTCCGCCGAGATTCTGAAGTGCATTTGATGGACACTTTACTATCCCATGAGGCCACAGGAGAGAATTTGTGAATGAAGGCAAAGCAACACAATGGAGATGATGAAGAATGAGCAATGGATCCTAGCCCTGGTCTAGGATTTGTTTTCTCCTTAATAATAGCATATTGGTGAAATAGATTTGATGTTTGTGCTCTTGAGAGCATCAAAGGTTTCTATTTACAACCTGTTTTTGCAGTGTCGAGCAATGCAGCCAATCACAGACATATCTGTTGATTTCTTGAACACAATGTCCAATCAGACGTGTTTAAGTTAGAATCCACTCACAAGTTCTACACGCTGGCAAAAAAGTACGATAAAAGAGATTGATTACAGTAGTTTTGCTGCATGAGGTAAGGCAATGTTTATTTATTATTTGAATTGGCCATCCCAAATCCCACATACAGTATGCTTGCTTTTTTTGTTTTTGATAGGCGACACGTAACTTTAAACTATTTCATGACATTTTCAATACTTTTCATTTTAACATTTTCAATACTTAAAACTATTTCCTCTTTAAAAACACAATTTATTTAAATGTGTTTTTAAAGAGGAAGCGCATCTCCTTAGCATTAGAATTGGCTCTCCCTCCGCCTATGGTAGCCATAAGGCAGCATGCAGGCATATTATTGGAGAGCTTACCCAGCTTGAGTGCTGCCGCCATTAAAGCAAACAGGGCAATTAAAATACTGAGACATTCTGACATTCATATTAGTTTTTAATGGAACTTCACAACTCACATTGTTGTGCTGATAATGCAAATGCAGAATCATGTTCAGTAGTGGTCTGACTTTTAGACCCCATGTGCTTGTAAAGATGATATATTTTCATGACAGGGAAGGTTTGTGATTGATCATTCAATCATAACACTGCACTCCAAACAGAAACAATTCTGTCTTTTTATCTATTTTTTAACTGGTTTGTCAAAATGTTTTAATCCCAACACAAGGCTATTTCACATTACAATAAATTTCGCTATCTTTACCGGCACAGTTATTAACTAGTAAATCCATCATATGCCTTATTTTTCTGTCTGTATAAAATTCAGCAGAAATGCATAGCATAGCATGCACAAGTGTGTCTAATCACAGTCATTTTAAACAAGTGCAAAACACTGCAAAGATTTCATTTTATATTCCAGACGCTGCCTCAACCTCCATCATTCATGCTTTGTCACCTTTTAGTCACTCTCTTTTCTTTCAGTCCCATTCTCAGCGTGGTTCCTTTAAACATTACAATTAAGACATGCATTTAGTCACGCTCTTGCCGTTATGAGAACAAGCCCTCCAATACGCAGTCACAAAAAGCAAAATGGCAATCAGTAGCTCTATTGTTCAGTAGGTTTCACAACTGGCACCTCAGCCTCACACTCAAGTTTTTTTTTTCCTCCTTTCAAACTCACATTGCAGTCCGAGGCAAGCATCTCCTAAGTTTCCCATTGATCTTCAGTACCTACATATGGCTGCGCTCCGAATGATACACCATGTGAATTTTGGAATCTCATGAATATCATGGATTGGTTTCCAGAATTTATTTTAGCTCCTCAAATACATTTGTACCGCATTGCGATTTAGTCAAAGCTTAGGCTTATGCTTTGTCATGGAAATGTTGCTCGATAATACGGAGAGGACTCATTGTCAGAGTAGAACAAATGTGGCTTTACATGTTCGTTTATATGCTAGATTGTTTTCTCTCTAGTCCTCTTTCTCCATACATGTTTTTCTATATCTCCTCTGGCCCTACATCTCTGAGAGTCTCTGTTGCTCTGTTTGTGGCAGATTAGTAATGCTTCCCCTCTGTCACGGACAGCAGAAGGAGAGAGACATGGTGCGAACGTGTGCCAGTCCTGAGCAGCTAACACCCAGTAGGGTCTCTGAGCATGTTCACCCATTACACAAGCACAAACAACTCCAGTGGCTATAGATACAACGCTTACTGCATCTTGGAAGAAGTTGTTGATATTGTAATGACTTTTACTGTTTTTCGCATTATCTTCAAATATTTCCTTTATAATATGAAAGACATCTAGAGAAGCTCCTCAGTCAAGATTAGTTTTACCGTTTTTAAAAAGTGGCTTATTTCAGAATTAAAATCGTGACCCATTCAGATTAAAAATCCTTTTACCTTTTTCATAAAAAAAGTGTTTGATAAGTTCCTTTAGTGAAAAACTACACTCACCTAAAGGATTATTAGGAACACCTGTTCAATTTCTCATTAATGCAATTATCACAACCTTGAGGTGGATGGGCTACAACAGCAGAAGACCCCACTGGGTACCACTCATCTCCACTGCAAATAGGAAAAAGAGGCTACAATTTGCACAAGCTCACCAAAATTGGACAGTTGAAGACTGGAAAAATTTTGCCTGGTCTGATGAGTCTCGATTTCTGTTGAGACATTCAGATGGTAGAGTCAGAATTTGACGTAAACAGAATGAGAACATGGATCCATCATGCCTTGTTACCACTGTGCAGGCTGCTGGTGGTGGTGTAATGGTGTGGGGGATGTTTTCTTGGCACACTTTAGGCCCCTTAGTGCCAATTGGGCATCGTTTAAATGCCACGGCCTACCTGAGCATTGTTTCTGACCATGTCCATCCCTTTATGACCACCATGTACCCATTCTCTGATGGCTACTTCCAGCAGGATAATGCACCATGTTACAAAGCTCGAATCATTTCAAATTGGTTTCTTGAACATGACAATGAGTTCACTGTACTAAAATGGCCCCACAGTCACCAGATCTCAACCCAATAGAGCATCTTTTTGATGTGGTGGAACGGGAGCTTCGTGCCCTGGATGTGCATCCCACATATCTCCATCAACTGCAAGATGCTATCCTATCAATATGGGCCAACATTTCTAAAGAATGCTTTCAGCACCTTGTTTAATCAATGCCACGTAGAATTAAGGCAGTTCTGAAAGCGAAAGGGGGTCAAACACAGTATTAGTATGGTGTTCCTAATAATCCTGTGTAAATCGAATGGTACTTTTCGTTTAATTTTATAATAAAATACTACTAAATGTACAGTACTCTTATAATTTACAGTGTAATGTTACTTATTAGTTACTGATTAGGCATAATATTATGACCACTGACAGGTGAAGTGAATAACACTGATTATCTCTTCATCACGGCACCTGTTAGTGTCTGTTGATGGCTACACGACTGTGTCAGAGCATCTCTAAAACTGCAGCTCTTGTGGGGTGTTCCCGGTATCTATCAAAAGTGGTCCAAGGAAGGAACAGTGGTGAACCTGTGACAGGGTCATGGGTGGCAAGGCTCATTGATGCACGTGAGGAGCGAAGGCTGGCCCATGTGTTCCGATCAAACAGACAAGCTACTGTAGATCATATTGCTCAAGAAGTTAATGCTGGTTCTGATAGAAAGTGTCAGAATACACATTGTGTTGTGTATAGCCGCAGACAAGTCAGGGTGCCCATGCTGACCCCTGTCCACCACTGAAAGCGCCAACAGTGGGCACATGAGCATCAGAACTGGACCACGGAGCAATGGAAGAAGGTGGCCAGGGCTGATGAATCACGTTTTCTTTTACATCACATGGATGGCCGAGTGCGTGTGCGTCGCTTAACTGGGGAGCATATGGCTCCAGGATGCACTATGGGAAGAAGGCAAGCCAGCAGAGGCAGTGTGATGCTTTGGGAAATGTTCTGCTGGGAAACCTTGGGTCCTGCCATCCATGTTGATGTTACTTTGACACGTACCACCTACCTAAGCATTATTGCAGACTATGTACACCTTTTCATGAAAACAGTATTCCCTGGTGGCTGTGGCCTCTTTCAGCAGGATAATGTACCCTGCCACAAAGCAAAAATGGTTTGAGTAGCACAACAACGAGTTTGAGGTTTTGATCTGGCCTCCAAATTCCCCAGATCTCAATCCAATCGAGCATCTGTGGGATGTTCTGAACAAACAAGTCCGATCCATGGAGGCCCCAAGGACGTAAAGGAATGGGAATTCCAAGGAATGGTATGCCTGATCGGTGTATATGATCCGTGCTGGCAAAATGAATTGCAATAAGCAAATTTTTCAGACAACAGATTCTCTGAGTCAGTAAAATCAAGTTAAAGTTTTCTGAAGGTTCCAAAACAAAATCACCTAGCAACCATACCTTAAAATCCCCAGTAATAACACCAAATTTGACATACACCAAGTCAAAATCTATAGGAAAAATATATATTCAGCTTTTTTTCCCCCATGATACCACAATTGTTTGATTAACATTAATGATACAGACAGCCTATATTAAGACCTACTGTACTGCACAAATCAGTTAACCAGACATTCACTTAAGATATAACAGATAATGTTATGAATACTCACCAAGATATTTTGAAATACAACAATTCTGTGTATACGTGTATATCAGGATCATGCATTGTCTTTGTGCGCAAGCATCGGATGTGTCAGTCAGCAAGAGTAAGATCGTATTGTTTATATCAGCATGAGTTTGAAAATCACATTTCATTGGTTCAGACTCATGCCATTGAGAATTCGCTATGAATATTCACAAAGTTGGCAAAAGACCACAAAAAGCATCTGTAAAAAAAAAATGAGCCAGAGCCCGAAGAGGAAGGGACAGCGCTGACCATCGCCCCGGAGCCCCAGAGTGCATGTAACCAGGGGTGTGAGCCAGCCACGCCAGAGCGAGGGGATCCTGCGGCTCTGTCTCCGGCCTCTGATCCCTTCGAGCCACCTCGGCCCGTCGACAACTGTGTTTTGAATCCTCTTCTTCATGTATTCCTGCACCCTTGCTGACAACTTATATATATTATATTATATTGCCAACATTTTTGGGACACCCCTTCAAATAATTGAATCAGGCGTTCCAATCACTTCCATGGCCACAGGTGTATGAAATCAAGCACCTAGGCATGCATCCATTTGTGACATTTTCTCACTACTAAATATTTTTTCAGGGGTTGGGCTTGGCCCCTTAGTTCCAGTGAAAGGAACACTTAATGCTTCAGCATACCAAGACATTTTGGACAATTTTATGCTCCCAACTTTGTGAGAACAGTTCGGGGATGACCCCTTCCTGTTCCAACATGACTGCGCACCAGTGCACAAAGCGTCCTGACCTCAACCCGATAGAACGCCTTTGGGATGAATTAGAGTGGAGACTGCGAGCCAGGCCTTCTCATCTAACATCAGTGCCTGACCTCACAAATGCACTTCTAGAAGAATGGTCAAACATTCCCATAAACACACTCCTAAACCTTAAGGAAAGCCTTCCCAGAAGAGTTGAAGCTGTTATAGCTGCAAAGGGTGGGCCAACTCCATATTAAACCCTACAGATTAAGAATGGGATGTCATTAAAGTTAAAGTACCCAAAAATGTTCAAACATATTTAAGGCCACAGTATTTCAAAGTTCACCAAGATCTATCTAATCTAAGCTTTGTCTTTAATAACACTGCCATTTTTGAAAGAATGTGGATGGGTGAATATGTAGCTGCACAAAAAAATCCCAATGAAATATACTAAGAAAATGATCAGGGTTGCCATGGTGATAAATCTCTTTCTTATCAAGGTCATCCAATACTTTATCTTTTTTACTGTCTGAGGAGTGTACAGTGTAATTGGTCAATACTAGACTAGATCAATTGACCAGAATTGGTGAACTCAAAGATCTGTCAATTGTGCCGAAACACTCCCTGCAGCCCATATATCTCTGTCAACAAACTCAGAGATGCTTGCTTCAGTTTTAGGAGTAATTAAAAGGTGCAGAGAATAATCATTAAGCCCTTTTGAATGTTTTACACAGCAATAGAGGGCAAATCTAAGTATTAGAACTAAGATTCTAGGTCATTTTCTTGTGGAATACAAAATGAGTTATTATTTAAACCAGTCCAGTTGAGTCCTTCTGACAGTCATTCAATTTAAACACAGAATTCTATCATTGTCATCTACCCAACCTCATGTAGGTGGAAACTCAAAGAACTTTCTCCTCTAGAAATAGTCATTCTCAAATGGCAGTTTGAGAAAAAAGTTTCTTTATTGGCATTGATGGTTATTGACTAGTTCTGGCTACTTGACAATTCATAATAATTCATAATGATGTCAGACTGAGCTGCAACACAGCTCTATCTGTGACTATCTGTACATTATACCCCCCATTTCACCAACCAGCACTTTTTACTTTTAATACTTAAGTATATTAAAAAAATCTAATACTAAGGAGCACTGGATTAATAATTTAATAGGGTATCTGAACTTTTACTCAGTTACTGGATTTGTGTACTTCATTCACCACTGGCCAGAACTGCCACTGTAGGTATAAATAAATAAATAAAAATAAATAAATAAAATGGACACTCAAGCTTTGATAGGCTACATTAGTCAAATGATTTTGTCAAAATCAGTCAAAAATTTATTTTGATTCAAATATAGAAGCAGGGGTATATATAGGCTATAGGACAACATGGCATCAACAAATAGTTTATACACCTGTCCAGTTGCTACAAACGCTAGCTGCAGAACTAGCATTAATTACGCTTGCATAAGGTGTGTGAATGTACTAATGTACCAAAGTAAGTAAAGAACTGGCTGATTACATAAGTCTAGTTAATCATCCCTCGGCAGGAGTGAGTGGCAGCGCGGTAAGAGGCCATGCTTTGAGGGGGAGATGGTGTGGTCGCACCTACTCTTCCTTTCTGTTCATCTGCTCTCTCCATTCTGGCTCAGGCTCGGTGCCACAGACCTGCCGAGTGACAAACTTAACAAAGACCACAATAGAAACAATTAGTCATCGAGATCCACAGAAAATGCGCTTCTGAAGAGGTCATGGCTCATGAAGCACGTTGTTTGAGGTAGCAGCTGGAAACATGATAGAGGGAAAGCATCTGCATACTTGAGTAGATATATATCACCTCCAATGAAATTTAATAGAGTTGTTAATCTCCAAAAAAGTTGTTTTTTTAAATGACAAAGTAATACTGAAATATATTAAAGACACTGATAATGTAGTTGATTTATATATATAATTTTGATTTGATGCCATTAGCTGGACTTAAGTTGGTCTGTAATTGCCTTGAAATTTGATGCGATCTATTATCAGTAGGAAATACAGTCACAGTTTCCTAATATATGCTGATTATATAAGTAGTTACAAGATATTCAAGAGTTTTGTTTGAGGACTTAGTTAACAGATATATAAAAACGATATTGTTTGAATGTGAATGTTTGTGCCTTTTGTAATAATTATGTATGCTTTGGCTCACCATGATTACAAGTTATCAATATTATTTTTTTTTACATTTTTTAATAATAATGAAATATTATTACAATTTCAAAAAACAGTTTTCTATTGAAATATTAAAAATGTAATTTATTCCTGCGGCAAAGCTTAATTTTCAACATCATGATCCTTCAGAAATCATTCTGATATGATGATTTGGTAGACTGGGTAAACCCAGCCTGATCTGCCGGCAATTTGATTTTGCCCTGCAGCTCAGGCTGGAAACGTAAATTTTTCTATCCTGCTTCCGTTACAAATTTGCGGGGACCAATCACAAACTGGCTTATCCACCTGGCGCGCTACTGACGGTTTTAACACGATGACGGACAGAGAAGCGACAGATCATTGGTCTGATTGGTTGAATGACTATCCAATTGCGTACAGAGTCATTTGAACTATGCCTGTTTATCATGCCTCTTGTGCAGCAGAAATACAGAGCAGACTCCCCAGACCAATGTTCAATCTTAAAAGATTGACAAATCAGCCAGACAAATTATTTGGTGCTTAAGAAACATTTATCAACAAAAGTTAATGCTTAATATATAGTTTTTGAATACAAAGTTCAAAAGAACATTTATTTTAAATAGAACTTTTGTATACATTTTTCTCTGATCTTTTATCAGTAGGAAAATTATGTGCCATTGCTTGTACAGTATATCAGCATATAGGAGACAGTTAAAAGATATTCAAGAGTTTTGTTTGAAGCATATACAGTATATATGTTTTTGCATGTTTACCACTATGATACAGGAAAAATATTATTGTGCAAGGTTGACCGACCCTTGACATATGAATGGAATTATTAATTTCATTAAACAGACGTGCACCAGGAACGTCTTATTGTAATGGCTGTTTACAAAGTGCACACCATTGAAATAATCGGTGCTTATTTGTTGTAAATGGATTAAAATTCTGAGAATAAACTTTTTTGGAAAACAATAAAAATAAAATTGTCTCTAAGTGGGCGGTTCTTGGCCAAGTGAAGCAGTTCTAGAGCCTAGAGCTTATACCAATATCATCAAAAAGTTGATTTATTTCACTAATTCCATTCAAAAAGTGAAACTTGTATATTATATTCATTCATTACACACAGACTGATATATTTCAAATGTTTATTTCTTTTAATTTTGACGATTATAACTGACAACTAAGGAAAATCCCAAATTGAGTATCTCAGAAAATTTGAATATTAGTAGTAGTAGTAGTAGTAGTCAGTTTATTGTCACATCACCAAAGCACATGTGCCTTGGAGAGTGAAATTCTTGGGAGCGTGCTCCAGACAATTGCAGTAACAGTTAACATAACCATACAACCTTAAGCAGGTAAAAACAGAAAAAAGTGCAATGTGCACATACATATAGTTAGTACACACAGTGTACTATTGGACATACTTACAGTCAGTACTACATTACACATTATACTCTGAAAGTACATGCATACAGTTAGCACCACGTTAAACACTATACACATTAAACACTAAGCACTATACCCATTAAGCACTATACACGGAATATACACATTAGACACTATACACATTAGACACTATACACATTAGACACTATACACAGATATATACACATTAGACCCTATACACAAACACAATACACAGAATATACACATTAAGCACTATACGCATTAAGCACTGTACACAGAATATACACATTAAGCACTATACACAAGAAACACTATACACAGAATGTACACGTTCTACATTATTGACATTTGTACGTATAAAATGATGATGATTGTATGTGAACTGGATACAGAATGTCATGAGTGTGCATCGGATGTATCCAGTGGTAACCGGTAGATAGTGCGGTGATAAATGAAGTGTGTGTATATAGTCCAGTGTTGACTGTTATAGTTGAGTGCGGTGTGTGGCATGCCATATTGTGGGAGTATGCTGTAGAGAGTATTAGTTTTGAGCGTTCAATAGTCTGATAGCCTGAGGGAAAAAGCTATCCCTAAGTCGGCTAGTGTGGGATCGGATGCTGCGGAGACGTCTTCCTGAGGGCAGCAGAGAGAGCAGTCTGTGGGACGGGTGGCTGGAGTCACTGATGATCCTCCGGGCCTTCCTTGCACACCGCCTGGTGTAGATGTCCTGGAGGGAGGGAAGCTCACCTCCAACAATGTGGCTGGCAGTTCGCACAACCCTCTTCAGAGCTTTGCGGTTGCCAGCGGTGCTGTTTCCGAACCAGGCCGTGATGCAGCCCGTCAGGATGCTCTCTATGGTGCACGTGTAGAAGGATCTGAGGATGCTGGGGCTCATTCCAAACTTCCTCAGCCGTCTCAGGAAGAAGAGGCGTTGATGTGCCTTCTTCAGCACTGCGTCGGTGTGTGTGGACCAGGTGAGATCCTCACTGATGTTGACACCGAGGAACTTAAAGCTGTTAACCCGCTCCACTGGTGTCTTGTCGATGGTGATGGGTTTGTGTTTTCTGCTCCGTCTCCTGAAATCCACCACCAGCTCCTTGGTCTTGTCGGTGTTGAGTGAGAGGTGGTTCTCCTGACACCATTTAGTCAGAGTGCTCACCTCCTCTCTGTAGGCGGTCTCATCGTTGTCGGTGATCAGGCCTATCACCGTTGTGTCATCGGCGAATTTGACAATGACGTTGGAGCTGTGTGTGGCTGTACAGTCATGTGTGTACAGGGAGTACAGGAGTGGGCTGAGGACACAGCCCTGAGGAGCACCAGTGTTGAGGGTCAGAGGGGATAATGTGTTGTTGCCCATTCTGACCACCTGACTTCTGCCTGTCAGGAAGTCCAGGATCCAGCTGCACAGAGATCTGTTTAGTTCCAGAGTCTGGAGCTTCGCAACAAGTGTAGTGGGCACTATGGTGTTAAATGCTGAGCTGTAGTCCACAAACAGCATTCTCACATAGGTGTTCTTGTTTTCCAGGTGGGAGAGAGCAGTGTGTAGGGTGAAAGCAATAGCATCATCTGTAGAACGGTTACTACGATATGCAAATTGTAGCGGATCCAATGATGAAGGCAGCACAGAGTAGATGTGATCTCTGATGAGTCTCTCAAAGCACTTGCTGAAGATTTTTTACTATTCTTTTTTAAGATCTTGACTATTACTTAAGACCAATACAAAGAAAGGATTTTTAGAAATCTTGGCCAACTGAAAAGTATGAACATGAAAAGTATGAGCATGTACAGCACTCAATACTTAGTTGGGGCTCCTTTAGCCTGAATTACTGCAGCAATGCGCGTGGCATGGAGTCGATCAGTCTTTGGCACTGCTCAGGTGTTATGAGCGCCCAGGTTGCTCTGATAGTGGCCTTCAGCTCTTCTGCATTATTGGGTCTGGCATATTGCATCTTCCTCTTCACAATACCCCATAGGCGAGTTTGCTGGCCAATTAAGAACAGGGATACCATGGTCCTTAAACCAGGTACTGGTTGCTTTGGCACTGTGTGCAGGTGCCAAGTCCTGTTGGAAAATGAAATCTGCATATCCATAAAGTTGGTCAGCAGCAGGAAGCATGAAGTGCTCTAAAACTTCCTGGTATATGGCTGCGTTGACCTTGGACCTCAGAAAACACAGTGGACCAACACCAGCAGATGACATGGCACCCCAAACCATCACTGACTGTGGAAAGTTTACACTGGACCTCAAGCATGCATGGATTGTGTGGATTGTGTGCCTCTCCTCTCTTCCTCCAGACTCTGGGACCCTGATTTCCAAAGGTAATGCAATTTTTACTTTCATCAGAGAACATAACTTTGGAACACTCAGCAGCAGTCCAGTCCTTTTTGTCTTTAGCCCAGGCGAGACGCTTCTGACTCTGTTGTTCAAGAGTGGCTTGACACAAGGAATGTGACAGCTGAAACCCATGTCTTGCATACGTCTGTGCGTAGTGGTTCTTGAAGCACTGACTCTAGCTGCAGTCCACTCTTTGTGAATCCCCCCCACATTTTTGAATGGGTTTTGTTTCACATTCCTCTCCAGGGTGCGGTTATCGCTATTGCTTGTACACTTTTTCCTACCACATATTTTCCTTCCCTTGGCCTCTCTATTAATGTGCTTGGACACAGAGCTCTGTGAACAGCCAGCCTCTTTTGCAATGACCTTTTGTGTCTTGCCCAACTGTCAGGTCAGCAGTCTTCCCCATGATTGTGTATCAATCAATATCAAGGGCATCAATATCAAGATATCAAGAGTTTTATTTGTCACATACACAGTTATATACAGAATATACAACCGGCAGTGAAATGTAAACAGGTCCGCTCCATGGACAGTGCAAATTCACAGTTAAAAACACAAGGAGGAAATTATAATAGAAATACAATAAAAAAGTACTATATATATATATATATATATATATATATATATATATATATATATATATATATATATATATATATATATATATCTATAGAATTATAAATAAATCAAGTAGAAAAAGTAAATAAATAAATAAAGAAGTGGAATAAAATAAGTGAAATAAACTGTGCAGTGAGTAAACTGTAGACTTATAAATATGTGGTTAACAGAAATGTACAAAGTATAATGTGCAAACAGGTTTATAACAGGTTGTTACACAGTAACAACGAGAACAGAAAGTGCAGTGCAATGTCAGTATGTCAATGTTTATCCTGAAGTGAAGTCACGTGATGTTAAGTGACTGAGTTCAGGAGTCGGATGGCCTGGGGAAGAAGCTCCTCCTGAGTCTCTCAGTTTTGGCCATCAGGCTTGAGCGCTTACCAGATGGCAGCAGCGTGAAATGAGGGTTTGCAGGGTGATTAGAGTCCTTGATGATTTTAGTAGCTCTACCTTTGCAGCGTTTGGTGTAGGCGTCCTGCAGAGAGCGGGAGAGCTGACCCTGAGATGCGCTCGGATAAACGCACGACTCTTTGCAGGGCTTTGCAGTCATGACTGGTGCTGTTCCCATACCACGCTGTGATGCACTGAGTTAATACACTTTCTATCGCCCCTAAATAGAAAGTTTTCAGGATAGCTGGTGAAACCCTGAATTTCCTCAGCTGGCGCAAGTGGTACAGTCTTTGCCTGGCTTTTTTCACCTGTGTCTGAATGTGTGCAGTCCAGGTCAGGTCCTCGGAGATGTTTACACCCAGGTACTTGAAGCTGCTCACTCTCTCCACTGGTGACCCGCTGATCATGAGAGGGGAGTATGTCCGTTGCTGTCTCTTCCTGAAGTGAAGTATGACTATAGATGTGAGAGCCACTGGACGATAGTCATTTAGGCAAGAGGGTTTACTGTTCTTAGGGACAGGGATGATGGTGGATTTTTTGAAGGAGGTGGGGACCACAGATGTAGCGAGGGACTCATTAAAGATGGATGTAAACAACCCGGCGAGCTGATCAGCACAGGACCACAGAACACGGCCTGAAATACCATCCGGCCCGGCAGCTTTCCTGACGTCCACACACTTGAGTGCCCTCCGAACTTCATCCTCCGAGACAGAGATCACGTGGTTGTTGCTGCTCTGAGTGATTCCCTCTGGCGCGTCACTTGGCGGAGTCGCGCTGCCGCGATTACAATCAAAGCGAGCGTAGAAAGAGTTTAACTCGTTCACAAGCAACGGATCAGCTCTCACCTCTGCAGAGAATTTAGATCCAAAAGAACAGATGGAACTCAGTCCCTGCCACATGCGCTGAGAGTCGTTGAGTTGGAAATGAGACTCCACTCGATCCTTATAACGGAGCTTTGCGGCTTTAACTACGTGTCAGAGAGCATAGCAGGATGATTTGTAGTCAGTCAACTCGGCATTCCGATTAATCTCAGATGGCCACAGAGGATCGGTGAAAGTGTTCTGAAACAGTCCAGTGTAGAGGTAACTAATGTCCAAAAGAGTTTTGCTGTCATAGCAGATCAATGCAGATGATAAATTTGTAAAAATTGAGAGTAAAAGGAAGTAAAATAATAAATAAAAGCACAGTCTTCGCGGAGCGACCTGAACGGCGACCTGAACGGCGACCTGAACGGCGACCGAACACGGCGGCACCATCTTGGAGTTTCCATCTTGGTGTAGCCTACAGAACTACACTGAGAGACCATTTAAAGGCCTTTGCAGGTGTTTTGAGTTCATTAGCTGATTAGAATCTTCAATATTGAAACTTTCACAATAATAATTTTCTGAGATACTGAATTTGGGATTTTCCTTAGTTGTCAGTTATAATCATCAAAATTAAAAGAAATAAACATTTGAAATATGTTAGTCTGTGTGTAATGAATGAATATAATATACAAGTTTCACATTTTGAATGGAATTAGTGAAATAAATCAACTTTTTGATGATATTCTATTATATTCTAATTATATCTTAAAGCTAAACCTTGACTAACTGGGGCCCAGGTCAGGAAGCAGACGGACTGGCTTACCCGACCGTCTGCTAGCTGTCTCCTGTTACAGAAGTCAGATAAATCCCAACACATAGAGACTCTTTCACCTAGATATTATCACATAGAGACTGTGTCTGTTCCCCGAATTAGTAAATACAAAAAAACATCAAGACCATTCAACAGTAAAAACTTAATTGATGTCAAACGAATAAACAACAGATAAAATACAGATGATAAAATTATAAAGCTCGGGTTGCTGAATATTCGATCCCTTTCCCCAAAAGCACTTATTGTTAATGATATAATTACAGATAATAATCTAGATTTGCTGTGTTTGACAGAAACCTGGCTAAAACCTGACGACTACATTACTTTAAATGAGTCCACCCCCAAGATTATTGTTATAAACACGAGCCGCGTCTGAAAGGTAAAGGGGAGGGGTTGCTGTAATTTATAATAATATCTTCAGTATTACTCAGAAGTCTAGTTTCAAATATAATTCTTTTGAAGTTTTGGTGCTTTATGTAGCATTATGTAGTGTAATTGATAAATCCCGTTTGACATTTGTGTTGGTTACTGTATACAGGCCACCAGGGCACAATACAGACTTTATCAAAGAATTTGCTGACTTTCTATCCGAGTTAGTACTGGCTGCAGATAAAGTACTAATTGTTGGTGATTTTAATATCCATGTAGATAATGAAAAGACGCATTGGGATTAGCATTTAGAGACATTCTAAACTCTATTGGAGTAAGGCAACATGTGTCAGGACCCACTCATCGCCTTAATCATACGTTAGACCTAATATTGTCACATGGAATAAATGTTGATACCGTTGAAATTCTGCAGCAGAGCGGCGACATCTCAGATCATTACCTAGTATCATGTATACTTAATTTAGCTAAGGCTGCAAAGCCGTCCCCCTCGCTTCAAATATGGCAGAACTATCACTGCCGCCACTAAAAATTGCTTTTAAATAATCTTCCTCATCAGTTTCATCTCCTCAGCATCCCAGATAGCCTAGAGGAACTCGATTTTGCAACAGAAACTATTGACTCTCTTTTTTCCAGCACTTTAGACACAGTTGCTCCCGGCGCTTAAAGAAGATTAAAGAAAATAGTCCAACGCCGTGGTACAATGAGCACACCGGGCCCTTAAAACAGTAGCCAGAAAAATGGAGCGCAGCTGGAAGAAAACAAAATTAGAGATTTTTCGTAATTCATGGAAAGAGAGCATGATTGCATACAGAAAGGCCGTAAAAACTGCTAGATCTGCTTATTTCTCGACTCTCTTAGAAGAAAACAAACACAACCCTAGGTATTTATTTGATACAGTGGCTAAGTTAACCAAAAATAAAGCTTATACTTCTGATGGTTGTAAACAGCACAGCAGTAATGACTTTATGAACTTCTTTACGTGTAAGATCGATAATATTAGGAAGAAAATTATAACCATGCAGCCGTCTACTATAGTGTCACATGAGACAGAGCATTGTTGTGTCACTGAGAAAAATTACATTCATTCACTGCTATAGGAGAGGAAGAATTGGCTAAACTCGTTAAATCATCTAAATCAACAACATGTATGCTCGACCCTATACCGACTAGGCTATTAAAAGAGATGCTACCAGAGGTCATAGATCCTCTTCTTAATATCATTAACTCATCTTTGTCTTTAGGATATGTACGAAAACGTTTAAGTTGGCTATTATCAAACCACTTATTAAAAAACCTCAACTTGATCCTACAGAATTAGTCAATTATAGGCCGATCTCAAATCTACCTTTCCTGTCAAAAATACTGGAAAAGGCAGTGTCTTCACAATTATGTTCCTTTTTAGAAAGAAATGGTATCTGTGAGGATTTCCAGTCAGGATTTAGACCGTATCATAGTACTGAGACTGCTCTCATCAGAGTTACAAATGATTTACTCTTATCATCCGATCGTGGTTGTATTTCTCTATTAGTGTTACTCGATCTTAGCGCTGCATTCGATACTATCGACCACAACATTCTTTTGAATAGACTCGAAAATTATGTTGGCATTAGTGGAACTGCATTGGCATGGCTTAAATCATACTTATCTGACCGTTATCAGTTTGTAGCAGTAAATGAAGAGATGTCACACCGATCACAAGTTCAGTATGGAGTACCGCGGGGCTCGGTGCTAGGACCGTTGCTCTTCACCCTGTACATGCTACCACTGGGAGATATCATTAGGAAGCATGGCATTAGTTTTCACTGTTATGCTGACGATACTCAGCTCTATATTTCGTAACGCCCTGATGAAACTTACCAATTCACAAGATTAACGGAATGCATAGCTGATATAAAACATTGGATGTCTAGTAATTTCCTGCAACTTAATTCAGAAAAAATGAATTTTTAATTATTGGACAAAAAAACTCTGCAAGTAGTAACCTAGAATACTGTCTAACACTCGATGGCTGCTCTGTCAAGTCCTCGTCGTCAGTTAGGAACCTGGGTGTGCTCTTTGATACCAATCTTTCATTTGAAAGCCACGTTTCTAACATCTGTAAAACTGCATTCTACCATCTTAAAAATATATCTAAATTACGGCACATCCTTTCGATGCAAAATGCTGAACAGTTAATTCATGCGTTCATGACCTCAAGGCTAGATTACTGTAATGCTTTACTGGGTGGTTGCCCTGCTCACTTAATAAACAAACTCCAGCTGGTCCAAAACGCAGCAGCTCGAGCTCTTACTAGAACAAGGAAGTATGACCATATTAGCCCGGTTCTGTCAACACTTCATTGGCTCCTATTAAACATCGAATAAATTTTAAAATCTTGCTTATTACTTACAAAGCACTAAATGGTTTAGCTCCCCAGTATTTGAGCGAACTCTTAACGCATTATACTCCATCACGTCTATTGCGGTCTCAAAACTGTTGATAATACCTAGAATATCAAAATCAACTGCAGGCGGTCGATCCTTTTCCTATTTAGCGCCTAAACTTTGGAACAGTCTTCCTAGCATTGTTCGGGAAGCAGACACACTCTGTCAGTTTAAATCTAGACTAAAAACGCATCTCTTTACTATGGCTTACACATAAAACATTATCAATTTCTATTACTCAAATCAGTAAATGATTGTCAGGCTGCATTAACTAGGTCAGCCGGAACCGGGAACACTTCCCATAACACCTGATGTACTCGTTACATCATAAGAAGAATGGCATCTACGCTAATGTTAGTCTCTCTGTTTATACCGAGGTTTACTGCAGTCAGCCAGATCCAGGCCGTATCCAGATCAGATGGTGGACCAGCGCCTGGACATGACCAACGCATCCCTGAAGTGTCTGCAGAGAACATGTCAAATAAACTCCCCGTAAATGCTGCATCGACACGACATCCTCATTAAACCCGTCTTCGGCGTGGCGACTCAATCTCTCGAATAATCTAACAAATATCTATTTGCCTAATATGAATTAAGACCTGCTATGTTGCCAGAATTATAATCATACACTGTTTGTTCGTCGGCCAGAGGAGAACTGGCACCCGACTGAGCCTGGTTTCTCCCAAGGTTTTTTTTCTCCATTCTGACCCTGAAGGAGTTTTGGTTCCTTGCCACTGTTGCCTCTGGCTTTTGGCTTGCTCAATTGGGGACACCTAAATTTCTTCTATATTACCGATCTGCCCGCATTGATGCTATATGATACTTGAAATTAGCTGGATAACATCACCGTTTCACCAGAACGGCTGTACAAATTCTGTTGCATTATTTTACTTTTAACAATGTGAAGCTGCTTTGAAACAATTGGACTTGTTAAAAGCGCTATATAAATAAAGGTGATTTGATTTGATTTGATTTGATATGACCAGCACCTATATATATATAACCAAAACCTCATTTTATCACTACACTGACGGCCAGGCAGTTATTTTCTCTCCATTCCGTTTGTGCATTCATCATGAGTATTTTATGAGATTTGACAGACTGCAGATTGATAGCATGTTGTTGAGCTTGATTATTTAAATAAATGTTCAGTCATGAAACTCTAGATGTTGCAGGCAGTACTTTACATGCAATCACATAATTTACTAAAAGGCACAACCTGATTGGCCTCTGCTTATTCTGTAGCCAACGAAATTGCTTGTTCAATATTTAAATAGTCTGGTTCAGTGTTTGCTGTAGGAGAGTCCTCTGAATCCCTCCACCTCCCCAGCTCCACCTGCCTAGATCTGCTACTGGATTTATGTATGTTTCTCTTTCAAACAGTTGCTCGGTATCTCACTATGGGATATAGACTATGGAAGCACCAATTATCTGTCCAAAGGACGGCCCAATCACAGCTCATGACAAGGAGCCGAGGAGATTGGTTCGCCGTGGTTGATCTCAAGGATGCTTTTATAAGTTTTCCTTTTCGGAGTGAAGATTCAGATTCAGAATCAATAATGCTAAAAGCCAGCTGATTCCATCTCAGGAGATAGAGTATCTAGGTTTAACTGTCTCCCTTCGCCTTATGGGCATAATGGCTTTGTCGCTGTCTGTGGTCAGCTAGTCATCTAATCTTTAGGTCTGACCCATGAAGAGTTTAATTTAAATGCATTCGGGTTCACATCAGCTTTGGAAACATGTGTTAGGGGAGTTGGCTATATCATTCCAATAGTGAGATACCGAGCGATTGCTTGAAAGAGAATGTTAGGTTACTTGCGTAACTCTGGTTCTCTGAGAACAGAGCAAGGTATCTCACCAAGCTTTCCTTCCCCCATAACACAGAGGAACAATGTGCTTAGATTGCCGTTTTGGGAATCAGAGGTGTAGATATAGGGAGGGGGGTGGGCTCCTTGTCATGAGCTGTGATTAGGCCGTCCTTCAGACAGACGTGGTGTAATTGGTGCTTCCATAGTCTATCATGCCTGAGGCATTTCCCATAGTGAGAGACCTTGCTCTGTTCTCAGGGATCCAATGCAAGTAACCTAACGACCTGTCCTTCGGATGAGACGTTAAACCGAGGTCCTGACTCTCTTTGGTCATTAAAAATCCCAGGATGTCCTTCGGAAAAAGAGTAGAGGTGTAACCACATTGGTGGTGGTTGAGGAGATTCCTCCTTCTATATGTAAAGTGCTTTAAGTACCCAGAAAAGCACTATATGAATGTAACAAATTATAATTATCTATTGACAGCAGAAAGTCCATACTTGCTCTGCAGCAGTAGCAAAGGAGATCTAGTCTGCCAAGTCCAAATACATTAACATTGTCATATCCATCAATATGTTAAACTTTTCAGAGAGTTGTCATGATTAAAAGTGTCATTCAAGAAGTGCTCCATCATCAAGATCGAGAAAACATCAAGAGCTCCACATTGTGCCTGTCGTCTTTTCAATTAACAAACAATTGCATAATCTTGTGCAATCTTCCCAAGGGTTTCCATGTGTTCATTTTGATTTCGTTTTTGCACCAAAGAGGTCACAACAAGACATGCAAGCATTGCTTATTGAACGTCTGTTTACTTTTGTTCTATGCATTTAGACACAACGGTAGAGTGATACAAGTAAATACATATTATGGGAAAAAGTTGTTTCATGTTTTTTTGTCTCTTGGAGCACTGCTGTGCACATAAAGATGGCATGTGACTCATGATTAGCAGTGATTGTCCAATCACGCTGAGTAAACCACTGAGAATGCCAGCTGGAGAGGACAAGACAGGACACAAGTGCTCATTGACTCAGAGAGGGTGTGTGCACTGGTGCATCTGTGTCTGTCTGTGTACATACACTACAAGAGGTGTGAGTGAAGCAGTGAGCTTCTTATGCAAATCTATCATGCTTCTTTACATGTGATATGGCACGTGTAAGAACATGTTCTGTGAATATTATTATGGTTTATTGTCACTGTCTATGCTCTTTACAACATGAATGAATTAGAATGAATATCATTTCTGTTTTAATTCATCCTTTCATAGGACAGAGCTTACTCAGGGAGGGGTGTTTTATGCAGTGTAATAATCTTCATTAGGCAGCAAACCTCTCTCTCATTCACAAATACCTGATGTCCTTCAGTTTGATGAGGTGAGAACTTATAGATATTATCATATAGATAGTCTGATGTGAAACTTTTTTATGTGCTCTGTCACTCTTCACTAAAGCTGTTCGTACACAGTTTTTTGTTGTTGTTGTTGTTGTTGTTGTTTGTTTTTTAGATTTTTAAATACTTTTAAACAGGGCCTAAAATTAACACTCGCCAAGTGCCAAATGCTAGTAAAAATCTGCGTTGGTAAGTATATGAAACTGTCACTTGCCAGTTGGCCGGTAACATTTTTATGAATTCTAACAATGCATGAATGTGAACGCCACTCTGAACAGTTGATGGGCCAGCGCTGCATTGTCACGAAAGTTTAAGCACTGACAAAAAGACATGAAACAGAGCTCATTTCATCACTTGTGCACTGTGTGTAAAGTTTTGTGTGCGCACACATCCGAAGCGCATGCCCAGAAAGCTGCGTCTCAGACAGCGTGCGAATACTAAACTGAGATATCTTTCATGTCTAATTCAGCTTGAGCGGACAAATTCACACAAAATTATATCTAAAAACAAAACAAGTATAGTACACTAAACATAGTAGGTTATGTCTTAAAGGAACACTCTTCTTGAAACTCCCAGGAATGGGAGTATAGTTCCGAGCAATATCGGAAAAAAATTGTAATTTTCCGTTGGCCTTAGTACACGATGTAACTACAGAAGAGTCAAGTTTTAAATAGGAAAATATCGAAAGTCTTTGGTCATTTTTAAGCGAGATGCTAACGGTCTAATCAGATTCAATGATCTATGCTAAGCTATGCTAAAAGTGCTACCACCAGACCCGGAGATTGGCTGAATGGATTCGTAAATGGAAAGCTCAACTGTTTAACTATAGGGGAGTTAGAAAATGAGCCTTACTTTATTAAAGTTCTGTACCTAAAAACTACTGCCAGACCTGAAAAACCTGAAATGCACTGTTTATTTCATTTGTATCTTTGTTATATTGTATTTATTAGTGCTTTGCTAGTAATTTGATTATTTGTTTTTATTTTACTACTGATTGTTTACTTGTCTTTAGTGTTTTAAATGTATATTAGCTAGGCTAGTAGTTTTAGCTGTGGTGTTGAAATTGGAATAGAGAATTGTAAATTTTCACTGGTATCTAATATTTTGGTGTCATAACTGCAGATAAAAATTATTTATGGCCGGTACATTTTCTGAAGTCACTGGCCATTGGCAGGTGTGGCAAAATGTTAGTTTCAGGCCCTGCTTCTAAATACAGTAAATGTTGTGATTCAACTCGTAGCTTGTTGGTTTGGTTCATGGTTTAACTCTTAAATTAATACCATAAAATCTATATGGGAAAAAATGAATGGGATTTTTTTTTATTTTTATAAAATACTTGTGGACAGGCACTTTATGTCACATGAGAAATAATTCTAATATGCTGATTTGGTGTTGAAGAAATATTTCTTATTCTCTTATTATTAACCTTCTTATTAATGTTGTACTGCTTAAATATTCTTTATGTGATATATATTTTTCAGGATGAATACAAAGCTCAAAAGAACAACATTTATTTTAAATAGAAGTATTTTTGTAATATTGTAAAAATTGTATACATTTTTATAAAATTACTGACCGCAAACCGAATTGGTATACAGACACACACTTCATGAAACTGCAAAAATGTAAGAAATGCCAAATTATTATTTTGGCCAACACATTTTGTAAGTGAAAAATTGTGTAAATTACATTTATTTATAAAACACATTTGACAACTTGACATTTAAGAAAAAAATATCCTGAGTGCACTGTTTAATATTAATCTCTTATATGGCTATAAAAGAAGTAAATGGGTTTACTTTTTTGATTTTGGGCCACTTTGTCTTGCATCAATCTGTGTACAGCTCACGTGCCCTCGCACTCTCTCTCTTTCTCTTTCTCAGACATACCCACCCACCGCCCACCCTCAGGTGAGATAGCAGGGATGCAATGCATCTCTCTCACATACATTTCTGTTTGTGTTTAACTTTCATTCGTTTTCTCTATAAACACACAACAACTTCTTTAGAGGTTCGTTCAGGTGACGTTTACATCAGTTCATGAATTACATAACGTCTTTACTGCAGAGTTAATTGACTTCTTCTAGAGCAGCAGAAAGTTTAATTTTAATTTTTTATTTTGGCATAGCTTCTGCGCCGAGCAAGATTGCGCGTAAATCTCAGCGCGAGGCGCGCCCGGTGCTGTCGAGACTGGGTGTCAGAGCGCGGGTGATCGCCACGGGCGTGCTGGGTGTTGTCATGGTGCTGGTGCTGGTCATTCTCATCCCGGTGCTGGTCAGTGCGGCAGGATCCGACCCGCGCTACGAGATGCTCGGCGCGTGCCGCATGGTGTGCGATCCGTACGGAACGAAGTCTCCATCATCAGCGCCGGCGGACAACCGCTTAGTTCAGTCTCCACCAACTTTCATCCGCGGTTCGAAAGGAGAGCTAGGACGCTCAGGAAGGATCGGTCCGAGGGGTCAGCCGGGTCCGCCAGGACCTCCAGGTCCCCCAGGGGTCATAGGAGAACCAGGGCCACCTGGATTACCCGGTCCGCCCGGAGTCACCGGAGTCATAAGCGCAGCGACGTACAGCACCGTCCCCAAAATCGCCTTCTACGCAGGACTCAAGAAGCAACACGAGGGATACGAGGTGCTGAAGTTTGATGATGTGGTCACTAACTTGGGCAACCACTATGACCCCTCGAGCGGTAAATTCACCTGCTCCATCCCGGGGATCTACTTTTTCGTGTATCACGTATTAATGAGAGGTGGTGATGGGACCAGCATGTGGGCTGATCTGTGCAAGAATAATCAGGTAAGTCATAAATCCAGCTGTCACAACCCACAGGTGTCCTATTTGCCTAATAGCCTATTTTATTCAGCAATCTAGTTTTGGCGCATAAGAAACATACCTTTTGTTGTTGTTGTAAATATACACATGCAAGTACTATATCATGTTTTTATTTTAATTTAAAAATATATTTTTAATATAGCCTAAGAATATTAAAATTTTAATATTTTAATTACATTTTCAATATTTACATTTTGTCATATTATAATTATATCATCATTATTATACAAGTTCTGTCATATATTATAATATTGTTCTCAGCCACATCTGATATTGCAGAAAAAGTCACTGCATCAGAAATATTGGTAACATGTCTTTGTTACACATGTAGTTACTGTAGTAATGTTAATACAATTATGCATAATTACATGCAATTAACCCTAAACCAAACCGTATATTATTTTTACATTCATGTACTAAAATGTTGCTTTGTCTTAAGAGAATATTAAACAAATTAAATAATGTTAAACTTCCATGGGTAGAATTTAGATTTAAGTCATTGGAAGGAGTCATAACTTAATGTGCACTTCTCTCATGAAATTCTCTTCATCGTTTTTCTTGCAGGTGCGTGCAAGTGCGATAGCGCAGGATGCAGATCAGAACTACGACTATGCCAGCAACAGCGTGATATTACACCTGGAGCCCGGAGATGAGATCTACATTAAACTAGATGGAGGCAAAGCGCACGGGGGAAACAACAACAAATACAGCACGTTCTCAGGCTTCATGGTTTACGCCGATTAACGCCTGTGGCATAGACCGCACTTTCAGGTGTACCTCATTTTGCCGTCACAGCGTAATCAGAGCGAGGTCACAAAAAGTTTAACCCTCGAGCTTGTGAGATCTCATCCACGTCAGAGCGAAGGATAACAGCAACAGGTCATCCGTTTGAGAAGTGAACTACTGAATGATAATCTCGAAGCATGTGAACACACCCTCTACACGCAAATTAGTTTTTAGAGAAATCACTGTGATTTAGAAAAAAACATCTTACAGTGCAACACTGGTGATTGTAGTATATTTATTGAGAAAGCAGTGAAAAGCAGAAAATCATTGACATCATTCCATTCCATATGTGCCTATTGACACCGACACATGGCTGATCTGAAGAGGCTGTTACAGAGCACACGCCATTAGCCCGGAAAGATGACATTTCTTTAATAATTTCTCATTCTTCACACACTAAATGTCAAATTTAAACCACAATTCTCTACTGTTTTATATCAATGTTTTCATTAAAAAAAATATCAATCACTGTCTGGTATGTGCAGTGCCATCAAACAAATTGTGAATAAAATATATTGTATGATTTGCATGTGTATATAAGTTTTCAATACTAAGCGCCCCCACGTATATAGTGCAAATACATCAATCAACAAATGCAATTTTATGAATATCTTTGACTTCAAAAAAGTCAAAAATATTCAAAAAAATTAAGGGAATCAGTTTTGTAAGCAACATACTCGTGCTAGAAAAGTCACCAATAATAAAAAAAAGTTCATTTTAAAGTGCCCCTATTATGCTTTTTCAAATATTACCTTTCATGTAGTTTGTAATAGAACTGTTTGTGAATGTAAAAGGTCTGCAAAGGATCAAAGTGCACAACAAATAAAGTCTCCTAAAAGAAAGAACCGATTCTGAACTACCGAATCGAGTCTTCAGCAATTCCAGTCCCACTTCCTGTTACATACCTACGCAACAATGTAACGATTTCGCATAATGCCAGTCTATGGTCTTCATTGGCTGCCCACGAACAACATCTACTTTGCCACGCCCTCAAACACTGTAGTTGTAGCTGAGGCCTGTATGTTGAGAAGACGCTGTTTTCAGTGTCTTCTCAACACTTGCACTGGAATTGACCAGGGAAAAAAAAAAATTACGCAATTGTTACTGTTCGTATCACCAGTGGTTGAAGTGGAAAAAAGCCGGTACTCCCCCTTTGGGTATGGTTAAAAAAATATTTAATACATTGCCATATTCATTCATATTAATTTAGAATATAGACAAACCTTATATTAGTGTAATTGTCTAGATTGGCAATATAATCTGCCCTATATTAAACCATTCTTTTCTTTTTGTTTTCTATTTAAATAAAAAAAAAAAAAAAAATCTGTAATTCAAAAAACACAAATACCTTTACTCTTTAAACTTTAGGCTATAAATGTCACAATCAGCTGCTGCGTTATTATTTGGTAGAAGGAAATAATGATGTTTCACTCTGATAAGCAGTTTAAATCACTACTAAGCAGTTTCCCACTACTCTGTAAAAAATATTTCTTTATGATTTATTTATTTATTTATTTTTACAAATCTTTTGCCAAATCAGCTTAGGTTCACAAACGCTGTTCAGATAACATAATATTTTGAGTTTATGTTGACTTCTTTGTATCAACTAAAAAAAATCAATTAACTCAATTTTAAGGAAAGCAGCTTAGGTTTACTTTAAAGGGGTACTTCAGCGTTGGGAAGATGAATGTGTATTTAAACTGGGTCATTTATGTAGTAGAAATGTGAAATTATTTTTGAATTTGGTGCCTTCTAGACTGAGAAAAGCGGGAGCACGATCATTCGAATATACTACCGGATTTCTACTGATACAAAGCTTAATGCTAATCGCTGAAGTATCCCTTTAAATAATTTTTACAGTGTGATTGTGTCTTTAATAATTTTTGTGCATGATGTTAATCTAATGCCACATCTACAATATGTTTTATTTAAAAATAAATTTTTCAAATGAAAATAACATTTTCTAAAGTGCACATTCCGTTTTCACTGGAGGAAAACAATAGTGTGATGAGGGGGGAATGCAACGAAAAAAAAAAACACTGGATCGTAACACTCTTGCATCACATTATGTAAATAGAATTTATATCTGATGCAGATATCATGACAATCTATCGATAAACACACATTTTGTGCACACCTTGTCCCCTGACGTTGCCGCTGTGGACTGAGGAACACGCTGAATAGCGCTGACAGAAAGGAGCCGAAGCCTGCCGTCGTTTTCACATCAGGTTTAAAGGGGACTGAGGTGATCACAAATTCATGTACAGATTATGGAGCTAATCACAATTTTTTTTAAAAGGGCCTAGTGGTAACGGCAACATGTGAGAAGTGCCTGTATGCAAGAAAAAGTAATGATACGCTACATCTTAAAACTCTGAACTGCATACCAGTGCGTACCAGGCCACTTCGAACAGTGTATCAGAGCTGTAATTTAGAAATGGTAATGGGCACTTCGTTTTCAAAACGTGCTGGAAGTGGTAGACAAATCACAACAGTCCTATTATGCCCCTTTTTACAAGATGTAAAATAATGTCCCCAGAGTGTGCATGCAAAGTTTTAGTTCAAAATACCCCATGGAAATTTCTTTATAGCATGTTAAAATATTAACTTTTTGAGGGTGAGCAAAAATGTGCCGTTTTTGTGTGTGTCCCTTTAAATGCAAATTAGCTCCTGCTCCCAGCCCCCTTTCAAGAAGAGGGCGGAGCTTCACGCAGACACGCACTGAAAATGTTAGAAACTGTTCAGCCTTTCATGTTTCGAGTCAGACAATGATGGAGAGACTGACTTTGTGACCTGACAACATGTAGAAGGCAACATGAAGTTTCTGAATGGTTAGTTGATGAATTTATGTAGCTGATGTGGAGTTACTATCTTCAAGTCATCGATTAGCATATTCTGTCATGATATAAATCACTCATGTGGGAACTGTTGTAAGATGCCTACAGAGCCAGAGAATATATGCTGCATGGAGATATAAATATAGTATAGTTTAGTTTAATTACGGTTATAACTTTTGTTGTCATCTTGCTTTATGACATGCTATTGCATTTGTGTTACGTACTGTATTACAATAAATGTGAAAAGACGGATGAAACAGCTTGAGCAGACTCCTAAATGTGCTCTACTACAACAACTCTTCCTCTTCTTTGCATGGCATTTGTTGTGTGTTCCCTGGGGCAGGGTTTATGTAAATTTTAGGGTTAGTGATGTCACTAACCCATGAATAAGCTTGCTGTCGTCCCCCACCAGCCGTTTGTTGTAGATCTTAAACTGATTTCTTTAAAAGAAAATATCTCACTTTGAATTGAACTTTGAGCGTCGTAACTTTGCAGATGTTGTTTATGCTCAAACGACAACATTACACACCAACTAAAGTTAAAAAAGTAAAATCATAATGAACCACCCCTTCAAAGTGTTTTCTGACCTCAGATGCATGTAAAACTATTGTAGGAGACCTCCAAAACAAAATTAGTAACCTTTAAAATAGCATAATAGGAGCACTTTAAGTTGAAATTGAAGGTTTTGATATGTGGCCATCTTATAAGCATGTTAAGAATGACTCACAGCACATTTTATTTTCTTAACATTACCTTGCTGTTACACAGGAACAGAGCAACTGACAGTGTCATTTTTTTACTAGAGGAGTCACTGTGAGCGGCCACCTGCTCCAGAGAAACTCATCTCTCCGTCCTACACAATGACCTGTCAGAACGCACACCTTCCAATTATTAGATGCGCTGCGAAACATCAGGCTTGCCAAAGTGAACGTGTACGGAAAACTTACTTTAGACATACGGTCACATTCAGTCATCTCCTCAGTACTAATAGTCAGTTGCTGTAAAGGGGCAGCTGTACATTCAGCATTATAATGCCATTAATTGGGTTACAGCTATACAATATCAAAAAAGTAAATTTTGCACAATGTGTGATTGCGTATGCTAATTTAATTAGAACTTTGATAGCACCAGTACCTTTCCTTCTTCTGTTCTACTATACTTTCATTTTTTTTAATTACGATTCCCTGAGTTTAATTATTAGTCTAATTAAAATTTTCTTTGTTAGTTCATCCAATATAAAATGATGCATTTAAGTAAAAAAGCAACCTATTTTCTATGACTTTTGTTTTTATTTTTTTGTGGTGAGGACTTTAATCATTGAAGCCTAGTGAATATTTGAACCTACATGTGATTTATGAGTACCAACTCTGCCATCTTATGTGGATTAATGTTCACCAAAGTACGGAATTTAGCACCAAAATCAACTGGACAACAATGTTCATAACTAAATGTAGAAATCAATTTTTGGTTTGTTAACTTGAAGTACAAACCCGATTCCAAAAAAGTTGGGACACTGTACAAATTGTGAATAAAAACAGAATGCAATGATGTGGAAGTTTCAAATTTCAATATTTTACTCAGAATACAACATAGATGACATATCAAATGTTTAAACTGAGAAAATGTATAATTTTAAGGGGAAAATAAGTTGATTTTAAATTTCATGGCATCAACACATCTCAAAAAAGTTGGGACAAGGCCATGTTTACCACTGTGTGGCATCCCCTCTTCTTTTTATAACAGTCTGCAAACGTCTGGGGACTGAAGAGACAAGCTCAAGTTTAGGAATAGGAATGTTGTCCCATTCTTGTCTAATACAGGCTAGAAGTTGCTCAACTGTCTTAGATAGAGACATCAGAGATACAGGCTTCTGAACTGAGTGCTGATAACAACTTGGGTTGTCTTTGTCCTCTTTAGTCCGGATGACATGGCGTCCCAGTTTTCCAAAAAGAACTTCAAATTTTGATTCGTCTGACCACAGAACAGTTTTCCACTTTGCCACAGTCCATTTTAAATGAGCCTTGGCCCAGAGAAAACGCCAGCGCTTCTGGATCATGCTTAGATATGGCTTCTTTTTTGACCTATAGAGTTTTAGCCAGCAACGGCGACTGGCACGGTGGATTGTGTTCACTGACAATGTTTTTTGGAAGTATTTCTGAGCCCATGTTGTGATTTCCATTACAGAAAGTGCCGTCTAAGGGCCCGAAGATCACGGGCATCCAGTATGGTTTTCCGGCCTTGACCCTTACGCACAGAGATTGTTCCAGATTCTCTGAATCTTTGGATGATATTATACACTGTAGATGATGATAACTTCAAACTCTTTGCAATTTTTCTCTGAGAAACTCCTTTCTGATATTGCTCCACTATTTTTGGCCGCAGCATTGGGGGAATTGGTGATCTTCTGCCCATCTTGACTTCTGAGAGACACTGCCACTCTAAGAGGCTCTTTTTATACCCAATCATGTTGCCAATTGACCTAATAAGTTGCAAATTGGTCCTCCAGCTGTTCCTTATATGTACATTTAACTTTTCCGGCCTCTTATTGTTACCTGTCCCAACTTCTTTGGAATGTGTAGCTCTCATGAAATCCAAAATGAGCCAATATTTGGCATGACATTTCAAAATGTCTCACTTTCAACATTTGATATGTTATCTATATTCTATTGTGAATAAAATATAGGTTTACGAGATTTGTAAATTATTGCATTCCTTTTTTATTTGTACATTACAATTTGTACAGTATCCCAACTTTTTTGGAATCGGGTTTGTAAATCGACTTTTAAGGCAGTTGGTTTATTTAAACGTCAGCCAGTGTTTAGGATTCTCTATCAGTATTTTGTCCACCTGGTTTTGAGTGATTCCTCGAGACAACATTTTGGGAACAATATTCTTCAGGATGTGGGAGAAGCCGTGACCACCATACTTGGTCAGTCGGTGCTTGGTGTGGATATCATGGGCGATGAGGAGTCGGTCTTCATAACCTTCCCTGATCAGGAAGGCCAAGCTGGTGGAATAAGACAAAATTACTCTCAATGATCTGTTGACTGTATATAAAATGGATAGTCTCATTAAATTTGTGCATCAATTAGATTTGCATGTTTATAGAACACAGGGTGTGTTTACACTTGGCATGTTTGTTTAGATTAAAACGAACCCTGGTGTGATTGCTATTAGTGTGGTTCAATAAGTGTGAACGCTGCCATCCGAACCCTGGTGCGCACCAAACAAGCGGACAGAGACCGCTGAAAATCACTGCACTCTGGTGCACTTTGACTGAAATATGAATGCAACAAGGACCAAAGACATGTAAACGAACCAAAAACGGGACATGATGTCACAATATGTGACCCTAAAAAGGACAGAATGCTCAAGCATACCTGTTTTTCTCATCATAGTTGTGATGCTGTCCATCAGAGTTTGGTAGAGGCATCAGAACTGCGTCTCTTCACAGCAGATCTTCGTTTGTGTGTGTGACGGAGGGATTCCTGCCCGTTTTGACCCCTTTACACATTTTAAAAGCTCTTCAAGAGTTCTCAGCTGGTCAAAATCTCATCATATGTAGCTACGCAAATAGAGTGAGAGCATTTAGCCAGCACACAGCATTGTTTTAGATATTAGGTAAGTTCTGTCGCAAAATACACGCAATAAAAGCCAACCAATCAGGTTGTGAACAAATATGCCCTATGCCTTTAAGTTTGGTATCTGTAGGATCAGTGTTAACATGCCAGTGTACCAGAACCAATTTTTTTTTTTTTTTTTTTGGGTCCGGACCAAACGAACCAAGAGAACCGAACTACAAGTGTGAACACACCCACAATCATGTACTGATTACCAGAAAGAGAAATCAAAGCAGATGTTTATGACCGATCTAATGTAATGCCTTCCATGCAGGAGGCAGATACTTACTTCTGAACTCTCTGGCTATCGTTGGGCATGTCAACATCATGGTTGAACTGGTAATTCAGCACCTCTGTGCCAAATAGGTCATATTCAAGGTAGCTTCCCATCTTCGCAAACTCCAGAAGCTCTTGACGATCATATATGCTTCTATAAGTGACAAAAAAAAGAGGGTTGCATGGATGATGTATTTTTGTAGGCCAAAATCATCGTCCTGAAGTCAAAGGGTTTATGGGTTATTAGTTAAATGCCTGAAATAAAGTCTGTGGTGAACACAAACTCAAGATATTTCCATGTTTTATTCTTTGACACAAAATACACTCACCTAAAGGATTATTAGGAACACCATATTAATACTGTGTTTGACCCCCTTTCGCCTTCAGAACTGCCTTAATTCTACGTGGCATTGATTCAACAAGGTGCTAAAAGCATTCTTTAGAAATGTTGGCCCATATTGATAGGATAGCATCTTGCAGTTGATGGAGATTTGTGGGATGCACATCCAGGGCACGAAGCTCCCGTTCCACCACATCAAAAGATGCTCTATTAGGTTGAGATCTGGTGACTGTGGGGGCCATTTTAGTACAGTGAACTCATTGTCATGTTCAAGAAACCAATTTGAAATGATTTGAGCTTTATGACATGGTGCATTATCCTGCTGGAAGTAGCCATCAGAGAATGGGCACATGGTGGTCATAAAGGGATGGACATGGTCAGAAACAATGCTCAGGTAGGCCGTGGCATTTAAGCGATGCCCAATTGGCACTAAGGGGCCTGAAGTGTGCCAATAAAACATCCCCCACACCATTACACCACCACCACCAGCCTGCACAGTGGTAACAAGGCATGATGTATCCATGTTCTCATTCTGTTTACGTCAAATTCTGACTCTACCATCTGAATGTCTCAACAGAAATCGAGACTCATCAGACCAGGTGTGATGGCCGCTGACGGGACCACACAGTAATGGTATTTCAGTCACACATGCATGCATACATCGCATTTGTTTAGTTGGTTTGTTACAGATTATATTATGTTTTATAATAATGACAGACACAGATTTGGTTTGTTTTCATTTATATTTATTGCATACAAGTAATTAGTTTGAAAGCATATTTAATTAGTTTGAAAGCATATTTACTCTTTATTAGTAATATGTTTGATTAAAACTTATTTCTTTGAGTTTAAGTTACCTGTGAGGAGAGTGGAGGTCTGCTGCTACCGGTGATTTTGTTCCACTGGGCTAACCCATTCAGGAAATAAGCCGGGGGTGTGTGTGTGAAATGGTCTTGTCCTTTGAGTATATAAGCTTCCCAGGTGTAACAATTAGGAGGTCAGGTCATGTTTTATTTTTTTGATTAAAGTTTTTTGGTTATTTGTCTCTTTATTTTCATTTAGTTATGAAGTTATTTTCTTTGTAATTTTGATTGTTTATTTTTGTATTGAATAAATATGATTTTGTTGTTTGGAAATCCTGTGTTCCTCGTCTTGGATTGCTTGGTCCCTCACACCAGGCAACATTTTTCCAGTCTTCAACTGTCAAATTTTGGTGAGCTTGTGCAAATTGTAGCCTCTTTTTCCTATTTGGAGTGGAGATGAGTGGTACCCGGTGGGGTCTTCTGCTGTTGTAGCCCATCCGCCTCAAGGTTGTGCGTGTTGTGGCTTCACAAATGCTTTGCTGCATACCTCGGTTGTAACGACTGGTTATTTCAGTCAAAGTTGCTCTTCTATCAGCTTGAATCAGTCAGCCCATTCTCCTCTGACCTCTAGCATCAACAAGGCATTTTCGCCCACAGGACTGCTGCATGCTGGATGTTTTTCCCTTTTCACACCATTCTTTGTAAACCCTAGAAATGGTTGTGCGTGAAAATCCCAGTAACTGAGCAGATTGTGAAATACTCAGACCGGCCCGTCTGGCACCAACAACCATGCCACGCTCAAAATTGCTTAAATCACCTTTCTTTCCAATTCTGACATTCAGTTTGGAGTTCAGGAGATTGTCTTGACCAGGACCACACCCCTAAATGCATTGAAGCAACTGCCATGTGATTGGTTGCTTAGATAATTGCATTAATGAGAAATTGAACAGGTGTTCCTAATAATCCTTTAAGATTCAAGATTCAAGATTCAAGAGTTTTATTTGTCACATACACAGTTATATACAGAATATACAACCGGCAGTGAAATGTAAACAGGTCCGCTCCATGGACAGTGCAAATTCACAGTTAAAAACACAAGGAGGAAATTATATAGAAATAGGATAAAAAGTACTAAATATATATATATATATATATATATATATATATATATATATATATATATATATATATATATATATATATATATATATATATATATATATATATATATATATATATATAATTATAAATAATCAAGTCAAAGAGAAAAAAAAATAAGAATAAAGTGGAATAAAATATTTGAAGTAGACTGTGCAGTGAGTAAACTGTAGACTTATAAATATGTATAAAGAGTATAATGTGCAAACAGGTTTATAACAGGTTGTTACACAGTAACAATGAGAACAGAAAGTGCAGTGCAATGACAGTATGTTTATCCTGAAGTGAAGTCACGTGGTGTTAAGTGACTGAGTTCAGGAGTCTGATGGCCTGGGGGAAGAAGCTCCTCCTGAGTCTCTCAGTTTTGGCCATCAGGCTTCGGAAGCGCTTACCAGATGGCAGCAGCGTGAAATGAGGGTTTGCAGGGTGATTAGAGTCCTTGATGATCTTGGTAGCTCTACCTTTGCAGCGTTTGGTGTAGACGTCCTGCAGAGACGGGAGAGCTGACCCTGAGATACGCTCGGATAAGCGCACGACTCTTTGCAGGGCTTTGCGGTCATGACTGGTGCTGTTCCCATACCACGCTGTAATGCAAGTTAATACACTTTCTATCGCCCCTAAATAGAAAGTTTTCAGGATAGCTGGTGAAACCCTGAATTTCCTCAGCTGGCGCAGGTGGTACAGTCTTTGCCTGGCTTTTTTCACCTGTGTCTGAATGTGAGCAGTCCAGGTCAGGTCCTCGGAGATGTTTACTCCCAGGTACTTGAAGCTGCTCACTCTCTACTGGTGACCCGCTGATCATGAGGGGGGAGTATGTCCGTTGCTGTCTCTTCCTGAAGTCCACAATCATTTCTTTGGTCTTGCCAACATTCAGAGAGAGACAGTTGTCCTGGCTCCATGATGTTAGATGCTCCACCTCGTCCAAGTATGCCATCTCATTGTTGTTGGAAATGAGGCCCAGGACAACAGTATCATCAGCAAATTTGATGATAGAGGTGGAGCTGTGTGTGGACAAACAGTCATGTGTGTAGAGAGAGTAGAGCAGGGGACTCAGGACACAGCCCTGTGGAGCTCCCACACTCAGGGTGATGGAGGTGGAGGTGAACTGGCCTATTCTCACCACCTGAGGCCTGCCAGTGAGGACGTCCTCAATCCAGTGGCAGAGAGAAGGATTCAGGCCGAGATCCAGGAGTTTGGAGGTTAGCTTGGTGGGAACTATGGTGTTAAAGGCTGAGGTATAGTCAATAAATAGCAGCCTTACGTAGTTCCCACTTTTGCTGTCGATGTGAGTGAGGGAGGAGTGGAGGACATGAGAGATTGCATCTTCAGTCGATCTATTGGGACGATAGGCAAACTGAAGAGGGTCCAAAGTGTCAGGAATGTAGGCGCAAATGGTGTTTTTAATGAGTCTCTCAAAGACCTTCATGACTATAGACGTGAGAGCCACTGGACGATAGTCATTTAGGCAAGAGGGTTTACTGCTCTTAGGGACAGGGATGATGGTGGATTTTTTGAAGGAGGTGGGGACCACAGATGTAGCGAGGGACTCATTAAAGATAGATGTAAACAACCCGGCGAGCTGATCAGCACAGGACCGTAGAACACGACCTGAAATACCATCCGGCCCAGCAGCTTTCCTGACGTCCACACGCTTGAGTGCTCTCCGAACTTCATCCTCTGAGACAGAGATCACGTGATTGTTGCTGCTCTGAGTAATTTCCTCTAACGCGCCACTTGGCGGAGTCGCGTTGCCACGGTTACAGTCAAAACGAGCGTAGAAAGAGTTTAACTCGTTCACGAGCAACGGGTCAGCATTCGCCTCTGCAGAGGATTTAGATCCAAACGAGCAGATGGACCTCAGACCTTGCCACATGCGCCGCGAGTCGTTGAGTTGGAAATGAGACTCCCCTCGGTCTTTATATCGGAGCTTTGCGACTTTAACTGCACGCCGCAGAGCATAACAGGACGTTCTGTATTCAGTCATATTCCCTGAATGGAGACTGGCGTTGTAAGCAGCAGTGCGTGCGTTCACACTGCGCATGGATTGAATTGTCCACCCACGGTTTCTGATTTGAGAAGGACGTTATTGTTATTGTTTGCGTGGCTTGCTCTGTAAGCGTGTTGATGAAGCAAAGCGCCACGTCTGTGAACTCGTTTACGTCGGCTGAACTCGCTCGGAACATGTACCAGTCAACATCATCCAGAGCTGCCTGAAGCGCGGTCTCTGAGTGGGGCGACCAACGCTTAACTTCCCGCCTCACCGGGGGTTCCTGGAGGAGCTTTTGTTTGTATTCGGGAGTGAGGAAAATGGCGGCATGATCGATTTGCCAAACGCTGGAAGTGACCGCGCTTTATAGGCGTTCTTAAACGGAGAGTAGCAATGATCCAGTGTGTTTGCTCCTCGTGTAGGACAGGAGACGTGCTGGTGAAAGTTTGGCAGGACTTTCTTTAGGTTTGCTTTGTTAAAATCGCCCGTGACAATGAATGCCGCGTCGGGATGTTTGTTTATGATGCCGCTGGCAACATCATGAAGGCCAGATAAAGCCAGCGCTGTGTCTGCCTGCAGTGGGATGTAAACAGCGGTCGCGACAACCGCAGAAAACTCCCTCGGCAGATAGAATGGATGGCAAATGATTGTTAAATGTTCCAGATGAGGCGAGCAGGACCGCGAGAGAATGGTGATGTTCCTGGGATCGCACCATTTCTTGTTGATCATGAAGCATACTCCACCGCCTTTGGATTTACCAGCCTCGGCTGTTCTGTCCATCCGAAAAACAGAGAAGTTCTCCGACGGCGTCACAGCTGTGTCCGGGACCTTGGGCGTGAGCCATGTTTCGGACAAACAATAGATGTTACAGTCTCTCATGTCCCATTGAAAACTTATCCTGGCTCTAAGATCGTCCATCTTATTATCCAAGGATTGAACATTTGCTAGAAGAATGCTCGGGAGAGGAGGTCTGAATGCCCTTTTCCTCAGTCTGTTACGGATACCAGCGCGTTTCCCACGGTGTTTCTTGATTCTTCGCCGTTGACTCGTCTGTCCATTGTTCAACTCGGCGTTGCGAAGGATCTCAGATGGCCACAGAGTATCGGCGAAAGTGTCCTGAAACAGTCCAGTGTAGAGGTAACCAATGTCCAAAAGAGTTTTGCTGTCATAGCAGATCAATGCAGATGATAAGTTTGTAAAAACTGAGAGTAAAAGAAAGTAAAAGCACAGTCTTCGCGGAGTGACCTGAACGGCGACCAAACACGGCGGCGCCATTTTTCAACAGGTGCCTCTTTAGGTGAGTGTACATCAGTAATATCCTGTTATGATTCTTTTAAAGCTTTTACTTGTCTTAGAAAAAGTTGTCTAAATGGGATTAGACAGGTTGTCGGGGACATTAAACATCACGCCGAACAGGTTAACCTGTAAACCTCAGTAGTACACTAATACATAACGAGTACAACCTCATTATGTTTATAATCGCACTCTTGCAAACTATTATAACTCAAACTTTCAGGGATTTATTTTTTTAAAATAAGAGTTGAAGGAGGCTTAAAGAACGATTCACACCAAAGATGATAACTATAAAGTTTTCATTCTATGATCATTCTAAATCTATGAGAATAGCAAATTCCAAGCTACAACTATAACAATAACGACAGAGAATAACGATATTGTTGGAATCACTTTCAGAACAACTTTTTTCCCCCCAACGAACTGACACTAAAAACATTTGACAGCCAATCAAATCAGACTTTGAAGAGCTTGCGAATTTAAAGCGGTCAGACTACATAACTGTGTGATCGCTTATATTAGTGTCCACACCAATGGATGATAACGTTCTGTTTAATATAATTATCATCATAGTTACAGTTATTCTTGGATGGTGGTGACATTGAAGTAATTTGACTGTATAGCCTACGTTTAGCTTTTACTTCTGCCGATTGTACTTAGGCTTCAAAATTAATACAAGTTGTGTTCATTTTTGAAGATTACCATGATGAATAAATTGTGTAAGAATCATAAACATTTGTTGATCACAAAGCTTATTTTCTGCAATAATCCAAAAGCCAATAGTAAAACCCTATTGGGTTTTTGTCGAGGGAACCAGTGTGATGTTAACTTCCATGTTGGCCTACAAAAATTACTCTATGTGATGTGCTTGATTTTCTAAAATGAATACATCTCAAATAAATGAGACGATTGTGAAAAAGTTGATAAAAACTGAGATTTTGTAAACTGTAAATATAGTGTAAAATTAGTATCTAATTTTCTTGTTATTGAATTGTATCATGTACAGTATATGAGAGTTTCTTCAACAATGGTCACTTTTGTCCTTCCCTTTTCACACTCTGACTTGTTTAATTTGTCCATTAACTTCAGCCAAGAGTGGACATTCATGCACAGGAAAATCTGTAACTTTTTATACAACGCATGAGGATGTAATCCACCACAAAGTCATTTCCACCACCTCTCAAATGACATGGAAATCCATCCATCCATACATTATCTTCCGCTTATCCGGGACCGGGTCGCGGGGGCAACAGTCTAAGCAGAGACGGCCAGACTTCCCTCTCCCTAGCCACTTCCTCCAGCTCTTCCGGGGGAACCCCGAGGCGTTCCCAGGCCAGCCGGGAGACATAATCCCTCCAGCGTGTCCTAGGTCTTCCCCGGGGCCTCCTCTCTGACATGGAAATTACATACAAAAATATTCTATTCACAAGTGATATTTACCATGATTCTTAGTTTTCTTCACACATCATTACATCTCATATTTTATTGACACCAATGAAAAAGTTGCTGTACTAATTATTGTAACAATAATTAGTACAGCAACTTTTTTATGTGACCTTCATAAAAACAAAAAACAAACCCTGGGTCATAAAAGTTGATTTACACTGCCATTCAAAAGTTTGGAGTCAGTAAGATTATTATTTTATTTTTTTGGAAAGAAATTCATATTTCAGCAAGGATGCATTACATTTCAAAGAATTTTTGTTTTGTTTTGAACTTTCTATTCATCAAAGAATCCTGAAAAAAGTTTCAAAGTTTGAGAAACACTGATAATAATTAGAAACTTCAATGATTTCTGAAGAATCGTGTGACACTTAAGACTATATTATAACAGAAAACAAATCTTTTAAATTGTAATAATATTTCACAATATTACTGTTTTTATTGTACTTTTGGTTGTAAAAAAAGCCTTGATGAGCATAAGAGAATTATTTTGAAAACAAATTAAATTTTTTTGAATGGTAGTGTATCTGTATAGTATTGACAACCCTGGTCTCTTATCAGGGGTTCTCCACTCTGGCCCTTGATGTCAACTTTCCTGCAGAGTTTTGCTAAAACCCTGATCAAACTCACCCGTTTATAGCTTTCTAGTAATCCTGAAGACCTTGATCAGCTGGTTCAGGTGTATTAATTAAAGTTGGAGCAAAACTGGAAAATAGACCTCGAGGAACAGAGTTGAGAATATTGCTCTAGATATTGTTATCGGACATTTGTTATTCGACAGCTCTTCTTCATAGTAACCATTTATGAAACATGTTCCAGTATGCAGATGTTTTCCCACCTCTTCTTACCTGTCAAGATGAGACATGACTGTTTTGGAGATATCCCCACCAGCTTCTTGAAGAATGCGGATGGCCTCTCCAGGAGCAGCTTTGTCCCGCCCGGGGTGGATGATAACGGGGCAGCCGATTTGAGTCTGAGCATGGGCAGTGGCTCGCAGGACCTTTTTTTCACTCTCTGTGATTGGCCAGCTAGTACCGATCTCTCCAATCACACCACAGCGGATATCTGTACCATCTGCTCCATGCAGCACCTCACTGACAATGATGTCAGTAAGCTTGTGGAAAAAAAGATGACACATTTGAGAAATGGGAACAAATCATCTAGGGGTGTGTGATATGTATGGTTTACAATAATATCGTAAAAAAAAAAAAATCAGAGTGCAGAGTGTGCATCGATCTGCACTTCGAATTCTAACTGGAAATAGTAGACCATCCGGGTATCTTTGGAATACTAATTTCAACATACTATGATTTGGGATGTACTAATTCTATTTTCAAATACTGTTTAGGACAGATAGTATGCAAATTGAGACGCACAGAGACACTTGCTTTGTTCCTGAATAAATCAGCATTTTTGAATGAATCACTGATTCAATTATCTATTCACAGTCACGTGCTTCATTTCTGAATGAATCAGCGTCTTTGAATGAATCAATGATTCTATGATCTATTCCTAAAGACAGTCGCTTGCTTTGTTCCTGAATAAATCAGTGTTTTTGAATTAATAAATTATTCAATGATCCATTCATAAAGAAAATGGCTGCATCTGATATCACATACTTCCCTACTATATAGTAGGTGAAAAACAGTCGGTTTAAGGAATAACTCAAAGACTCACTCATTATGGCTCATTTTCATCATTCTGAAAATAAAAAAATGGCATCTAAGCAGTAGTCACTATATTACAGGCTCCAACCTTCTCAACGGTCATCTTTCGTGTCTCATCAGAGTGGGTCACGTCCACATAGTACCCCGCTCCGGCTATGACATGCACACCCGTTTCCTTCGCCAACTGACGCAGAACGGGCAGATTTCGGTTGATGCCTGTGGTGGTGTTCTCCACTATGGATCCTCCTCCTGTTTTACGGTAACACAGCAACTCTTCCTTCACCGCCTCGATCTCCTGATTCAACAGCAGGTTCTCCTGGTGGCTGTATGGATTCTGCTGCAACCAGTGAAGATGCTTCATCTCAATGGGAGCGGTGGCAAGACCCTCATCTCCAGGTGCTGGGGGAACGTGGCTGCACTCAAACGTCATTGTAAGGTGTTCATGTGTCATGGTGCGGCCCAGCTGATCAGGCTCTATCAGACCCAGCACAGTCTGGACCTTACCGCTTCGTTCAGACATGGTTCGGTGATCCTGTCCAACAAACAGTTACAATCATTAATATAATACTGTTCAGATAATGCAAAATTTTATTAAAAGTAGGGGTGGGCGATATACCGGTAGACAAGATTAACCGGTAGAAATTTGTCAACCGGTAGAGATTTTGGACTATGGTCGTTGGGTGTTGCTGTGCTGCGTGGCCACGAAAGCTTATCGTTTGCATGCGTTTTTAAGCACTGCAGTTTAAAAACAGGTGATTTTAAACTGTTTAAGTGCAATAAGCAACGAAAGACAACTCATTTCAATATATGCGTGTGCTGTCAGAGACTGCTTCTCAGTGCTGTCTGAGAGAAGCGACATTAAGTATTATCTGGTGACCTTTAGTAATTTGTAATAATTGCGGAGGTTGTCTGTGATCTTAATCCCGTGTAAATTGGCCATGTCTGTAACTTGTAAAGTAATAACTCCCCCGCAAATGACCTACCACATTTCGCCGAACACCAAGGTCCTGTGATAATATTAGTCCCGTGCGAATCTGCATCTCTGTGATTTGGCATAGTCGTATATAATTTTTCAAGGTTTTTGTTTCCTGTGCACCTTTTTATCCATCTTTCGTGAAGAACAGAGGCTGCGTCAGAAACTTTTTGAAGTTCATAAAAAATACAACTGAGCTATATAACAAAGATTCGTTTTCTGTCGATCAATGTATTCAAACAGTTGCTCACCTGTCTAATAAAATAATAATAATAATAATAATAATAATGATATATTAAAGCGTCATTGGTGTTTCCGCGGTTTCCACAAAATAAAAATTCGGAAATCGAGGGCATGATGTCATTGATAGGCAACACACGGACACTTAAATTGCTGATTTTTCTGGATTTAAACATTCTTGGAAACATTTGGGATAATGTAAGTAGTATGTAAGCTTAAAGCATTTAGCATTCAACGTTGTATCATTGTTGTTTCACCGTTGAAACAACAACTGACCTAATTTCAACGATGAAGGTCAGTCATGTGCCGGCTGGGACAAGTCAACAAAATATATAATATTGTTCTAGTGGTTTTTAATCCAAAAATCTTACATATTGTGCCTTTAAAGCAAAAATAACTATTTTGTGATATTGTTATCGTGAAATAAAATTACTTTGGCCAAGAATTCTGTCAGATATATTTGAAGCAAAAAAGCAAGAACTGCATGTTTGTATAAGTGAATGCTTGGCTGGTGTAAAACTGTAAATGACTCAGCTGTCATATAATGGGTTAGACACGCCTTGGTGGTTCAGACTTTGCGCTAATCAGACATTGCATTGTAAACATACCTGGTTTAATAAACCCTGCTGTCTAGTTAACGCTGCAACATTGAAATCTTATGTGCAAAATGAGATGTAACGTTAAACGCATTCATAAACTCATATTGATATTCTAAAATGAACTGAACACAGAACTACTGCACGGACTGCCAGGCTTCCTCAATAACAACACTACAACACAAGTCACACAACAAACGATTTGCATGCAATGTAACCATCTGTTATTTTTAAATCACACGGCGTAATACAGTAAGATAATAAACAATATAAAAACGCAAAGTGAAAACCAAGACCTGCAGGCGAGTTCAACTTCCAGTCTGCAGAACTGACAACGGAGCAACAAGGTCTCGCGATTTTATGCATATATCGCGAGACACAGCTGTCACGTTCAGATTTAAACGCAATAAACTGAACGAAAGCATTAAAACAATACAGTTAAATAAGTAAGATTGAATGCAGTACCTCTAGTTTGAAGATGCGGATCAGTGCGTTTCAGTTCGCCTGTTCTTAAACTTTGAAGCACTTATGCCACGCCCCTTTCTGTTCACTGGCGTTTGTGAGAAGTGCACTTATGTGATTATATAAGGGCTCTTTGTGGAAATCAGGACTCGGAAAATACACCCTCACTCAAATGAGTGCCATAGGGAAATAAAGCATGTTATTATGAAACATAACATTTGGAAACGATTTATCATTATGAAGCTTAAATCCAGCCTAGGCTACTATTTCTGTGATTGGTTATAAATGGAATGTTTGACCAATAATTGTTGTTTCCATACGAATCCATGGTGGAAAACTACTTAAACCTGCTTAGACCAAGAGCCTTGGTTTACTCACCCTCAAGCCATCTTAGGTGCATATGACTTTATTCTTAGAGATGAACAAAATTGGAGATATATTAAAAAATTATTAATAAAGGCCTTCTGCAGCGAAGCAATGCATTTGTGTAAGAAAAAAGGAAACTAACTATAGCTTACGCATTGATTTACAGCGAAAGAGTAACCCCTGGCGCGATGATGTGAGTAGCGTAAGCTTTGATGCCTCTCGTGGTTAATACAAAGAGGGCTGGGCAACAAACTCAAGCTCCTCTTCTCTTAAATCGAAATCCTCCGACATCCTCATTTTAGACAATTGTGACCGGTGTTTTGTTTTGCTCTATCCTCTGCACTTCTGTGTTCGTCAATACATCAGTCGGGTCAGAAGTCACTCTTTCGCTGTAAAGTTTTTAAAGTTTTAAATATGAATATTTTCTTACACAAACCCATCGATTCACTTCAGAAGGCCTTTATTAACCCCCTGGAGTCGTGCAGAGTACTTTTATGATGGATGGATGCACTTTCATGGGCTTCAAAATGTTGTCTTCCATTCAATTCAACTCCAATTGTATTTGTCTGAAAGAATAAAGTTATATACACCTAGGATGGTTTGAGGGTGAGTAAATCATGAGGTATTTTTCATTTTTGGGTGAACTATCTCTTTAAGGCTGTGTCTTGAAGGCATACTTCACCAAAAAAAATGAACATTTTGTCATCATTTACTCACCCTCACGTTGTTCCAAACCTGTTTGAGTTTCTTTCTTCTGTTGAACGCAATGCATTTGCTATCTCCTTAAGAACTAGTTTGACCAACTACCAGTTAGCTAAGTGGTAATCAGTGGTAGTCTTCCTTTTCCTTTTCATAGTAGCCCAAACTAACTTTTTATGAAGCTGACTTTGAAAAGTTAGGACCTTGATAAGAAAAAGAAAAAAAAAAAAAAAAAAAAAAAAAATGAGGTGGCTAACTTTTAAGACGTCTAAGTTTATGCAACCGGCCATAGCCAATCATGTTTCACTTTTTTTCTTGCAGAGAGGCCTTTTACAAAATTAAATTAGCATTTTTAACTATTAATAATTTCATTAACTCTGTCAAAGTTCATCTAGGGAAATCATCTAACGTTCTTCAAACAATGACTGGAGGATGTTAAATGCCAGTTTTTGTCTTTAGTTAATTACTCCCAAGCCAGTAAGGTGCAGGGTGCGCAAAAATATGAAAAAGTTTCAAAAAGAAAAAAACGTAAAAAATTAACTACAATATAAAGCAAAACCAATAGGAAACAACAACCTTGAATCAGGTATAACAAATCAAAGTAATCCTCAGCAGCTACTTCACTCACTGAACACCAGTCATAGACTCCTGACCGCTGCATTGTGTGAGAATTTATACACTTGGGTACAACCATTTCTCAAGAGAAATATAACAAGGAAAAGTATTTAAAAACAATTAATACATTTTCCTTTATTACACAACTATTAATAGCACTACATGACATAATAACTTAATTTCAGCAAAAATGTGAATATGAGCCATACTGAATGTACTGGGAAATGATGAGGACAGCGATGATGGTATAAAACATTTGCTCAAACTGAACCCTTCCAATTGCTCTAAAAGGTAACAACATATGCTTTATTTTATTCTTCTGTGATTGTTACTCTAATATCAGGAGAGTTTTATATTATTGCGACAGGTAGAGATCCATCCATGTTAAATATAGATCCGGGTCGCTAAAGACCTGAATATGTAATAATGATTGGCGAAACATTCATGCATTTAAAGGTTAATTTATTTATCGAATTACAATTTTCTATATGCGTTTGTAGCCTCCATGAGGGATATCAGAAATCTAGGTTTATTTTTTGTCATATATTACAATCAAATCAACTGACTAACCCAAATCTACTTCCCGGATTGGGAAAAGCAATTTGTATGCAGCATATGCAAAACTCGATCTAACCATTGATCCATGATTTTAAAGTGGCATGTCGAGCCGTAATACATTTTCTCTGTGCAAGTCTGATCTAACTAATAGTGACAGGTCCTGAGGAGTTATCTGACCAGGGATTCGTGTACAAAATTAATCCTGAGAGAGAGCAAGAAAGACTATTAAGTATCAACCAACTGCAAATTGCCAAACAGCTGTTGGCGTCTCATGTCACGTCTAATTCATCCACTGTGGAATAGCCTATAAAAAGCCTGCACACACTTAGTAAGTGGTCAGTAACCTGATTTCCCCTAATTTTGATTTGGTTTGTTATAGTCTTATTCAGCTTTTGCTCTATACTTTTAATAATCCATTAGCAAGACGACAATCCAGGTTGAGCACAGTGTGGATGATGATGATCCCCACAGGCAGACATTCTTCTCAATACTGTCTCTGACAGCCATATCAAATACTAAATCAAAGATTAAAAGATATGTCTATAGTATATCTGAGGTCTCATTATAATCAGACATTATTTTTTGAAGATGTGGTTCAGCTGAACAATGGTCCAAATGAGTCACTGACCCTTAGGGTCAAATCACAGAATAATCCAGAGATATTTGACATATCTGGTCCAGTGTGAAGTCCCAAGAGCTCAAAATCAAAATGAAGTGTATATTTAAAGGGATAGACCACCCAAAAATGTTTCAGTGTTCTGACTTTCAGTGCATGAACAAAAACATTTTTCAAAATATCATCTTTCGCTTTCTACAAAAGAAAGAAAGCCATGCAGGTTTTAAACAGCATGGGGATGAGTAAACGATAAAACAATTTTAATTTTCAAGTAAAAAGCCTAATTTAAGGTTCAAATTAACAACTGACTATAGCCTACCTCAAATCTTTATTGTTAAACGTCATTTATGTACACAGAGGGAAATTCTAATATTTTCATTTAAACTCAGTTCATAATACGTTATTTGGAAAGCATACACCAATATGCTGGAGTCTATCCCAGTGTCTAGGAAACACCCTGGACAGATGGCGAGCCCAACACAGTCAGTTATACAGTACATGCCAATTATAAAATAATCAGTAAATGGCAATCAGTTTCAGTTTTCAATTTGCTGGATACAATTAAAACTAAATTTAAAAAATCTATTTGAATGGAATTACTGAAGGTTAAAAGTGGCCCGTGTCTAAACACCTTAGAAGAAAAAACTAACACCTTTTTTTTTGGTTTTATTTATTTATTTGAAAAGGGACCATGTACACTCTAAATATATTTATTTAAAGGGATAGACCACCCAAAAATGTTTCAGTGTTCTGACTTTCAGTGCATGAACAAAAACATTTTTCAAAATATCATCTTTCGCTTTCTACAAAAGAACCTTTTTTTGGTTTTATTTATTTATTTGAAAAGGGACCATGTACACTCTAAATATATTTATTTAAAGGGATAGACCACCCAAAAATGTTTCAGTGTTCTGACTTTCAGTGCATGAACAAAAACATTTTTCAAAATATCATCTTTCGCTTTCTACAAAGAAAGAAAGCCATGCAGGTTTTAAACAGCATGGGGATGAGTAAACGATAAAACAATTTTAATTTTCAAGTAAAAAGCCTAATTTAAGGTTCAAATTAACAACTGACTATAGCCTACCTCAAATCTTTATTGTTAAACGTCATTTATGTACACAGAGGAAATTCTAATATTTTCATTTAAACTCAGTTCATAATACGTTATTTGGAAAGCATACACCAATATGCTGGAGTCTATCCCAGTGTCTAGGAAACACCCTGGACAGATGGCGAGCCCAACACAGTCAGTTATACAGTACATGCCAATTATAAAATAATCAGTAAATGGCAATCAGTTTCAGTTTTCAATTTGCTGGATACAATTAAAACTAAATTTAAAAAATCTATTTGAATGGAATTACTGAAGGTTAAAAGTGGCCCGTGTCTAAACACCTTAGAAGAAAAAACTAACACTTTTTTTTTTTTTTGGTTTTATTTATTTATTTGAAAAGGGACCATGTACACTCTAAATAATCTAAATGGTACACTAAAGTGGTTAAATTGGCTTGTAATCATAGGGGAACCACTATACAACACCTGGTGCTATGTAGAACCATAAGAGGTACATTCATTCAAAGACTACAGCCAATCACCATGTCTCAGCCTTCGTCCTCCAGTTGTATTCCTCCTTCCATATAATTTAAACTGCAACTGACAGCTTTCAGTATCCGAACTGTCTTGTTGCATCCCATCACCACCCCATTCTCCTCAGATATAGATATATGTTACTCATATATGCTACTCATATGTTTGCTTTGAATGGGAATTTACTACAATGGCAAAAGCTGTTTTGAATCAGTTTTATGCTTTTCTGAGGTCAAAAAGTCTTGTGTGTGGGCCCTGGATTATTTCCTTATAGGGGGGCCTTGGGGGCAAAAAGGTTCTTCAAGAAATACACTGTATTTTAATATATTTTTTTAATCCTTTCTCCAACTAAACTAAGAGACTATGGCCCGGTTTCACAGACAGGGTTTAGATTAAGCCAGGATTAGGCCTTAGTTCAATTAGGACATTTAAGCATCTTTTATAAACATATTTTAATATATGCCAGTGCAAGTTGCTTTAAGTTAAAACAACAAATATGCATCTTAGTCTGGGACTATCTTAAGCCTTGTCTGGAGGTATAAACCGGGAAACCGGGGATACAAGTTATAATACACGGGGCAACTTTTTGAGCAATGTTGCTGGGCAATGTAGGTGAGACACAGGGCTGACAGGTCATCATCAACATAAATGATTAAATAACACAAACAGTTCTTACGTAATAAAACATACATACATACACACCCACATCCTGTCAGGGCAAAACAAATAAAAAACACAAAAATTATTAAGGAGGTAATTAAACCGAATGCAAACATATCAATGTTCATAGAGTTGGGTCAGTTTTTAAAAAGAAATTATATCCGATTTTATATCCTCTGGTAAGGCATTCCAATGAGTAGTAGCTTTCACTGAGAAAGACAATAGTCCAAAAGCAGAATGACAAAAGGAACAACACAATTACAATACAAGAATCTAGTAGATCTCAGTTTTTAGAATGAAAATGAACAAAATCACAGAGTACAGAAGGAGCCAAACCATTTACAATTTTATATACCATACACAAAAAAACAAAAAAAAAAAAAAAACAGTCTAAAATAATTTTTCTCCAGGATCCTGCTACAAGATAATGGTTTGGTCTGTTTGTATAGGGATTTTAAGGGTTAATCCCAACATGTCAGACAGTATGAGAAAGAATCGTAGCAACACATCAATGGAGAGACATTGTCTCTTTTTTGCATTTTGTTACCTGCAGTAAAAAAGGTATGCCACAATAATATTTGTTCATATTTAGTGTCATATTGCATCAGCTAAAATTATTTTATACTTTAAATAAACAGTTACCTTAATTCAAGACCATGAATATGATCCCACTGAGCACAGAGCAATCAAGCTTGAACTGCATGAATTCACTCTTAAAAATAAAGCTTCCAAAAGGGGATTTGTATAGTGATGCAGTAGAAGAGCCATTGTTGGTTCCCCAAAGAAACGTTCAGTAAACAGTTCTTAAAATATGTTTTTTCTTTCTTAGAAATTTTCACAATTTTTTTTTCTCAATAAAAAAGGTTGCATGGATGGTAAAGGTTCTTCATGCATGGAACCATCAATGCAAATAAAGAAACTGATATACATGTATGCATATTAATAATGGAATGTATGCTTTTATATGTCGGGGTATTCACACTGAGCAAGAGAGTAATTTAATCCAAAAAACACTTTATTGGTCACACAGCGGTTGCAGACACAAATCGGTGAGTAAATACTGGCTATTGCAGATGATGGATGATGGAATATATATACATCAATCAGTCATAACATTATGGCCACTGACAGGTGACGTGAATAACACTGATTATCTCTTCATCACAGCACCTATTAGTGGGTGGGATATATTAGGCAGCAAGTGAACATTGTGTCCTCAAAGTTGATGTGTTAGAAGCAGGAAAAAAGGGCAAGTGTAAGGATTTGAGTGAGTTTGACAAGGGCCAAACAGTGATTGGTCAGAGCATCTCCTAAACTGCAGCTCTTGTGGGGTGTTCCCGGTCTGCAGTGGTCAGTATCTATCAGAGCAATGGAAGAAGGTGGCCTGGTCTGATGAATCACATTTTCTATTATATTACGTGGATGGCTGGGCATGTGTGCGTCGCTTACCTGGGGAACACATGGCACCAGGATACACTATGGGAAGAAGGCAGTGGAGGCAATTTGTATATATATATATATATATATATATATATATATATATATATATATATATATATATATATATATATATATATATATATATATATATATATATATATATAAGTTAAAGTTGGGACACTGTACAAATTGTGAATAATAAAGGAATGCAATAATTTACAAATCTCATAAACTTATATTTTATTCACAATAGAATATAGATAACATGATCCAGAAGCGCAGGCGTTTTCTCTGGGCCAAGGCTCATTTAAAATGGACTGTGGCAAAGTGGAAAACTGTTCTGTGGTCAGATGAATCAAAATTTGAAGTTCTTCTTGGAAAACTGGGACGCCATGTCATCCGGACTAAAGAGGACAAGGATAACCCAAGTTGTTATCAGCGCTCAGTTCAGAAGCCTGCATCTCTGATGGTATGGGGTTGCATGAGTGCGTGTGGCATGGGCAGCTTACACATCTGGAAAGGCACCATCAATGCTGAAAGGTATATCCAAGTTCTAGAACAACATATTCCATCCAGACTCTTTCTCTTTCAGGGAAGACCTTGCATTTTCCAACATGACAATGCCAGACCACATACTGCATCAATTACAACATCATGGCTGCGTAGAAGAACGATCCGGGTACTGAAATGGCCAGCCTGCAGTCCAGATCTTTCACAGATAGAAAACATTTGGCGCATCATAAAGAGGAAGATGCGACAAAGAAGACCTAAGACAGTTGAGCAACTAGAAGCCTGTATTAGGCAAGAATGGGACAACATTCCTATTCCTAAACTTGAGCAACTTGTCTCCTCAGTCCTCAGATGTTTGCAGACTGTTATAAAAAGAAGAGGATGCCACACAGTGGTAAACATGGCCTTGTCCCAACTTTTTTGAGATGTGTTGATGCCATGAAATTTAAAATCAACTTATTTTTCCCTTAAAATTATACATTTTCTCAGTTTAAACATTTGATATGCCATCTATGTTGTATTCTGAATAAAATAATGAAATTTGAAACTTCTACATCATAGCATTCTGTTCTTATTAACAATTTGTACAGTGTCCCAACTTTTCTGGAATCGGGTTTGTGTGTGTGTGTGTATATATATATATATATACACACACACACATACATATGACGTATTGGCTCTTTTGTGCATCTCTTGAAGCTCTCCTAAATCCTAAATTGTCATGCAGATAAACCATCTCTTTGAATCCTGTTTATATATTCTGACAAACTTCTGTATCTCACCTGAACAAGCAAGTAAATCATTTGATTGGTGGATAAAGTGGATAATCTTGACACATCTGTAGAAGCATCAGGCAGAAGATTATTCAAAGCTGACACGGTGCTGCAGCCCTGGGTGTGAATTAGTTCAGCATAATCACTCTATTCTGCCTGATAGACTTGTGACCCATCACAGTTTATGCAAATCAGAGATTCTTTGGCTCAAGACTGGGAGATTCATATCAGCGTGTGGTTCTCCAATAACACGTCTGAAGTGTTGAGAGAAGAGTTCAGTTTATGCCGTGCCAAAAAAGATGAAATAATAGCTGTATACAGTGAGGCAGATGCTTCCACATATATTTGTGAGAGAAGCAGGCCAGAAGAAAGATCTTTTTGGCCTTTTTAGTCGCTACCACTTGCAAACCCAAAACTTTAGCATGTACTTTTATGCGTGTCCCAACATTGTTATGCTATGGACCTGAACGAAACCTCAAATGACGTTGCCTAACATTGCATAAAAAAGCATAAACATGCATGGTTTGAAAAAAAGGAAAAAATTAATTTTGGTCATTGTGTGTGTTGTTTCCAAGGCCGGTACAAAGTAACTGGCTTGTATGCCATGTGGTGTGAAACAGACACCTGTTTGAATGATCCACCTCAGCTAACTGGAACAAAAATACTTGAGTCGTTAATTTGTTAAAGGGCAAAAACAGCGATAGTCTTTTTTTCTCCTATTGTGCTGTATATACGAGAAAAAAATGTAGGGGAGCACGGGGCACAACCTAACACGGGGTTAGTTGTAACACGCATGGTTTAAAACTTTACATACATGCCAGGATGACGAAACTTTGTGTATTTACTAGTTGCCATATCAACATTATTTGGAGAAAAAAAGTGCCAAAATTAAGAAATCTTTAGAAAATATTACTGAACATTTATTTAACCATAGTTAAAGTAAATTTCTTACTTAAGTTTATTTTTCATCTCTGTTTTTTGTGTTTATTTAAAATAAGACAAATCTGATATTATTGTACAGTATCTGTTGTTTAACAGTTGAGATCGTTCCAGCAGAAGACAAAAGCCGCGGTTTAAATCCCAGTTGTGCAGGTGGGGTATGTTGTAACACTGCGTTAGTCAAATCAAGTCACCTTTATTTATATAGTGCTTTTAACAAGTCCAATTGTTTCAAAGCAGCTTCACGTTGTTAACAGGAAAATAATGCAACAGAATTTGTACAGCCGTTCTGGTGAAACGGTGATGTTATCCAGCTAATTTCAAGTATCATATAGTGTCAATGCGGGCAGATCGGTAATATAGATGAAATTTAGGTGTCCCCAACTGAGCAAGCCAAAAGCCAGAGGCAACGATGCGTTACAATGAGCCCTTATTAGAAATATGCTATTATATTCTATACTTTTATGAATTCTATTGAGAAACCATGAGAAAAGGGTGAATAATGACTGAGAGACAATGTTCAGAAATTATTCATTATTATTATATTGTTTTGGATATTTTTTTGATTATATCAGGTAACATTTTAAGCCGTCATATGGTCATGTTACAATGTACCCCACCTATGGGGCATGTTGTCACATTTCCATTCCCACTTCCATTCTTTCGGGGTAAATCAAGAAAAAAGTATACACTGTATTAATGAAACAAAACCACATATTTGTACTAGACATGTGGGAAATTAATGTGGGAAAAAATAAATACTCTGAACCCCAAGTGGATTTACACAAACTGAGAAAGTCAAAAAGCGTTAGGTTGTGCCCCGCTCCCCCTACTTGATTTTGTTCATCTCTTGATTGGATTGTTGTTGGGGTTTGCTATTGCTGTGATCTCATGTGAGTGACAGGTTGTCCCGCTCTTGTGCCAGTAAACACACTGGGTGCTTCTCAATACTCAAATCGATGCTTCCTCCCTCCTCCCTCCTCTGTCCTCCAGCCTATGACGTGAAAACCGATCGAACTCAGCCATCTTGAAAGGCATTTCAATTCTTTAATTGCACTGCTAGGAGGAGAAGAACGAGGTGATTCCTAGTGCTATGTTTATAGTTTGTTGTAGTTTTCTCTGTTGATTAGTCTGCTTGTATCCCCCAGGTGTTCCTTGTTACATTGTTAAGCTTGTTACCCTCTAACTAGGTGTGTAACAGTACATGTATTCGTCCCAAACCTTCACAATACGGATGTCAATCACAATCTCTCCTGATCTGTCCTTCAATCCGTGCAGACGTGTTTCTTCTCTCTGCTCCCCGCTGGCTCTTGCGCTGTTTTGTTTTGTCTGGTGTTTCGGCTCTTCTCTTTCTCTCTGACTGCTGCTTTGCTGGACTCCTGAAAATATTGAAATGGAATTGATTAACTGGTCAATCAGCGCGATCGACAAGATTTTCTCACTAAGGAAGGGTGCCCCGGGAGAACCCACCTGCCCGGACGGGACCTTTGCCGCAGGGTACGTGAGGGACACATGGAACAACTGGCAAGTCCTGTGCCTGGAGGCTCTGTCCGTGGAGGATGCAGAAGATTTATACATGATTGGATTATTGATGGCGGGTTCCTATTCTTTGGCTTTGGGATTGCCCTGACCTATCGGAAGATTGGTAAGACAGCTGCAAGCAAATTCACCCAGCCGCTGTCTGTGGAAATTAAAGAATGCTTCGGGGCTGTGTGTGACCGTCTGAAGGAATTAGATCAGAAAGTGATAGGAATTGAGGAACTGAACCGTAACAACGCAGTCCGGACTGCGGATACGCAGGGGAGAGTGGGCTCCATCGGGGGTCAGATCGGTGAACTTTTACGGACTGTAACCGGTCTGGCCATGAGGCTGGACGTAATGTCTAGGGAAACTGCACAGACCGGACGCCGTAAAGCGCTGAGGACCAGATCTGATTGATTGATTATGATCCGGACAAATTACGAAGATCATCAAATGGATTAAAAAATAATAAATTGTATTTGCCTGACCTAATCCCCACTTGGTCCCTTTCTCTCGGTTGGGAGTCCAGCAGGGCAGCCGGGCAGCTGTCTTATCTCCCTTCAAGGACAAACCATAGAACTGAACTCGAAAACATCTGAAGTTATGGCTAACATTCTCACAGACTCACTCGCACCATACACAATACCTCTCTACTACCGTCTGCCTGTTATCTATCTCCTCCCCCAGTCCATACAAAAAATCCCATCACGTGACCACGTGTACTGTGTCATGTTTATGTTTATGTTTATGTTTTGTTGATGTTTTGTTGTGTTTTGCTATGTAATGCTTGCTAAACTGCATTCTTGTATTTCTGGAGAGCGTGTGGCGGCGCCTGACTAGTCGGCTGCGGCCCGGAGGCTTGCTCCAAACTCATTTCGTTACACTGTACTTGTACATGTGTAATGACAAATAAAATATTCAATTCATTCAATTCAATTCAATTCAATGTCACGGTTCGGTGCATACGGTCAGACGACGAATACAGTCAATCACAGGCAATCCACACTCCAATCCAGAAGGGGGCGTGCACGGTAATACAACACTGTTTGCTAACCACCACAACAGGAAAAAGAGCAGAAGAAGAGACGATCTATGCACCAACCCAAAACAAGGGCTGTTTCTCAATATTCATTCTTCAGCGATCTTTAATCCTTGTGTTCTTGCTCTATGTAATCATCAACCTTAAAAGTTATATTCCAATATTCAAGAACGCAAGTACAGAGGACACATGAAAGTGCCCGGATGTGTTCTTGATATCGAGAATGCATCGAATGCAGACTTGAGAGAATCGAACCATTTGAAATCTTCGAACACGCTGCGTGCAGTTGACGTACTGTAAGCTTTAAACTTTTCGTTCTCACATAAGAGATTCTCAGTGTAAGCTGGCAAATACGTGATGGCTCATAAAAGTGAACATTTGTCTGTTTGTTTTGCTTAATTTTAATAAAGTGATACCCTGAAGAAAGCCTGCAGCATTTTTGTTGGCATATTAAAAAGAATCTTAACATTGGCAAAGCATAGGTAACATAAAAGGCTACTCATTTAAAAAAAAAAAAAAAAAAAAAAAAAACAGCGGTAAAATAAAAAAAAAAGATATAAAATTGTACGAAAATAATATCTATAATAATATGAAATAACTGTTTCACTAGGTTATGACATTTGTTTGTGATGTTATGGTGTATTTATTGTGCATTTTAATGTTCTGGGATGGTCAAGATCGAACACATCTCTTCTCACAAGGATGTGTTCTTTGTCCTCGCGTCCTTCCAAGTTCTTTCTTTCGAGGTCGCCTGGCAGGACCGGTCTTCACGAGAACACAAATCCGTTCTTTGTGTTCTTGGAATTGAGAAACAGCCAAGGGCTGCATCTGAAAACCTTGACAGCTGACTTGTTACCTTGCTGCCTTATCAGGAAAATGCCTCTGCAGATGCCTCTTGTTACCTTGCTGCCTTATCAGGCAATGCCCCTTTCTACGCTCGCTTTGATTGTAATCGCGGCAGCGCGGTTCCGCCAAGTGACGCGTCAGAGGGAATTACTCAGAGCAGCAACAACCACGTGATCTCTGTCTCGGAGGATGAAGTTCGGAGGGCACTCAAGTGTGTGGACGTCAGCAGGAAAGCTGCCGGGCCGGATGGTATTTCAGGTCGTGTTCTGCGGTCCTGTGCTGATCAGCTTGCGGGGTAGTTTACATCCATCTTTAATGAGTCCCTCACTACATCTGTGGTCCCCACCTCCTTCAAAAAATCCACCATCATCCCTGTCCCTAAGAACAGTAAACCCTCTTGCCTAAATGACTATCTTCCAGTGGCTCTCATGTCAATAGTCATAAAGGTCTTTGAGAGACTCATTAAAAACACCATTTGCTCCTTCATTCCTGACACTTTGGACCCTCTTCAGTTTGCCTATCGTCCCAATAGATCGACTGAAGATGCCATCTCTCATGTCCTCCACTCCTCCCTCACTCACATCGACAGCAAAAGTGGGAACTACGTAAGGCTGCTATTTATTGACTATAGCTCAGCCTTTAACACCATAGTTCCCATTAAGCTAACCGCCAAACTCCTGGATCTCGGCCTGAATTCTTCTCTCTGCCACTGGATTGAAGACTTCCTCACTGGCAGGCCTCAGGTGGTGAGAGTAGGCCAGTTCACCTCCACTGAGGTCCACAGGGCTGTGTCCTGAGTCCCCTGCTCTACTCTCTCTACACACATGACTGTTTGTCCACACACAGCTCCACCTCTATCATCAAATTTGCTGATGATACTGTTGTCCTGGGCCTCATTTCCAACAACGAGATGGCATACTTGGACGAGGTGGAACATCTAACATCATGGTGCCAGGACAACTGTCTCTCTCTGAATGTTGGCAAGACCAAATAAATGATTGTGGACTTCAGGAAGAGACAGCAACGGACATACTCCCCTCTCATGATCAGCGGGTCACCAGTAGAGAGTGAGCAGCTTCAAGTACCTGGGTATAAACATCTCTGAGGACCTGACCTGGACTGCACACATTCAGACACAGGTGAAAAAAGCCAGGCAAAGACTGTACCACCTGCGCCAGCTGAGGAAATTCAGGGTTTCACCAGCTATCCTGAAAACTTTCTATTTAGGGGTGATAGAAAGTGTATTAACTCAGTGCATCACAGCGTGGTATGGGAACAGCACCAGTCATGACTGCAAAGCCCTGGCATCCATTAAAATGGCGCCGCCGTGTTCGGTCGCCGTTCAGGTCGCTCCGCGAAGACTGTGCTTTTATTTACTATTTTACTTTCTTTTACTCTCAATTTTTACAAACTTATCATCTGCATTGATCTACTATGACAGCAAAACTCTTTTGGACATTGGTTACCTCTACACTGGACTGTTTCAGGACACTTTCGCCAATACTCTGTGGCCATCTGAGATCCTTCGGAACGCCGAGTTGAACAATGGACAGACGAGTCAACGGCGAAGAATCAAGAAACACAGTGGGAAACGCGCTGGAATTCGAAACAGACTAGGAAAAGGGCATTCAGCCCTCCTCTCCCGAGCATTCTTCTAGCAAATGTTTAATCCTTGGAGAATAAGAATGGACGATCTTAGAGCCAGGATAAGTTTTCAACGGGACATGAGAGACTGTAACATCTTTTGTTTGTCGAAACATGGCTCACGGCCGCCGGTCCCGGACACAGCTGTGACGCCGTCGGAGAACTTCTCTGTTTTTCGGATGGACAGAACAGCCGAGGCCGGTAAATCCAAAGGCGGTGGAGTATGCTTCATGATCAACAAGAAATGGTGCGACCCCAGGAACATCACCATTCTCTCGCGGTCCTGCTCGCCTCATCTGGAACATTTAACAATCATTTGCCGTCCATTCTATCTGCCGAGGGAGTTTTCTGCGGTTGTCACGACCGCGGTTTACATTCCACCACAGGCAGACACAGCGCTGGCTTTATCTGGCCTTCATGATGTTACCAGCGGCTTCATAAACAAACACCCCGATGCTGCTTTCATCGTCGCGGGTGATTTTAACAACGCAAACCTAAAGAAAGTCCTGCCAAACTTTCACCAGCACGTCTCCTGTCCTACACGAGGAGCAAACACGCTGGATCATTGCTACTCTCTGTTTAAGAACGCCTATAAAGCGCGGTCACTTCCAGCATTTGGCAAATCAGATCATGCCGCCATTTTCCTCACTCCCGAATACAAACAAAAGCTCGTTCAGGAACCCCCGGTGAGGCGGGAAGTTAAGTGTTGGTCACCCCACTCAGAGACCGCGCTACAGGCAGCTCTGGACGATGTGGATTGGGACATGTTCCGGGCGAGTTCAGCTGACGTAAACGAGTTCACAGACGTGGCGCTTTGCTTCATCAACACGCTTACAGAGCAAGCCACGCAAACAATAACAATAACGTCCTTCTCAAATCAGAAACCGTGGGTGGACAATTCAATCCGCACTGCAGTGAACACACGCACTGCCGCTTACAACGCCGGTCTCCTTTCAGGGAATATGAATGAATACAGATCGTCCTGCTATGCTCTGCGGCGTGCAGTTAAAGCCGCAAAACTCCGTTACAAAGACCGAGTGGAGTCTCATTTCCAACTCAACGACTCGTGGCGCATGTGGCAAGGTCTGAGGTCCATCTGCTCGTTTGGATCTAAATCCTCTGCAGAGGGGAGCGCTGACCCGTTGCTCGTGAACGAGTTAAACTCTTTCTACGCTCGCTTTGACTGTAACCGCGGCAACGCGACTCCGCCAAGTGGCGCGTTAGAGGAAATTACTCAGAGCAGCAACAATCACGTGATCTCTGTCTCGGAGGATGAAGTTCGGAGAGCACTCAAGCGTGTGGACGTCAGGAAAGCTGCCGGGCCAGATGGTATTTCAGGTCGTGTTCTGCGGTCCTGTGCTGATCAGCTCGCCGGGTTGTTTACATCTATCTTTAATGAGTCCCTCGCTACATCTGTGGTCCCCACCTCCTTCAAAAAATCCACTATCATCCCTGTCCCTAAGAACAGTAAACCCTCTTGCCTAAATGACTATCGTCCAGTGGCTCTCACGTCTATAGTCATGAAGGTCTTTGAGAAACTACATTCCTGACACTTTGGACCCTCTTCAGTTTGCCTATCGTCCCAATAGATCGACTGAAGATGCCATCTCTCATGTCCTCCACTCCTTCCTCACTCACATCGACAGCAAAAGTGGGAACTACGTAAGGCTGCTATTTATTGACTATAGCTCAGCCTTTAACACCATAGTTCCCATCAAGCTAACCTCCAAACTCCTGGATCTCGGCCTGAATCCTTCTCTCTGCCACTGGATTGAGGACTTCCTCACTGGCAGGCCTCAGGTGGTGAGAATAGGCCACTTCACCTCCACCTCCATCACCCTGAGTGTGGGAGCTCCACAGGGCTGTGTCCTGAGTCCCCTGCTCTACTCTCTCTACACACATGACTGTTTGTCCACACACAGCTCCACCTCTATCATCAAATTTGCTGATGATACTGTTGTCCTGGGCCTCATTTCCAACAACAATGAGAGACTCAGGAGGAGCTTCTTCCCCCAGGCCATCAGACTCCTGAACTCAGTCACTTAACACCACGTGACTTCACTTCAGGATAAACATACTGACATTGCACTGCACTTTCTGTTCTCGTTGTTACTGTGTAACAACCTGTTATAAACCTGTTTGCACATTATACTCTTTGTACATTTGTTAACCACATATTTATAAGTCTACAGTTTACTCACTGCACAGTCTACTTCAATTATTTTATTCCACTTCTTATTCTTAATTTTTACTTTTTTCTTCTACTTGACTTGATTATTTATAATTCTACATATTATATATATATATATATATATATATATATATATATATATATATATATATATATATATATATATATATATATATATATATATATATATATATATATATATATATATATATCTATATCCTATTTCTATTATAATTTCCCCCTTGTGTTTTTAACTGTGAATTTGCACTGTCCATGGAGCGGACCTGTTTACATTTCACTGCCGGTTGTATATTCTGTATATAACTGTGTATGTGACAAATAAAACTCTTGAATCTTGAATCTTGAATCTGTAAGGATTCAAGTCGTATGCTTATCCGAGCGTATCTCAGGGTCAGCTCTCCCGTCTCTGCAGGACGTCTACACCAAACGCTGTAAAGGTAGAGCTACTAAAATCATCAAGGACTCTAATCACTCTGCAAACCCTCATTTCACGCTGCTGCCATCTGGTAAGCGCTTCCGAAGCCTGATGGCCAAAACTGAGAGACTCAGGAGGAGCTTCTTCCCCCAGGCCATCAGACTCCTGAACTCAGTCACTTAACATCACATAACTTCACTTCAGGATAAACATCGACATACTGACATTGCACTGCACTTTCTGCACTTTCTGTTCTCGTTGTTACTGTGTAACAACCTGTTATAAACCTGTTTGCACATTATACTTTGTACATTTCTGTTAACCACATATTTATAAGTCTACAGTTTACTCACTGCACAGTTTATTTAACTTATTTTATTCCACTTCTTTATTTATTTATTTATTTTTTCTACTTGATTTATTTATAATTCTACATTATAATTTCCTCCTTGTGTTTTTAACTGTGAATTTGCACTGTGCATGGAGCGGACCTGTTTACATTTCACTGCCGGTTGTATATTCTGTATATAACTGTGTATGTGACAAATAAAACTATTGAATCTTGAATCTCAGACACGAAACTGATTCCGGACAGACTTCTGAGGCAGCCTAACAGTTTAATGATCTACAGAAAAATAGAGTGAGCTTTGGTAAGAACTAAACAAATATTTAATTGCTACAGTAGTAATTTCTCGCTAGAAATGACATCAGAAGTGAAAAACGTTGGTCAAAAACGTACATTTAACTCAAACTGATCAGCAACCGCAACTTTCAGACGCAAACTTTCTTTTTCTATAGCTGTCACAGAAGGCACAGGATTGTGGGATATCAAAGGCAGTGAAGCATACATATATCCTGCCTTCAAAAATCGATCAAATGAAGGTATCTCAGGAGGCAGGAAGTGAAGCTTACACTGGATTAGGGCATGCCTTGATGCCTTCCTACCTTGAAATGTGTTCTCCGAAGGCAGCATTTTCTAGTTTTCTGACGCAGCCAGAAGTTCAGATGGCACACAAGAGCTTGCTAGTAGCCTATATGCTGAGTTTCAATAGTGCTCCACAATCTTTGCAGAAAATATCCTGTTTGTTTTCTCTACTTTACACTAGCACAATGATTTGTTTTCATTGTGTGTACACAAATAAAAACAGACTCTTTACAGTGCACAGATAATTCATTTATAATATACACTCACCTAAAGGATTATTAGGAACACCATACTAATACTGTGTTTGACCCCCTTTCACCTTCAGAACTGCCTTAATTCTACGTGGCATTGATTCAACATGGTGCTGAAAGCATTCTTTAGAAATGTTGGCCCATATTGATAGGATAGCATCTTGCAGTTGATGGAGATTTGTGGGATGCACATCCAGGGCACGAAGCTCCCGTTCCACCACATCCCAAAGATGCTCTATTGGGTATATAGAGCATTATGATCTGGTGACTGTGGGGGCCATTTTAGTACAGTGAACTCATTGTCATGTTCAAGAAACCAATTTGAAATGATTTGAGCTTTGTGACATGGTGCATTATCCTGCTTGAAGTAGCCATCAGAGAATGGGTACATGGTGGTCATAAAGGGACGGACATGGTCAGAAACAATGCTCAGGTAGGCCGTGGCATTTAAACAATGCCCAATTGGCATTAAGGGGCCTAAAGTGTGCCAAGAAAACATCCTCCACACCATTACACCACCACCACCAGCCTGCACAGTGGTAACAAGGCATGATGGAGCCATGTTCTCAAATTACGCCAAATTCTGACTCTACCATCTGAATGTCTCAACAGAAATCAAGACTCATCAGACCAGGCAACATTTTTCCAGTCTTCAATTGTCCAATTTTGGTGAGCTCGTGCAAATTGTAGCCTCTTTTTCCTATTTGTAGTGGAGATGAGTGGTACCCGGTGGGGTCTTCTGCTGTTGTAGCCCATCCACCTCAAGGTTGTGCTTGTTGTGGCTTCACAAATGCTTTGCTGCATACCTCAGTTGTAATGAGTGGTTATTTCAGTCAAAGTTGCTCTTCTATCAGCTTGAATCAGTCGGCCCATTCTCTCCTCTGACCTCTAGCATCAACAAGGCATTTTCGCCCACAGGACTGCCGCATACTGGATCTGCATCCTGTGATCTTCGGATGCAGTGCCCGAAGATCACAGGCATCCAGTATGGTTTTCCGGCCTTGACCCTTACGCACAGAGATTGTTCCAGATTCTCTGAATCTTTGGATGATATTATGCACTGTAGATGATGATAACTTCAAACTCTTTGCAAACTCCTTTCTGATATTGCTCCAATATTTTTGGCCACAGCATTGGGGGAATTGGTGATCCTCTGCCCATCTTGACTTCTGAGAGACACTGCCACTCTGAGAGGCTCTTTTTATACCCAATCATGTTGCCAATTGACCTAATAAGTTGCAAATTGATTCCTCCAGCTGTTCCTTATATGTACATTTAACTTTTCCGGCCTCTTATTGCTACCTGTCCCAACTTTTCTGGAATGTGTAGCTCTCATGAAATCCAAAATGAGCCAATATTTGGCATGACATTTCAAAATGCCTCACTTTCAACATTTGATATGTTATCTATATTCAATTGTGAATAAAATATAAGTTTATGAGATTTGTAAAATATTGCATTTCTTTTTTATTCACAATTTGTACAGTGTCCCAACTTTTTTTGGAATCGGGTTTGTATAATTGTTAAAAATATTGTTATTCATTTAATTTACAATTAGGAAATAACACAAGTATGTTTACTAACAGTGTGTTTAACAAGTATCTGATTTTTATTATGTGTGCTTATTTTCACACATCACATTTCATATTTCAAATGACAAGATCTCCAGTGATGGCCTCCTTGGTAAATAAGTGCACTTTGTAAACAAACTTTCACATAGGAACACAATATTCAAAACCATAAACTGAAAAATTGACTCTAATTCTATGTATGTTCATTTGACTTGATTTATCAGCACCACTATGGTTAATGTTTAATCTTTAGTGGTTTGATAAATCTTGACTAATAAACAGGTGTGAATTGGTTACACTTTATTTTAAGGTGTTCGTGTTACAGTGTACTGCAGTTATACATTTAAGTTCTGAGTAATAGTAATTAACTACATGTACTTACTATATAGGGTTAGGATAAGGGTTTGGTTTAATGTAATTATGCATAATATATAGTTATTACTACAGTAACTACATGTAAAGTGGAATAAGGACACTGTAAAATAAAGTGTTACCCTTTTTTTCTGAGAGTGCAGGGCTTTTCATGCAGCAAACCTCTGACTGCAGCTCATCTGCATTAGGGCTGCATTACCGCTGCTGATGTGATAACTCACTACGCTGTGTTGTGGAGGCAAAGCTGAGTGACAGCAGAGAAGTATGAAAAAAATCAGAAATCACCTCATTCGCCATCGCGATCTCCCAGCAAGACCTCTGCCTAATTTATGGAGAGCCCTGCTCTCTCAGTGTGGGCTCGTGGCTTTGAAAGAGGGGGATGAGAAATGGTGCTTTGCATCTCAATTTCAAACCTCAGAAGAATAAAACACCCACTGTGTTGATGACAGATGTTAACATCTTGAGTCTTCAGAGATAAATGTCAATGACTTGTTTTATTCTTTTGATCAAATATAAAGTCAAAACAGAAAACACGCAGCTTCCAGGCAATAGCTGTCCCTTGTTAAATTTCCAGTGAGTCTGTTTTAGATCTCCTTTTGTTGATTTTTTCATTGTTTGTCCTGGATAAGCACCCTACATCCAGTCATTACTGATATCTACAAGAAAGTACAGGTACAATAACTTAAAGGTATACCCTTGATAAAGGAAGTGTGCTTAATTGTATTGAATGTGTTTTTGTAGTGTACTTTATAAGTATGTATTCTTTAAAACTGTACTTGCAGATAATATAATACTAATGAAAGATGACTTGTGGGGCAGTCATGGCCTTAGAGTCAGGCTGGTAACCCGAAAGTTGTGGATTCGATTCTCAATACCAGCAGGAAATGACTGAGGCTTCCTTGAGCAGACACCTAACCCCCAATCGCTCCACGGATGCCACAGCAAAAATGGCTGCCCACTGCTCCGTGTGTGTGTGTTTACTACTCACTACTCCTAATGTGTGGATGGGACTTTGAAGCTTCTATCGCACTTCAAAAACAGAGGTTTTTCAGGTGTCTATTTACAATCCTTTACAGCCTTTAGCTGGTGCCTTGTGATGAATCTTCTGAATCACTGGAAATCGAAAGTAATTCAGTCCCGCTAAACCTTTACTCTTTGTATTACTGCACCCTGAAACAGTACAAGCTGACACCATTATTGCTAAAAGTTTTCTAAAAAAGTGTTTCCTACCAAAGCAAGGTAGTATTTGACTCTTGTCAAGCCGATCCATAGCAGACTGGTATGAGTGGCCTTGGATGGCAACATGCCCAGTGCATTGTGGGTATTGAAGTTTTCTTATTGGCAAATGGGAATACAGCAGCCTTATTTCTCAGTTTTCTCTAGCATAATTTATTGCAGATATCATTAATGTCAATATTTAATGTACAAAATAATTCAGGAATTTAGTCTGATTCAAGGGGAATAACAGATCCTGTCGGGACGAGAGGAGGAGCTGGGGATGGAGGAGGGCTCTGGAGAATGCGATAGCTGCTGATAGTACTGAAGGAGCTTATATATTTATGCTGTGATAGACATCATATTCCTTAGGTAGACATGATCAGCTGACAGTCAGCTGATGCGAGCTTGACTAGCGTGACCTGCCAGAACTGATGCTACACTTGATTTATGTCATTACAAACTTTCAATATAATGTCAATATAACTTTCATTCTTTTGTGGAACGCAACAAATATTTTTTGTAAAACATTGGGAACAAAACAACATTAGAACCTACTGACTTTCATTCTATGAACTAAAAAACATCTTGGTTACATATGTAACTCTCGATCCCTGAAGGAGGGAGAACTTCTGGGAGCCCTATCAGCTTCGAGTGTATACAGAACGGGCCAGTGGCCATTGGCATGTGAGATTTGCATCTAGTGCTCCGCCCCTTAGTGCGGGTATAAATATGGAAGCGGATGCAGTGCACATTTGCTTTTCACAGAGGAGCCAAACTAGTGACTCGGCTGTAGAGTAATGGTACAGCAACCGTAGCGATGGGACGTACGTCTCTGTTCCCTCCTTCAGGGAATGAGGATTACATACATAACCGAGACGTTCCCTTTCAGTCGGTCAAATTTGAATTGGAATCCCCTTGCAAAACGCCTCGACTGTTGCCACTACCAGCGCTTACGCTACTGGGCCTGGCTTCAGATGCTCCGCCACATCTGACAGCCGTATGATGGTGGAGGAACTCAACAGGGTTCGTCTAGCTGGGGAACTTACTGGAGCAATAAAGCGCACTTATCAGGTCCATGAGGAGGGGAATGGTGCAGCAAACCGACACTTAGAACGGGCACTTCGGTGTTACTGGCTGGTTGAAGCGAGTACACGGGAAGAAACTGGCTCTACACGGAGGCTATAGAATCTAGCAAACGTGTTAGGTGTCGCCCAGCCTGCAGCTCTACATATATTTGTCAGTGAGGTGCCGGCAAGGCACACCTTGGGTATGGTACGTCAAGGCAATGGCATCCACTATCTAGTGGGCCATCCTCTGCTTGGAGACAGCTTTTCCCTTCTGCTGGCCTCCGTAACAGATGAATAGCTGTTCTGAGGTCCTGAAACATTGTGTTCAGTCCATGTATAGTCACAGAGCGCGGACGGGACAGAGAAAAGCCAGGGCCGGGTCTGCCTCCTCCAAGGGCAGCGCTTGCAGGTTCACCACCTGGTCCCCAAAGGGAGTGGTGGGAACCTTGGGCACATTATCCAGGGTCTCAGGATCACGTGAAAGTTGGCTGGCCATCAAACGATTGACACAATTCGTCAAACTAAAATGTCTGCAGGTGCCCTACCCTCTTAACGGAAGCCAATGCAGTCAGGAGGTGTTCCAAGACAAGATTTTCAACTCTGCTGACTGCAATGGTTCAAAGGGCGCTCTCTGCAGTGCCATTAGCACCAGAGACAAGTCCCAAGAGGGTAAAGAGTGAGAAGGCGGATTTAGTCTCCTTGCTCCCTTTAGGAACCTGACGATCAGATCATGCTTTCCCAAGGACTTACCATCAACTACACCACCCCAGCCGGTGGTAGAGGCATCCGTGGAGACCACAGCATGCCCTGGACACTTGTTCTAGGGGAACACCTGCCTGTAGAAATGAAGGGTCTGACCACGGGCTGAAATTTTGGCGGCAATTCTGTGTGATTGCTACACGGAATGAACCGCTCTGCCACACCCATCTCGGGACTCGGTCATGAAGCCAGTGTTGAAGCCAGTGTTAACTTGGTTGAAACATTCTTGCCTGCAGTTGAATGCATCGAAAACAGTAGCAATGTTTTTCAGCAAGTCCAATAATAACTTTAGTGTTGAGCCCGATGTCTTTGTCTCAGGGGAAAGGCTGCAGAAATATCTGGGGTTTTTAATTTATTCAAAGTTTTCATTTAAATCACATGTAAAAAGGGTCTTGTAAGGGTGGATCCTCTACAGCGGTTCTGACTGCAGGGTTGCCGAATGACTAAAGAAACGTTATCAGCAAGATGATAGAAAACTGTACATTTCTTGTCTTTACCACCCACTGCAGCTTATACCAACGACGGAAATAAGCGCAGTTACAATAGCTAAACGTGGGAGAGCGTGGCTATAATGTGACTATATTGTATTGATCATGAGGGGGGACATACTCCCCCCTCATGATCAGCGAGTCACCAGTAGAGAGAGTGAGCAGCTTCAAGTACCTGGGAGTAAACATCTCCGAGGACCTGACCTGGACTGCTCACATTCAGACACAGGTGAAAAAAGCCAGGCAAAGACTGTACCACCTGCGCCAGCTGAGGAAATTCAGGCTTTCACCAGCTATCCTGAAAACTTTCTATTTAGGGGCGATAGAAAGTGTTTTAACTCAGTGCATCACAGCGTGGTATGGGAACAGCACCAGTCATGACCGCAAAGCCCTGCAAAGAGTCGTGCGCTTATCCGAGCGTATCTCAGGGTCAGCTCTCCCGTCTCTGCAGGACGTCTACACCAAACGCTGCAAAGGTAGAGCTACCAAGATCATCAAGGACTCTAATCACCCTGCAAACCCTCATTTCACGCTGCTACCATCTGGTAGCGCTTCCGAAGCCTGATGGCCAAAACTGAGAGACTCAGGAGGAGCTTCTTCCCCAGGCCATCAGACTCCTGAACTCAGTCACTTAACATCACGTGACTTCACGTCAGGATAAACATCGATACACTGACATTGCACTGCACTTTCTGTTCTCGTTGTTACTGTGTAACAACCTGTCATAAACCTGTTTGCACATTATACTCTTTATACATTTGTTAACCACATATTTATAAGTCTACAGTTTACTCACTGCAAAGTCTACTTCAATTATTTTATTCCACTTTATCCTTATTTGTTACCTTTTTTTTTCTCTTGACTTGATTATTTATAATTCTACAGATATAGACATATATATATATATATATATATATAGATAGTACTTTTTTATATCCTATTTCTATTATAATTTCTTCCTTGTGTTTTTAACTGTGAATTTGCACTGTCCATGGAGCGGACCTGTTTACATTTCACTGCCGGTTGTATATTCTGTATATAACTGTGTATGTGACAAATAAAACTCTTGAATCTTGAATCTATTGCAATAGGTAACACTTCAAAGTCAATACCAAATCAAAACTAGTTAGCACATCATTTGTAATTGAAAGAATTTAATGACAAAATCTAGTTATGGTTACACTTAAAATAGTTACAAAATAAATGTATGAGATGATGAAAACTTATACCATTAATAATCGTACCCAGCATGAATTTTACCTGAGAGAGAGAGAGAGAGAGAGAGAGAGAGAGGAGAGAGAGACAAAGAAGAGAAGAGAGCAAAGGCAAGAAGAGCCAAAGAGAAGGCCCCCAAGAAGAGAGAGCCAGAGAATAAAAGAGCCCCCAAGAAGAGAGAGCCAGAGAAAAAAGAGCCAGAGCAACAGTTACAATCTTCTTTTATCTATTCCTTGACCATGTGACTGAAACCCTAACATGAGCCATTCAAACTGACCAATCAGACCAAACTTCCCCCACGGTGTTACAGGTGTGACACACATTTGGCCTACAGGCCTTCAGCATTTCTTTGTCTTTAGGAATTCCAAATGGCCCTCCTGGAGAGAGATGGGGGTTGAAAACAGTAAAGCAAATGTCTTTGTTCATTTTACAAAATCAAATATCTTTGATTATTTTCAATTCTTTCAGTCTGTAATCGAATCAAATTTAACTTTAGACATATTCACCATCAAATGTCCACACAGGCAGCAAAAATGTACATGCACTCTATGATCTTCTCACATGACTTATTGTTTACCCATTTGGTCACAAGCTAATGTCACATCTCTGAAACCTCTGCATTCACTTTATAAACAAACTGTAAAAATATTGGACAAGAAACCATGCATTTCTCATCATTGTCCAATATTACAAAAACACATATTACTCAGCTGGGAAAACATGGTAAAATTTGCAGATCTGTCTTTTCTATAAAATTATTCATGGTCTATCATCCTCTCCTCTACGCCAGTTTGTCAATATTTGAACGGCTGATCATAGCAGAACCAGACGTGCAATGAGGGGAGATTGTATTATTCCTTTTAGGAAAAGTGTATTTGGCCAAAACGCTTTTTTTGTTCGAGCTGCAACTGAGTGGAACCTGTGATGGCAAAACAATTGCTTCACTGAATAAGAGACAAAACCTTACCAATGGTCTTTATAAAGCTTTATTCTTGCAAGAACAGCCACACTCAGTACAACCGTCAGTGTCTGTACCAAGTGTGAACTGAGGAAACAAAAGATGGCCCTAGCCCTTATACCCCTCAATGTCCCATACTTCCCCCATTAGTGTTTGTGTTCAAGGGTCAGAGTGACTGAATCCTGCTGTGCGTGGTGGGGGGTTTTACGATTGTGCATGAGAATGTGAGGTGTGGTCAGCATACATTTTATAGGTAGATGTAGATTAGTCTTTGTGTGTGTGTGATTAGATCTATATGGATGCATTTAGCTGTGGCTGTGTGTGTATGATTTAATCAGCCCTATCTGACACCTAAGGCACGGGAGAGGTGTCCCAAACTAGGTGTCCCGTGACCCCCTGTATTTTTGTATGGCAGAGACAGATGTTGACTTCTGTGTGAACTCAAACATAAATGATTACATTTTTCTTTAACAATTCCTCCTTTTATCAATCTTGGATAACTCACAAGAAAATTTAAAATGTGCTTTCTTTTGAAAAAAACTGGTTGGCTCAGCACCACGTTGTGCCAGCGTCTCTGCTCCTGAGATGATAACAGCAAATGATGTTTATATTTGATCTCTGCTCGCACAGACGTGTGCCTCCTGCTTCTCTCCTCTCGGCTCCTCCTCCCCGATCACTGCTGGGACCTTTCTGCAATGGCTCGCATGCACCCACGTCGCTCTCTCAGCAACCTTCACCGCGGTGTGTCGTCAGCAGCACGACAAAAGGTCCTAGCCACCTTTTCACCTTCCAGCTCTTCCTCCTCAGGTCCCTTATCACCAACGTAATCTCCTGGCTTGATGTTGTGCAAGGGAGTTTCAGCCGGTTTCCCCTGAGCAGCTTTCACCTGCACAACAGACAGACAGCAGAGAAGACATTTCTTTGCAGTAATTCAACATATTGTGCTCACACAAATCTGTAGATGGAAGTTGTTGTTTACCCCCTTCCATGCCCATAAAAGGCGGTCTTCCAAAGACGATTTCAAACGGGCTTAAATTTGCTTTGGGTCTTTTTCTCATTCTCATGTACATTAACACAACTGGTAGGGCCTTCACCCATGTGAGTCCAGTGTCCTCACAACATTTTGTCAATTTGTTTTTTATGGTTAAATTCTCACGTTCCACTGCCCCGCCTGAAGCGGCGTGGTAACTGCAATGTGTTCTCATATCTAGTCCCAAAAACTGACCCACTTGTTTTATTGCCTTGTTCACAAAGTGTGTTCCGTTGTCTGAACTTGTCTTTCTTGGAATTCCCCATCTGGGAATTATTTCAGTCAGCAGGGCTTTGGCCACTGCTGCTACGTCCTGTTTGGCGGTGGGGAAAACTTCAATCCACTTTGACCACGTCAACCATCACCAAGCAGTATTTCTTGCCCTCACACGGACTCAACTCAATAAAATCCATCATAAGGTATTCGAAGGGGTCCCTTGAAGGTGGATGAGATGCTAAGGGCATTTTTACTCCCCTTGCCACATTGTGTGTGTTACAAATTACTATTGCAAAGATTCTCAGCAACCACTGTAAAACCCTTTGTGAACCACATGTCTTTCATCTGCTCTACCATAGCCCCTTTGCCTCCATGGTCTCGCCCATGGAGGCATTTAGCATAATGAGAGAAAAAATGTCGGGGTAAACAAGGCTTGCCGTCCACGCTCATCCACACATGATTCTCAAGTTAACAGCCACAACGTTTCCACAGGTGTTTCTCCGCTGCTGTGGCGAACGCCTGCATACTCTGTAGGGAAGTCAAAGCATTTGTGTTAGTTTCAGATAATAGAATACATTCTGGTTCCTTTGACTGCTGTGCTGCCGCAGCTTTCGCAGCCACGTCTGCTCTTGCGTTTCCTGTTGAAATTAAACATTTGTTGTTAGTATGCGCTGCGCATTTACAGATAGCAAGTTGTTTTGGCAATAGAATTGCATCTAGAAGGGTAGACACAAGAGAAGCATTCAAAATTGGACGTCCATCAGATTTCAAAAATTTCCTGTGTTTCCACAGTGCCCCAAAATCATGCGCAACCCCGAACACGTATCGTGAATCTGTGTAAATCGTTACACTTTTACCCTCCATAAGCTTGCATGCTTTCTGTCAGGGCTACGAGCTCCACCGCTTGAGCTGAATAATTGTGTGGCAATGTGCCAGAGACCAAAGTGTCAAATTCAGTGGTCACCGCTTAACCCACTTTGTTCAAACCTGTTTGTGCGTCTCTGTAAGCAGAGCCATCCACAAAGACGACATTGTCACAGTTCTCAAGAGGTGTGTCTAAAAGGTCAGGACGCGGGGTACACACCTGCTCAAGTGCAGCTAAACAACAGTGATGTTCCTCCCCATCCTCCTCCATCGGAAGAAGGGTGGCCGGGTTCAGCACTGTGCAACTTTTTACTGTGATATTTGGCATATCTAGCAAAATTGTGTGATACCACAGCCATCGTGCTGTTGACAAATGCCTTTCTCTGTTCCTGCAGAATCATTGACACCGCATGCGGGACCATTAATGTCATGTCAGAATACCCCACAAATTCTCTAGAGGCCATCACAGCCTGCTCAGCAGCTGCCACTGCCCTCAGACAGTGCGGCAGTTCTGCTGCAACTGGATCTAATTACCCCACTGGACGCAGCCTGTCTCCATGTTGCTGCAAAAGAACAGAAGACATGAAACCATTCTTTTCATCTACCATTTGGACAAACGGTTTAGTTGGTACAGGCAGACCCAAAGTGGGGGAGGCAGCCAGCTAAGCTTTCATGTTTTGGAAGGCCTGCTCAGCCTCCCCTGTCCAATTAATCTTATCACATGATCTCAACTCCTTCCCCGTAGTCAGGGCTCTCAGGGGTTGCTCAAGAAGTGCATAATTAGGAATGAATGTTCTACAGTAAGAGCACATTCCTAAAAATGACAACATTTGTTTCTTTGTTATTGGTCTGGGTTATTGCTTGCACCCGTTTTCCAGACAGTGATTTAGTGTTAGCAGATATCACATGACCCAAAAATGTTATTTGTTGTTGAACAAATTGTAACTTACTTTTACTGACCTTGTGACCTTCCTGCGCCAAATGTTGCAGCAAGGCCACAGTGTCCTTTACACATGTTGTTTCGTCTTTTGCACAAATCAAAATATCATCAACATATTGAAGCAAGGCTGATCCAGGTGTCAACGTCACATTTTCAAGGCTCCGTCGGAGCGCTTCATTGTAAATTGTTGGTGATTCACAGTAACCCTGACACAATCTTGTAAATGTGTACCCTTTCCCCTTAAAATTAAATGCAAACCAATATGCACTGTCTTTGTCCACTGGTATGCAAAAAAAAAGCATTTGCCAAATCCACCACTGAAAAATATGTGGCGCTCTGTGCAATTTGTGACAAGATTGTGTAAGGGTTTGGAACTGTAGCAGCTCTTGCTCTTACAGCTGAATTCACAGCCTGCAAGTCCTGTACAAAACGCCATTCAGTGGGCTGACTCTTGTCCTTTTCACAGGAAAGATGGGAGTTTACACCGGTGAAGTGTCACATGGCACAATTATGCCTTCTTTCAGTAACGATTCAAAAACTGGTTCAATACCCAAAATTGCCTCCGTTTTCAACGGATATTGTGATTAGCAAGGTCTATTATCTGATTTTGGAGTAATTATCACCGGTTCACACCCCTTAATCAGTCCCACATCATATTTGTGCTTTGCCCATAACTCAGCCGGCACTTCCGCCAGCGCTGGGTGTATGTCCGAAACACAAATATTTCTCATGCTGTCATTTTCATGTGTGTGTTTGTCAGTGGCGGTTACAATTCGCTTCACTTCAATTTCATGCTTGCATTCAGATTTAAAAGCCCCCAATTTTTTACTGTACTTTATAGTCTTATTGACCTGTCTCCAGTCAGCTGTCTCAATGCAGCTTTTCACAAACACTCCCACTTCTTCCCAGGCCTGTTTGTTTTCTTTAGAAATTGGTATGTGTGGCACACACTCTCCTGCTATCAAATAGAGAGAAAGCTGTTTTTCTGACAAGCCTACTGAAATTGCACACATTTTCTTAGTCCAAAACATTTGATCAAGTTTCAAAGTGTCTTTCTCTTGTTCAAACCATTGTTTTTCATAAAACTGATCTCTTTCTGTTGCAACATGTGATGTGCAATATAAGTTGTCAGGCATCATGAAATCTGTCCCTAATGACAATGTTCTATTTTTCCCCAATTCACAAATTGTTTTTTGCCCACTCAGTTTCATTATGTGCCATTTGTAAACCCATTTTGGTTCTGATTTCAAATACATTTGTTCACCCTCTTTTACCACAACACCAGAGGGGTCTGCTACCATTACCAAATTTAATTTGCACATTAAATCTCGGCCCAGAAGGGGCACTGGACACGTGGCTGAAGTTAAAAATGCATGTTTCAGCACACGGCCCCCATCCGTCTCACACTTTAATGGCACAGTGAACCGCTCTGTTATAAGATGCCCTGAGACTGACAGAGACCCATGTATCTTATTTGTCAGTGCTGGTTCACATGGCAAGTCACATTTTCGCAAAACAGATCTTGTAGCGCCTGAGTCTACTAAAAATGAAATGATTGCCCCTTCAACTAGCATGGGATATTCAGGCATGTTTAGAAATCCCTTACTGCTATACATAAGCCGAAATCCAGCCGAATCGTCCATTTGCGTGCGCGCCGCACTGAGTTAAATCTTTGCAGTGTCTGCATGGCAACAAGCTGCAATTCTTTTTGTCTTGGTCTTTCTTTCTTTGACCTTCAGCTCGTCTTCTGCGTGCAGAGCATGTTTTATGATGGTGCTCACTCGTCCTTCAGTCCATTCAACATAGCTGTGTTTCACTGCTTGGGAAATCTCCGGTCTCAGTCCATTCAAAAGGCTAGTCGCCAAATGACTTTCCCACGTGGTTGGTCTGTTACCACGATCTGTTGGTTCAGTCAGCCCGCTGTGCTTGCAAAACACGGTATAGAGTCGCTCATAATAAGTTTGAACACTCTCACCTGGTTCTTGACGGCAGTGGCTCACTCTAGACATGTCAATGCACGCTGGAAATGCTTTCCTCACAGCCTCAGCCAGGCCCGTCACAGCTGCTCGATATCCGTCGTTCGAAGCATGTTGCCAGGTGACGTGACTTCATCTGTGATCTGTTGCTGGTAATTCTGCGCTGATCTTGTGCCAGTTCATTCCTCCCAGCTTGGTCACCATGAGGTTTTTTTTTTTTCAGTTCATTTACTGTCGGGCTGAACTCTTGGCAGAATGTCATCAGGTGTGCGTGCGTCCTCCTTTCTCTGCCAGGGAGCTGTAGTTGTTCTGGCTGGTTGAATTGGCTGGTTCGACGGAAACGGAGAACAGTCGAGGTCGGGGTCCTCTTTCAGGCCTTGGAGCTTCGCATTGGGATAAATTGTGTAACCTGGCAGTGTTTCATGTGGAAAAGCACAAGCATAAGATGTCTTAGTGATAGTAATCTCATTCGCAGTCGCCTTTTCTTCGCTTTTCTTTCTTTTTTTTTTCTCAACATTCTCCTCTCTCTATTATCTGCCTCTTCCACCCAACAATTAATTGTTTTCTCACAATTCCCACACACGTTTCTTAGCACAACCCTTTGTTTTGTCACTCCCTTCCTGGATTGATAATTTCATCATTTTCAACCTTGTACTACTACTAAGTGTTCCCTCTTTTGGGAAATCATGATATTTTACTAACTTTTCTATATCCCCCATGCATCTTTGGCCATATAATTTTTTTCATTTGACAAAATACCGGTGTATCATACTCTGCTAGCTTGCTTTGGGATTTCCCCATATTGGCAATCTGTTTCTGTGGTCTTTCGCGTGCACGCTAATAATCTGTCAGATGTCTCCGTACAGATCTGATCCTTAACCCAGGACAGACAGTTCGGACGCTTACTCAAGCGCCCTCTATGTGATCTCAATTCCCCCAGAATTTCTTAACCACCCACGTGATCTCAATTCTCCCAGAATGTCTTGATCACTGTTGTGATCTCAATTCTCCCAGAATTTCTTAACCACCCACGTGATCTCAATTCTTAATCTCTTAAATCATGCTGACCACAGAACTCAGATTTCCCCTATGGTTTTATCCTTTACAATTAATTTTTCAATTGAATTAAACCCAAATTCTTATTTAAAATTCTTCCCCGAATTTTTAGGTTTGTCTCTTACCAGAAGCGTTTTGTTGCCGTTTCCAGGTTTGTTTTCTCTGATTCCAGTGGTCGGACTCTCCTGGGCCTGTGGCGTCCCTGAATCTAATGGGGTAGGGCTGACTTGAGTCAGGATTGCAGGTCACCGGCGCTCTCCAGATCCAGAAGGCTCGTCCAAGGAATCCCACTTCTGACACCAAATTGTGATGGCAAAACAATTGCTTCACTGAATAAGAGACAAAACCTTACCAATGGTCTTTATAAAGCTTTATTCTTGCAAGAAGAGCCACACTCAGTACAACCGTCAGTGTCTGTACCAAGTGTGAACTGAGGAAACAAAAGATGGCCCTAGCCCTTATACCCCTCAATGTCCCATACTTCCCCCATTAGTGTTTGTGTTCAAGGGTCAGAGTGACTGAATCCTGCTGTGCTTGGTGGGGGGTTTTACGATTGTGCATGAGAATGTGAGGTGTGGTCAGCATACATTTTATGAGGTAGATGTAGATTAGTCTTTGTGTGTGAGTGATAAAGTCACATTAGCTACCCCGCTGGGGAAGCAGCACTAACGCATACACGCACGCACACACACACACACACGCACACATCCACTAACCTCGTTTATCCCGATCTCGTTGCTGCTATCATAGGAGCGGGTGCACACGCAATTCTGATAGCACATGGACATTCACCCATTTCCTACTTCCCCTTCCCATATCCATTTCCCAGTCATTTCATACATTTACACTGCACTGTTTGTAGTCCGTGTTGTTTGTCTGTGTGGGCGTAGTCAGTCTTCCCGGGAAAAGTTGCGGTGACAAACAGAGCGACCGAAACAACCGGAAGCTGACGAAACCATTGTCTAGTGTGAATGGGTGTTTGTGCGCATTTAGGTAAATGCCAATAATGGTTATAAGTGTATTTTGGGTTTAATTAATTATGTGTTTCAAGTGTGGAATTGAGGATTATTATTATTATTATTAATTGATTGATTATTGAACGTTAAGTTAAATGTGGTACTTTCATTGATGTATAATTAAATACTTACCTAGGAATGGTATGGCCCAAAAAGGGGCGGGGTTTGGCCTATAAAAGCCAAGGCCAAACCTAACAATAGGACTTGTTAACCAAGTCAAAGAGTGCAACTGCGGTGCCTCAGTAAAACCTCTCAACCGGTATATTGTGGATATTCTGTTTGAGTATTTTCTGGTTTGTTTTCCCTTTTTTGTTGTTTCTTTGATACTTTTAGGATTTGTTTGTTTGGTTATTTTGTGGCACTTGTATATATATTTTTCACTGTGGATTATCCTTTTGGACACTGTTAATAAATTTCACCTTAAGTTAAGAGCTTCTACGAGTGCGCCATCCTTTTTTACATCCCTTACGAACTCACCCTTATCCCCGAAGGCGAGCTGGTTTGCTCGTCTTCATCACAGTGTGTGATTAGATCTATGTGGATGCATTTAGCTGTGGCTGTGTGTGTGTGATTTTAATCAGCCCTATCTGACGCCTACCCTTACGAAAATGAACCAAATCAAAAAACAAAAAAAACATGGTTATTGTAGTTAAACCATGGTAACCACAAATTAACCATGGTTTTGCTACTCTAACCATAGTTTAACCATGGTATTTGTGGTAAAACTATGGTTATATAAATGGTAATCAATTAGCCAAAAAACCATGGTTACTACACTTTTACTACAATAAAACCATGGTTATTTTTCATACGGGTAAGGCCCAGGAGAGGTGTCCCAAACTAGGTGTCCCGTGACCCCCTGTTAAGAGGTATTTTTGTATGGCAGAGACAGATGTTGACTTCTGTGTGAACTCAAACATAAATGATTAAATTTTTTTTTAACAAACCTCACCCCCATAAACAGTAGAAATGTAAACACATATAGTACATTTAAGATTCAGTTAAAGAAATGGTTAATTGATAATCAGAGCTGTCAACATTAGCCCAATACTAGACATGTTTCCGCTGCCTCCTGCTTGCTTCTTGCCTTATGTGTATGTGTTCATGTATTTGTCTGATGTTTGTCTGTTGTTGGTCTGATGTGTTTTTATTGTACATCTTAACAGTACTTTTTAAAATTGTATTGTAATTGTTATATTGTTATGTAAAATGTAACTTTTTACTCTCTTTTAGGATGACATCTGTCTAGGGACTGCAGGTGAAAAATAGCCTTTTGGCTAACTCTGGCATATTGACAGAAATGTTCATTAATATGCACTGTCCCTGTAAATAAATAAATAAATAAGTGGCCTCATATGAAGCAATCCGAGTGGCGTTAAAAATGCAGTTGCCATATGCCCCAGAAGTCTCTGAAAATGTTTCAGTGGGACCGCTGTTCTGTGTTTGAACGAATTCAAGCAGCTCCACACCAGGTGGACACGCTCCTCTGTGAGGCACGCTGTCAGATTGACTCCAACTCCATATCGAGAAAAGAGATCCTCTGCACGGGGCAGAGTTTGCTCTTTTCCCAGTTGACTCGAAGTCCCAAATGGCTGAGGTGACTGAGCACCATGTCCCTATGTTTGCAAAACTGATCTCTCGACTGGGCCAGAGTCAGCCAGTCGTTGAAGTAGTTGAGAACGCGAACACCACACTTTCTCATGGGAGCAATGAAGTGGATGCCCCTGAACTTGGGCAAACTGAATCGCATAGCTGAGTCTGATAGTATGGATGATCCAGCGAGACGGGCTGGGAAGCACTAGCCAGGCTTCCAGCGACCGAGCAAGCAGGACCAATGGCACCATGTACACCAAGATTTACCAGCAGTGGTGCAGCGAGGCGGCATGCAGGGACCTGATTTGGACGGCATAGTGGGCCGAAGTGGGGTCTGAGTGTGCAGTGCAGAACTTACCTGTTTCCACGGGTGTGTGGAGGCCTCTCGAGTGCATCCTGGCCACCCGCTGGCGATGGGAGAGGAACCTGAGGGTGACAAGGCATAGCAGAGATATATTTTCTTTTTTTTGGACATTTTTGGGCCTGAAGGACAGTGGAGGAACACAAATCAACTTTGAGTGCTAAAGATGGCGCCGCCGTGTTCGGTCGCCGTTCAGGTTGCTCCGCAAAGACTGTGCTTTTATTTATTATTTTACTCTCTTTTGCTCTCAATTTTTACAAATTTATCATCTGCATTGATCTGCTATGACAGCAAAACACTTTTGGACATTGGTTACCGCTACACTGGACTGTTTCAGGACACTTTCACCAATCCTCTGTGGCCATCTGAGATTCGTCGGAACGCCGAGTTGAACAATGGCCAGACGAGTCGAAGGCGAAGAATCAAGAAACACCACGGGAAACGTGCTGGGATTCGCAACAGACTGAGAAAAAGGGCATTCAGCCCACCTCTCCCGAGCATTCTGCTCGCAAATGTCCAATCCTTGGAGAATAAGATGGACGATCTTAGAGCCAGGATAAGTTTTCAACGGGACATGAGAGACTGAAACATCTATTGTTTGTCCGAAGCATGGCTCACGCCCGTGGTCCCGGACACAGCTGTGATGCTGTCGGAGAACTTCTCTGTTTTTCGGATGGAACAGGAACTCCAGGAACATCTCCATTCTTTCGCGATCCTGCTCGCCTCATCTGGAACATTTAACATTCATTTGCCGCCCATTCTATCTGCCGAGGGAGTTTTCCACAATGTATTCATAAACCGTGACAGATGCTGCTTTCATCGTCGAGGGCGATTTTAACAAAGCAAACCTAAAGAAAGTCTTTCCAAACTTTCACCAGCACGTCTCCTGTCCTACGCGAGGAGCAAACACACTGGATCATTGCTACTCTCTGTTTAAGAACGCCTATAAAGCTCGTTGACTACCAGCTTTTGGCAAATCGGATCTTGCCGCCATTTTCCTTACACCTGAATATAGACAAAGGCTCATTCAGGAACCCCCGGTGAGGCGGGAAGTTAAACGCTGGTCACCCCATTCAGAGACCGCGCTACAGGCAGCTCTTGATAACGTCGACTGGGACATGTTCCGGGGCGAGTTCATCTGACGTCAGCGAGTTCACGGATGTGGCGCTTTGCTTCATCAACACGCTTACAGAGCAAGCCACACAAACAATAACAATAACGTCCTTCTCAAATCAGAAACCGTGGGTGGACAATTCAATCCACACTGCAGTGAACACACGCACTGCCGCTTACAACGCCGGTCTCCTAACAGGGAATATGAATGACTACAAATCATCCTGCTATGCTCTCCGACGTGCAGTTAAAGCCGCAAAGCTCCGTTATAAGGATCGAGTGGAGTCTCATTTCCAACTCAATGACTCCCGGTGCATGTGGCAGGGACTGAGGACCATCTGTGCTTTTGGATCTAAATCCTCTGCAGAGGTGAGAACTGATCTGTTGCTTGTGAACGAGTTAAACTCTTTCTACGCTCACTTTGATTGTAATCGTGACTCCGCCAAGTGACGCGTCAGAGGGAATTACTCAGAGCAGCAACAACCACGTGATCTCTGTCTCGGAGGATGAAGTTCGGAGGGCACTCAAGCGTGTGGACGTCAGGAAAGCCGCCGGGCCGGATGGTATTTCAGGTCGTGTTCTGCGGTCCTGTGCTGATCAGCTCGCTGGGTTGTTTACATCTATCTTTAATGAGTCCCTCGCTACATCTGTGGTCCCCACCTCCTTCAAAAAATCCACCATCATCCCTGTCCCTAAGAACAGTAAACCCTCTTGCCTAAATGACTATCGTCCAGTGGCTCTCACGTCTATAGTCATGAAGGTCTTTGAGAGACTCATTAAAAACACCATTTGCTCCTTCATTCCTGACACTTTGGACCCTCTTCATTTGCCTATTGTCCCAATAGATCGACTGAAGATGCCATCTCTCATGTCCTCCAATCCTCCCTCACTCACATCAACAGCAAAAGTGGGAACTACGTAAGGCTGCTATTTATTGACTATAGCTCAGCCTTTAACACCATAGTTCCCATTAAGCTAACCGCCAAACTCCTGGATCTCGGCCTGAATTCTTCTCTCTGCCACTGGATTGAAGACTTCCTCATTGGCAGGTCTCAGGTGGTGAGAGTAGGCCAGTTTACCTCCACCTCCATCACCCTGAGTGTGGGAGCTCCACAGGGCTGTGTCCTGAGTCCCCTGCTCTACTCTCTCTACACACATGACTGTTTGTCCACACACAGCTCCACCTCTATCATCAAATTTGCTGATGATACTGTTGTCCTGGGCCTCATTTCCAACAACAATGAGACGGCATACTTGGACGAGGTGGAGCAACTAACATCATGGTGCCAGGACAACTGTCTCTCTCTGAATGTTGGCAAGACCAAAGAATTGATTGTGGACTTCAGGAAGAGACAGCAACAGACATACTCCCCTCTCATGATCAGCGGGTCACCAGTAGAGAGAGTACCTGGGTGTAAACATCTCCGAGGACCTGACCTGGACTGCACACATTCAGACACAGGTGAAAAAAGCCAGGCAAAGACTGTACCACCTGCGCCAGCTGAGGAAATTCAGGGTTTCACCAGCCATCATGAAAACTTTCTATTTAGGGGCGATAGAAAGTGTATTAACTCAGTGCATCACAGCGTGGTATGGGAACAGCACCAGTCATGACTGCAAAGCCCTGCAAAGAGTCGTGCACTTATCCGAGCGTATCTAAGGGTCAGCTCTCCCGTCTCTGCAGGACGTCTACACCAAACGCTGCAAAGGTAGAGCTACTAAGATCATCAAGGACTCTAATCACCCTGCAAACCCTCATATCACGCTGCTGTCATCTGGTAAGCGCTTCCGAAGCCTGGTGGCCAAAACTGAGAGACTCAGAAGGAGCTTCTTCCCCCAGGCCATCAGACTCCTGAACTCAGTCACTTAACATCACGCGACTTCACTTCAGCATAAACATCGACATACTGACATTGCACTGCACTTTCTGTTCTCATTGTTACTGTGTAACAACCTGTTATAAACCTGTTTGCACATTATACTTCTTTGTACATTTCTGTTAATCACATATTTATAAGTCTACAGTTTACTCACTGCACAGTTTATTTCACTTATTTTATTCCACTTTATATATATATATATATATATATATATATATATATATATATATATATAGTATATATTTTTTATTCTATTTATATTATAGTTTCCTCCTTGTGTTTTTAACTGTGAATTTGCACTGTCCATGGAGCGGACCTGCTTACATTTCACTGCCGGTTGTATATTCTGTATATAACTGTGTATGTGACAAATAAAACTCTTGAATCTTGAATCTTGAACAAAAGATTCTCCCCTGGCACTCCTCCAGGGGAGGGAGCGGTGCTGACACCATCTCCTGAAGAGCTGTCCCCTCCATCTCTGGGTGGCCCGTCTCAGGTTGCTTGGCTTTCCACTTGCCACCTGGTTTGGCAGCGGCCTGAGCAAGCTGGACGGCCTTCCTGAAGTACACAGGGAAATGACCTTGGAAAAAACACAGGAAACAGTGCAGCCTGTGTTTTGCACTCACTGTTAGGAACTCCCCACTGAACTAAAAGAGTTTGTTGTGAAAATGGCAGTTTGCTCTCAAGTAAGATAAGTCCTTGCTGTCGTGCCTTCACTCCCACTCTACCTCCTTCTCCTCTCTCTCATTCTCTACTTTCTCTCTGCTTTCTTGCAGAAGCACTCTTCATCAACACCTATTCGGCTCTGAAGTGAATGACAAATATGCGCTGCATCCACTTCTGTAATTATATCCACACTGTGGGGCGGAGTGCGATATGCAAATCTCCATCGGCCCATTCTGTATACTCGAAGCTGATAGGGCTCCTAGAAGTGATCCCAATTCATCGGTGACGTCCGACATCAAACGTGACCGACTGAAAGGGAACCAGACTGAAATGAACCAGACATTTCAGTAGACATTTCTTTCTTTGTTACAGAAGAGAGAATGTCATGCAGGTTTGGAACAATATGAGGTTGAGTAAATGACAGAATTAAAAAAATTTTTGGGTGAACTAATCCATTAATGTGGTAATATCTTAACTAACTTGTATTTTTCAAGCCAGAAATGCCATTTAATATTACCGTATCAAGCTGACTAAACCACTTAGATTATACCAACAAAATATATCAAGCTAGTTCTGGCAAGTCACGTTAGTCAAGCTTGCATCAGCTGACTCTCAGCTGATTCACTCCTACCTATAGGAATACAACACCTATCACAGCATATCTATATATTCAGTATTATCAGCAGCTTCATCACATTGCTCAGGAGCTAATTACCCTCGTCCACTCCCAGCTCCCCCTCCTTAAACTGTCTCCTTATCGTGGTGGAGGGGTTTGAGTACACGAATGACCCTGGGAGCTATGTTGTCTGGGGCTATATGCCCCTGGTAGGGTCTCCCAAGGAAAACAGGTCCTTGGTGACGGGCCAGACTAAGAGCAGTTCACAAACCCAATATGGGTCTAATTAAAACAAGGACCGAGACGTTGGGGACCAAGGACCAAGCCAGGCCCGGGGTTGGGGCTCGTATGCGAGCGCCTGGTGGCCGGGCCTACCCCCATGGGGCCCGGCCGGGCTCAGCCCGAATGAGCGACATGGGGCAAACCCTCCCGTGGGCTCACCACCTGCAGGAGGGATCATATGGGGCCGGAGCATAGTGGATCGGGCAACAGTCGAAGGCTAGGCCCCCGACGACCCGATCTCTGGACACGGAAACTGGCTTTAGGTACATGGAATGTCCCCTCGCTGGCGGGGAAGGAGCCTGAGCTTGTGCGGGAGGTTGAGAGATACCGGTTAGAGATAGTTGGGCTCACTTCCACGCACAGCTTGGGCTCTGGAACCACACTTCTTGAGAGAGGCTGGACTCTCCACCACTCTGGAGTTGCCCATGGTGAGAGGCGGCAGGCTGGAGTGGGTTTGCCTATAGCCCCCCAGGTCAGCTGCCATGTGTTGGAGTTCAACCCGGTGAATGAGAGGGTCGCTTCCCTGCGCCTTCGGGTAGGGGATAGGTCTCTCACTGTCGTATGTGCCTACAGGCCAAACGGCAGTGCGGAGTACCCGGCCCTAATGGGGTCTCTGGGAGGGGTGCTGGAAAGTGCTCCAACTGGAGACTCCATCGTTCTACTGGGGGACTTCAACGCACACGTGGGCAGTGACAGTGATACCTGGAGGGGCGTGATTGGGAGGAACGGCCCCCCTGATCTGAACCCGAGTGGTGTTCTGTTATTGGATTTCTGTGCTAGTCACGGCTTATCCATAACAAACACCATGTCCAAGCATAAGGATGTCCATCAGTGCACGTGGCACCAGGACACCCTAGACCGGAGGTCGATGATCGACTTTGTGGTCGTCTCATCTGACCTCCGGCCGTATGTCTTGGCCACTCGGGTGAAGAGAGGGGCGGAGCTGTCAACTGATCACCACCTGGTGGTGAGTTGGATCCGATGGTGGGGGAGGAAGCTAGACAGACTCGGGAGACCCAAACGTACTGTGAGGGTCTGTTGGGAACGTTTGGCCGAGCCCTCTGTCAGAGAGATCTTCAACTCCCACCTCCGACAGAGCTTTGACCGGATCCCGAGGGAGTCTGGAGATATTGAGTCCAAGTGGACCATGTTCTCCACCTCCCTTGTCGACGCGGCTGCTCGGAGCTGTGGCCGTAAGGTCTCCGGTGCCTGTCGAGGTGGAAATCCCCGAACCCGGTGGTGGGCACCAGAAGTAAGGGATGCCGTCAAGCTGAAGAAGGAGTCCTGTCGGGCCTGGTTGGCTTGTGGGACTCCTGAGGCAGCTGATGGGTACAGGCAGACCAAGCGGACTGCAGCATGGATAGTTGTGGAGGCAAAAAATTGGGCCTGGGAGGAGTTCGGTGAGGCCATGGAGAAAGACTATCGGTTAGCCTCGAAGAGATTCTGGCAAACTGTTCACCGCCTCAGGAGGGGGAAGCAGTGCCCTACCAACACTGTTTACAGTGAAGATGGACAGCTGTTGACCTCAACTGGGGATATCGTCGGATGGTGGAAGAAATACTTTGAGGATCTCCTCAATCCCACCAACACGTCTTCCATTGAGGAAGCAGTTGCTGAGGGCTCAGAGGTGGATTCATCCATCACTCGGGCTGAAGTCATCGAGGTAGTTAAAAAGCTCCTCGGTGGCAAGGCACCGGGGGTCGATGAGATCCGCCCTGAGTACCTCAAGTCTCTGGATGTTGTGGGGCTGTCTTGGCTGACACGCCTCTGCAACATTGCGTGGCGGTTGGGGACAGTGCCTCTGGACTGGCAGACCGGGGTGGTGGTCCCTCTTTTCAAGAAGGGGGACCGGAGAGTGTGTTCCAATTACAGGGGGATCACACTTCTCAGCCTCCCCGGGAAAGTCTATGCCAGGGTACTGGAAAGGAGAATTCGGCCGATAGTGGAACCTCAGATTCAGGAGGAACAGTGTGGTTTTCGTCCCGGTCGTGGAACACTGGACCAGCTCTATACGCTTTCCAGGGTGCTGGAGGGTTCATGGGAGTTTGCCCAACCAATCCACATGTGTTTTGTGGATTTGGAGAAGGCATTCGACTGTGTCCCTTGTGCCGTCCTGTGGAGGGTGCTCTGGGAGTACAGGGTCTGAGGCCCCTTGCTTAGGGCTGTTTGGTCCCTGTACGACCGGAGTAGGAGCTTGGTTCGCATTGCCGGCAGCAAGTCGGACTTGTTCCCGGTGCATGTTGGACTCCGGCAGGGCTGCCCTTTGTCACCAGTTCTGTTCACAATTTTTATGGACAGAATTTCTTGGCGCAGCCAAGGGCCGGAGGGTGTCCGGTTTGGGAACCACATGATTTCGTCGCTGCTTTTTGCGGGTGACGTTGTCATGTTGGCCTCCTCAGACCAGGACCTTCAGTGTGCACTGGGGCTGTTTGCAGCCGAGTGTGAAGTGGCCGGGATGAGAATCAGCACCTCCAAATCCGAGGCCATGGTTCTCAGTCGGAAAAGGGTGGCTTGCCCACTTCAGGTTGGTGGAGAGTTTCTGCCTTAGGTGGAGGAGTTCAGGTATCTTGGGGTCTTGTTCATGAGTGAGGGAAGGATGGAACGGGAGATTGACAGACGGATCGGTGCAGCTTCTGCAGTAATGCGGTCGATGTACCGGTTTGTCGTGGTGAAGAAGGAGCTGAGCTGTAAGGCGAAGCTCTCGATTTACCGGTCAATCTACGTTCCTACTCTCACCTATGGTCATGATCTGTGGATCATGACCGAAAGGACAAGATCCCAGATACAGGCGGCCGAAATGAGCTTTCTCCGCAGGGTTGCTGGGTGCTCCCTTAGAGATAGGGTGAGGAGCTCAGTTAATCGGGAGGAGCTCAGAGTAGAGCCGTTGCTCCTCCACATCGAGAGGAGCCAGTTGAGGTGGCTCGGGCATCTATTTCGGAGGTGTTCCGGGCATGTAACACCGGGCCTGGGAACGCCTCAGGGTTCCCCCGGAAGAGCTGGAGGAAGTGGCTAAGGTGAGGGAAGTCTGGGCGTCTCTGCTTAGACTGTTGCCCCCGCGACCCGGCCCCAGATAAGCGGAAGATAATGGATGGCACTCCCAGCTCCTCCTGTCGCCCAGTCAGGATTTGGCCTTCTGATATTCCTCTTCAATCATACTAATTTATCAAATTATGTTGTTACATTAAATGACTGTTATTAAGAACATTAATGACATTGCCATACCTTATATTGGTTCTGTTCTGTTTACCCTAAGAGGGGTTATCGCTGCTTTCCCTGCTCTTATCCATGCTAGGCTGCATGGATGGGCAGGGAGTTCTTGCCCAGAACAGAACCATACCGCCAGTCCAAACTGTATGCTAACTGCGAGTCATCTTTGACGACGGTGATCGTGACAGAAATATATTTTAAAGTAATAGCTCAACCATTGTTATACTTTTATGATGCTGTTTTTCCTTCCAGTTTGGAACGTGATTTACTTCCATTATAATGAAAACAGTGGCCAGAATATTATTAAAAAAACATTAAAAAGGTGTTTATATTTTTATATTTGTACTTTTCTGTGAAAAATACTTTCTGATGTACATGCTTGCAATGCAAGAGTTTTTTCTCATGTGAAGTGAAAGCACTTTAAGGATGCAATAAATTGATAAAAGTTGAAATTGAAAAGTGACAGTATGGACATTTATAATGTTACAAAATATTTCTATTTCAAATAAATGCTGTTATTTTTAACTGTCCATTCATCAGAGAATGTATGTACCACAAAGGGTAAAAACATCACTGTTTTCTCAAATATGTTAAGCAGCACAGGCGTTTTTCAACAATGAAAATAATAATAAATGTTTCTTATTCTTATTCAAATCAGAATATTAGAAAGATTTCTGAAGGACACTGAAGAAATAAAGATGCTGAAAATTCAGCTTTGTCATCACAGGAATAAATTACATTTTAAAATATATTCAAATAGAAACAGATATTTTAAAGAGTAAAATGCTGGGGAGTGCTGGGGAAAAGTTTATTGTGATTATTTTATAATATATATAAGTTAGTATATATAAGTATAACAAACTTAGTGATTATAAGTTTGTGTTTACATAATATATGTGTGCACTGTGTATAATTATTATGTATATAATACACATAGATGGATGTATATATTTAAGAAAAATATGTTATTATATATGTTATATATGTATATATATATATATATATATATATATATATATATATATATATATATATATATATATATATATATATATATATATATATAACATTATTATTATTTCACATTACATTTAAATATTAAAACATAATTTTACTGTAATTTTAATAATACAAACCGCTGCCATGTTGCCATGTACTGTTGGCAACTGTTGCCATGTATGCACTAAACATAATCAAATAATTGTTTCCTCTTATAAGTAGACATTTACATTTACATTTATCTTTTTTTGTAAATGTAAATCTGGTTGAGATTATGTACAGTTATTAAATACTATTATTATATATATATATATATATATATATATATATATATATATATATATATATATATATATATATATATATATATATATATATATATATATATATATATATATATATATATATATATATATATAATATATCCTTTTTTGAGCAGCAGAAACTGAGTCTCAAGTTCAGTTTTGATCCCATCAAACAGCAGAATGTTCCTTTAAATTGTGGAATCTCTCACATGTTTTGGACAAACACCAGCAGAGATGCGATTTGATAATTACTGCAGCAAAAGCATTCATCTGTCCCCACATTTATGAATTGTTATCTCATACACCGCTTCTCTCATCTCTGTCATGGAGGATTGTAACTCTCAGATTTGTATAAGGCTCTGGGCAAATCCAGAGTTGTTCCATATTTTTCTGTTCAAGTGTCATGAACAAAAAGGGCTGCAACAAATACAGCTGTCTACTTCTCAGGGACTAGCCTTTACTTCTGATTAGTGTTTGTATAAGACGCTTTGCTTTTGTAAGGTATGCTGATATGCAAAGAAATTATATTCTGTTCCAAATGAATCACCCAAACTGGAATACAATCAAATAATCATGAGAATTAGAAAAGACAGTTGGTGGCATCAGAGATGACCTAAATGTGTCAAAGCAGTGGTGTCAATATTTATTTCAATTTTACTTTTTAATCTAAGAAAATGTCAGAATGTGATATTATATAGTACTTTAAACCATTAATCCCAAATATGCAGTAACGCAGAGAATGAGACAGAAAATTGTAGAATGGCGCCATCTACTGGTAACGTATATAAGCACAACTGCACAGTTACTGTTTTATACATTGTAAACAGTAGGAATCTTATTGACCTGATGTGAATCTGTATGAAATTTCACTTTCACTCTCATACAAACAACTTTCAACAAGGTGTTGGCAGAAAAAAAGGGCTGTTAACTGAGATACAGCTAAAATACTTCATTTTAAATATCTTCTATACTCGCAAATTGCAAGAAAATAAATGTCTAATTACACGTATAAAAAAAAAGCCAAATTAAAGGTTCATTAAAATAATCACAATATTTACAATGTTGCATTTTATTATTTATTATATTACACAAATATTTTTCACTTTTCAATATATTGCCCACTCCTATTTACTCCACTGTAAAAAATAAAAATAATAATAATAATAATAATATATATATATATATACACTGTAGGCCCAGAGATAATAATTGGATATTTATTATCATATAATTGGATATTTTGAGAATGTTCATCGGTGCATCTGTAGTTCATAGGCAGTATAGCTGGCAGTAAATCACCAATTAATCATGTATGTTAAGAAAGTAATTGATTGATGATGAGTATCAACCATCCCCATTGTGCATTTCATTCCACGGTCAGAATCTGATGGGTGAAACAAGTGAGGACTTTGCTGAGCCTTTTCCAGGTCCATCTGGAATAGATTCGGACTCACACAGAATCAGGTCATCATCTGGCTCAGGTACATTCAGAACTCATTTCTTGTTCCATGTTTAAAGAAATATTTAGTATTTTGAGCTAATTGTCTTAACGCTGCATTATATTACCTGCCTGAACTATATGTCCAGTCTCTGCAGTGCACTTCATGTATCAATGTGGATTTTCAGATTACTTTAATGCTCACATAGTCAAACATTTACCATGGTTAGTCTGCTATAGCTGATTTTCATAGATCTCCATATAAAGAATAACTCCCACATTCATGGATTTTTATTGTCTGATCAGGCACAACCAGAGCTGCTGGAGTTCATGCATGACGAAGAAAGTAACAATCTGATATTAACATGTTTTTGGGATTATTATTCCGTATTTGAAATATGATATGCATGGTGAGCTGGGACATGGCGCCTATGGCTGTCACAATGGGAATTTGGAAGTCTGATCGGAAGACCACACGTTTTCCCTCTTCCTTTATTTTTTATTTTTTGTAAATACAGTGAGTACAGATTAGTGTATATTTGTGTACACTGTTTTGATGAGGTTACATTTGGTTTTTATATTGGAACTTGCTATGTTCTCCATCTTTTAAACTACAGGTCATCATCAAAATGGTTCCTAAATATCCAAGAAATGATGATTACTAAGTTTCTTACAATGTATATTATACACTCACCTAAAGGATTATTAGGAACACCATACTATGTTACACATACTGTGTTTGACCCCCTTTTGCCTTCAGAACTACCTTAATTCTACGTGGCATTGATTCAACAAGGTGCTGAAAGCATTCTTTAGAAATGTTGGCCCATATTGATAGGATAGCATCTTGCAGTTGATGGAGATTTGTGGGATGCACATCCAGGGCACGAAGCTCCCGTTCCACCACATCCTAAAGATGCTCTATTGGGTTGAGATCTGGTGACTGTGGGGGCCATTTTAGTACAGTGAACTCATTGTCATGTTCAAGAAACCAATTTGAAATGATTTGAGCTTTATGACATGGTGCATTATCCTGCTGGAAGTAGCCATCAGAGAATGGGTACATGGTGGCCATAAAGGGATGGACATGGTCAGAAACAATGCTCAGGTAGGCCGTGGCATTTAAACGATGCCCAATTGGCACTAAGGGGCCTAAAGTGTGCCAAGAAAACATCCCCCACACCATTACACCACCACCACCAGCCTGCACAGTGGTAACAAGGCATGATGGATCCATGTTCTCATTCTGTTTACGCCAAATTCTGACTCTACCATCTGAATGTCTCAACAAAAATAGAGACTCATCAGACCAGGCAACATTTTTCCAGTCTTCAACTGTCCAATTTTGGTGAGCTCGTGCAAATTGTAGCCTCTTTTTCCTATTTGTAGTGGAGATGAGTGGTACCCAGTGAGGTCTTCTGCTGTTGTAGCCCATCCGCCTCAAGGTTGTGCGTGTTGTGGCTTCAAAAATGCTTTGCTGCATACCTCGGTTGTAACGAGTGGTTATTTCAGTCAAAGTTGCTCTTCTATCAGCTTGAATCAGTCGGCCCATTCTCCTCTGACTTCTAGCATCAACAAGGCATTTTTGCCCACAGGACTGCCGCATACTGGATGTTTTTCCCTTTTCACACCATTCTTTGTAAACCCTAGAAATGGTTGTGCGTGAAAATCCCAGTAACTGAGCAGATTGCGAAATACTCAGACCGGCCCGTCTAGCACTAACAACCATGCCACGCTCAAAATTGCTTAAATCACCTTTCTTTCCCATTCTGACATTCAGTTTGGAGTTCAGGAGATTGTCTTGACCAGGACCACAGCCATAAATGCATTGAAGCAACTGCCATGTGATTGGTTGATTAGATAATTGCATTAATGAGAAATTGAACAGGTGTTCCTAATAATCCTTTAGCTGAGTGTATATAAAAATGGTTTTGAAGTATGAAGTACTGTGAAGCAAGATTATACACATATTCAGCCCTAAACTTTTGAAACCTTTTCTTGAGCCTGCTGTTTGGGCCTTCTGAATTTTTAAGTGGCTTTCATGCTCCATGTGAAAAAAACCTCCCATCTTCCCCCACACAATAGAAAAAGCTATATGAATGGTTTGAGGAGCCAGGTGTGCCACATCCTAAAAAGTGAAACCAAAGCATTTTGATCACTCCCAGGTGGCTGGATGCAGTATAGGTCATAAACCCACCCTCTCCATGTAAACAAATGGGACATGAGCCAAACTAAACAATCAAATTACACTTCAAATAAATGTTTTTATTTTTTTTTCAAAGATGGTTTCTGTCATTGTAGTTTTTGCCACGCTGATGTAAGTTCAAGTGTTCGTTTTGTTTTAGTTAGTTATTTGATGCCATAAAACAGGGAGTACATGAAGAAACATGAAGAAACATGAAGTAGTGAAGTGTTTCACGGAGGCACTAACAGACTTTTTTCAGGATATGGTTAGTAGTTACCTTATTTTAACAAGCCTTCAGTTGTACTACAATCAGCAGACATCAAAATTGGAGCAGTTCAGGCAGGTTAAAAAAGTCCACATTAAAGGTTTTTGTTTGTGGCCATTGCTGCTTACCACACATCTGTCAGTGTTGAGTTTTTGGGGAGACGCCATTTAGTGTCCTGTTTCAGGTGCAGTAGGGCTGAGGCCTGCACGTCATACATGAGTTCTGGCCTGGGACTAGGCTGTTGTATTAAAGGGTTTGTCTATGGCACCCTTTTACCCTTTGGTAGTCTTATTGGCAATCACTTCGCATAAAAAAGTAGGAGATCTGTAGGACCTGTCTGTTGCCTCCTGTTTAGAGTTTCCTGTCATGGTCAAAGCTTTACTTCACCCTAAACTGGGTTATGTTCCTAAAGTGCCTACTAATGTAGCATGCTCCATTGTTTTGCAGGCCTTTTGACCTCCTCCTTTTCAGACGGCAGACCCAGAGAAGCTTAACTTGCTTTGCCCAGTTCGGGCCCTCGATTGTTATGTCCACCGCTTATCTCAGTGGTGTGAATCTGACCAGTTGTTGGTGTGCTTTGGTTCCCCCAGACAGGGTTCTTCAGCATCCAAACAACGCATAAGCAAATGGATTGTACAGGCTTTCTATATGGTTTATGAGGAACATGATCTTCATTCTAGTCATCAGAGCCCATTCTACCAGGAGTATGGCTTCCTCTAAGGCAGCGTTTCCCAATCCTGGTCCTGGAGGCACCCCAACACTGCAGATTTTGTCTCCTTTCTGTCTCCTTTCTCTGACACACCCTTTTCAGGTCTTGGAGTCTCTAATAATGAGCTGATGACTTGGATCCGGTGTGTTTGATTAAGGAGACATGCAAAATGTGCAGTGTTGTGGTGCCTCCAGGACCAGGATTGGGAACCACTGCTTTAAGGCAGGGGTGGGCACTTCCATTCCTGGAGAGCCACTGTCCTGCAGAGCTTAGCTCCAACCCTGATAAAACTCACCTACCTGTAGCCTGTAGACATTGATTAGCTGGTTCAGGTGTGTTTGATTAGGGTTGGAGCTAAACTCTGCATGACTTTGGCCTTCCAGAACTGGAAGTGGTCACCCCTGCTCTAAGGCATTATTGACTGGGGTTTCCCTTCAAGGGGAGGTCTGTGGTGCGGCAGGATCATCCTCTCTGCACACCTTCATTAGATTCAATAACCTGGATATGGAGTTGACCACAGGCTCTCTTAAGCTTTTGTGCTTTTGGGCAGGCATTTGTTCAGTATGGCATAATTGGCATGAACGTTTCCATAGTGCCAACATTCTGATGCTTCGGTTACACTGGAAGTAAGGGGCCTTGCCCAATCCCTGAAAAAGAGCCCATGCCATTATCTCTCATCCACCAAATTTTGCCATTTGTACAATGCAGTCAGGCAGTTAACATTTTCCTGGCATCTGCCAAACCCATACTCACCTAACAGACAGAGAAGCATGATTTGTTTCAACTGCTCATGTGGCGGTGTGCTTTACATTACTCCATCTAACGCTTGCCATTGTACTTGGTGATATGAGGCTTGCATGCAGTTGCTTGGCCATGGAAACCTATTACATAAAGCTCTTACCACACAGTTTTTGTGCTGATATTATGCTAGTGGAAGTTTGGAACTCTTCAGCTATGGATTCAGTAGAGTATTGGAGACTTTTACACACTATATGCCTCAGCACTCGATGACCCCGCTCTGTGACTTTACATAGTCTTCAACTTCATGGCTGAATTGCTGCTGTTCCTAAATGCTTCCACTTTCCAATGATACCACTTACAGTTGACCGAATATGTTGCAGGCATAACATTTCATGGATTTATTGCAAAGGTGGCATCCAATCACAGTACCACGCTTGAATTCACTGAGCTTTTCAAAACCCATTGTCTTCACAAATTAATTTCAGGGTTACGGACCTAGATGAATGATCCCACCATTGCAGTGTCAATGGTTTGAGTTCACAAACTCAATGGCATGAGTAAACCTCACTGCTTTCTTTTCTTCTGAGATGCAGTGACTCAGGCAGCACATATCTGCTCTCTACCAGATTCATTTAAATGACAGACTCTGTTTGACATTGCGCAGAACTGTCATAAGTACTATGATAAGAAAGTCATAAGTTTGACCTATTTTACAGTCGCTGCATTTCAGGGTGAGGTGAGCAAAGGGGTGAAGGAACATACACCATCAGCGTAGCTCGTTATTATTTTAGAATTAGTTCATTTGCTCTGTTGCACTGCAATATCAACAATATTGGAGTGCAGCAGGATGAATAAAAATATCCTGCTCAAATGTTATATATAAATAGTCAATGTTTATAGTATAGTATTTATATAGTATTAATGTATATAAATATATAAAATAATTAATGTAATCGATTAATCGTGATTAATCGCATCCAAAATAAAGTCTGTGTATAATTATTACACACACATGCATATATTTTATATATAAGATTAATTATATAAATATATATACAGTATATACATGCAAAATTTCTTAAATATATACATGGACTGTGTATTTACATATACATAATAATTATACACAGTACACACTTTTATTTTGGATGTGATTAATCACGATTAATCGATTGCCCAGCACTAAAAATAATATATAAAATATACATATAAGTGACAGTAATGACGTGTAACAAAAGATTTCTATTTAGAACAAATGCTGTTCTTTGGGGTGGGAGGGGGTAAAGGTATTTCAGTTTCCACAAGATTACTAAACGGCATAACTGTATTCAACGTTGATAATAAGACATGTTTCTTGAGCATCAAATCAGCATATTAGAATGAATGTGACATTGAAGACTGAAGTAATGATGCTGAAAATACAGTTTACATTTTAAAATACATGAATAGAAAACTTATTTTAAACTGTAATATTTCACAGTATTTTTGATACATTTTTGATTGAAATACATACGTATTTGTGAGCAGAAGAGACTCAAAAACATCATAAAACGTACCGACCCCAAGATCTTACTGAAGTTCCCCCCTTACAATATAAAGTTGTGATATCAGAGAGACAATATTTTCATGAGTCAACAATATTATTTAATATATAATTGTTTAATTATATCATCCAAACAACCTTTCATCAATCTCAGTGATAAATTACATGTTAATGTCTTATGGTTGCCTGGTACATTTTGTTAACTTCTTCATTAGAGTTCACAAGAATGATTCACACGCCACATCTTAGATAATATCTTATTATTGATGTACTGCATAATTTGCCTTTCATATCCGTAACAAAGACACTACATGAGATATATATATACAGCATGACCTCAAAGGTAGAATGGGGCATATTCTTGAGATGTTCTTCTGTTAACAATGAAAACAATAGTTCACACATGGAAATTCATGTGCCCGTCTCAGTATTGTGCAACTGGAAGGCTGATGCTGATGGCATGGTGAGAAACACCATAGTCCATTATAGATCAGTTCATAAAACGAAAGATAAAACAAGACATATGACGATATTCACCACTTCCAAGAAACACTCAAAAGGAATATCAAACGGCAACATTTGATGTGTTCAGTCACAGATATGCTCTGAGAATTATCATGCTAACAAATGTTACCACATAGTCAGCATTTCTTTAAACAGAAAGAAGCAGTTAAGCTATTTCTCTGATTGTAATGTCTTAGTTCACTTTAGCTGTGCAACAAATGCTATTTTACTCAAACCCGTGCCTCAAAAGAGCATTTTACGACACTCAAGAGTGGACTTTATCAGGCAAACATTGGATGCTTGCAAGGCAGCACTGTAACAAACTTCTCTTTTTATTCTTTTTTTCTGATGGGTAAATCACAGCATTCAGAGTCAGATATTTCCTAATATTCACTGTTGTCTATGGCAACACTGCATATCAAGCGCTCATTTGGGTAACAAAAAATGCACTACATTTTTATCACAACGTGAACGCGTTTTCTCGTTTCACACAAACGCAGCTGGTCATCTTGCATCAGTTATCGATTGCAGTGAAAATTGTTTGATAGTAGTGAGTATTTCAGTTTTAGCTGCAATATTGTTACAGTTTTCATCTTGTTGCGAGATTGTTAAGTTCTGTATTGTAATGGACTATGTTTTCTTAGCAGAAGCTACAGGATAATTTAAAGGTAATTTTATTAAATAATTTAAACTCAAATTAATATTTTTCTGTCCACGTAGTTATTTATTTCATGAAAAAGTTTCTTTATTTTATCTAGAAAAGTGGGATAATGTACAGTGAGCCATTTATTATCCCAAAATTATGAAAATTATGTCTGAAAATACATTACCCTTACTTATTTTTTTAATATAATATAAAGGCTAATTTATTCTGACCTGAATTTAAAAAAGATGAAATAGGTTATACCATTTTAAAGTTTTCTTTCCAAATGACTTAAAAATATATATATTTTTTATGTTTTAACGGCTGAATGATCAACAGTAAGCATTAAACAAACTTTGTAAGCCTCACTTCATCTTTTTGATTTGTGTCAAAATTAAATATGGATCCATTATTGTTAAGGCTAAAATATACTTTAGTTTATGCATAAATTAAGTTTGACTGTATGACTTCATCATCGGTATAGTATGTGCATACTGTACGCCAGTGTTGGGGAAAGTTACTTTTAAAAGTAATGTTACAATATTTGCGTTACTCCCTAAAAAAGTAACTAATTACATTTTGTGTTACTGTTTCACAACTCTGCCGGGTTTGCTTGCTTTGTTTTTTTATATTTTTGGCAAAAGTGAAATGAATGAGCCTCAGGCTGAAGGAAATGCAAAATCACGCCTGTACTGTAGAGGAGCAGCTCTAAGAAACCTTTAAAATAACACTTAATTAAAAAGTGTTACACACTACTAAATGTACTTTTGTAATTACAAGTAACTAAATCAAACCCTAACCGTAACTTTATAGTAAGTACATGTATTTAATTAATATTAGCCAGTACTTCTTTGAGTACTTCAATGTAAATACATCACCTTAAAATACAGTGTAACAAAAAAGTAACTTATGTTACTTATTTGAAAAAGTAACTCAGATATTTTGTTGTAAATTTAAGTGTTACTTTACATGTTACTTGAAAAATTAATCTGATTATGTAACTCTAACTTCTAACATCTGTTACCCACAACACTGCTGTACACATGATCTATTTTTCTAACTGCGTGTACTCTGTACGCTCAGCTCGCACATAAACAACGCTGGTGTTGACAAGTACTTATGTGAGTGAGTTAAGAGTTACAGCTCTAGTTTAAAAGGTACAAAGAAATTTAATCAGTCATAACTTCTGTTAAGAAATAGCACAGCACACAACAAAGATCTTTAGCGTGCCTGTCCAATCACCTTGCTATCAAATGGAATATAGCTATACAATCAGCTGTTCACATATGCTAAGCACTCCCATCTAAACTGAAGTGGACTTCAGACTGCAAAAAACAATCTGTCTGTTGTTTTTCGGATACGGCCAACAGAAGATTCATAAGTGGCTTTGATGCAGCATTTCATTCTCTGAACCAAAGCCAAAAGCTAAACTTACCCAAAACCTTAGCAATATTCTCTTGCTGCCTTGCAAGCACAAGTATTTCAAATATAGCAAACTTAGCTAATATCAGTGGTTTTTATATAGCTTTAACATTGTCATGGTGTTTTGTTGATAATCTACTGATTCTTAAGAGCATCAGGAAGGTTCCTTCCGCTCATCCGAGCATCCTTCCGCTTAATACATTTTCTATGATTTGATTGGAAGCACTTAACCAAAAGCTTGAAGTCTGGAAATAAAAGCAGCAGTACAGAACATGGACAGCAGCCATATACTCGTTTGCAATTAAACTTTTCAACAGTCAGCGGCACTTTAAATCGTACTGCAAGTTTCCATCGGTCAGCAGTGCGTCAAAAGAACGGTGATGAACAAAGGAAGTAATGGAAAGGGGTCACATTCACACAGGCACATGTACACTAACATACAGAAAAATAAACTCAATATGTGATTAAGGCATTTGACGAAATATTGCATGTAGCCCCAATGTTATATGTCAAGGTCTTTCTGATTTCCAAGCAAACAGATCCCATATACTCTGCAGATGAATGGAACTCAAATAATGATCTATAATCCAGTCATCTCGGGATATCCCATGTGAATGAAGCAATCCTCTTTGGACACTAAGGGCATATTTGGTTTGGGTATCAGTTTTTCAACACAAGCAAGTATTTCGGGATGACAGGTGAGTTCGCATGTTATGGAGTATCAAGATCAGCAGTCTGAAGATAAATAATTCTTGAGTCAATTGAAAAGTTGATTACGGTTTGTAGAGTAACAGTTTACTCCAGCATAGGACTCCGGGAACCAAAATGGCCGCCCACACAGAGTTCCAAAACCATACAAAAACAACACATTGCCACCTTCGATGGGTGACAGTGGGAGAAGGAAGTTGGCATGCTGTTCATTTATGTCGTCCTTCACTTCTGCCAATTACTTTGACCTTTGAGGGTATTTTTAAGACGGAAATAGTTTTAGCAGTGGGAGTGGGACCTTCATTTCTCAGACCCACTCCTGCATGGATCGCTTGCAGTACAGTATGTGGCGCTGCGTGTCCTTCCTCTTGAAGCGGAACACGGTGTAAAGCAGCACCATCATGCACAGGGCCAGAACGCAGGGAATGGCAATGGCCACCGCTTTCTCTGCTCCACCGCTGCTCTCCAGTTTGAGCACGATATCAACGTCGTCGTCATGGTCATATTGCGGCGGTTCCTCTTCTTGTGGGGAGCTCCAGTCCCAGTCAGGGTCGGCGGGCAAACCGTCACAGCCCATAAAATCCCGCAGGATAGACCTAGGGTAGCCTGGCTCCACTCTCAGCCGCTGGTTGTTGAACTTCCAATACTCCTTCCCCTTGTAGAAGTATGTGTATCCTTAGGGAAGAAGGAAGACAGTGATTTTTGGTAATCAGAAGTCAAATATTGTCTCTATAATTTATTATTATATTATATACAACAGTTAATTCTGGTTCTTGATTCCGATAGCCTTTTCCAGCTTTGCGATATTCCCCCAGCACTGGGACCGTTTCACCATTTGTATCAGTCCACTTGTGGCGACTGTCAAGGCGGTCGAGCAAATCCGCCATATTTAAAAAAAAAATACTACTGCTGTTGTGTCACGAAAATGAGAGACCTCAAATATGCAACATTTACAAACAGAGCCTGTTTTACAGTTTGTTTAGATGCTTTGACAGATGTGAGCTCCAGGTCGTTAGTGGCCATTCAGTACTCATGTACACGCTGAGAACCGGCCAGTCCTTCAGGAATTTGCTGCTGGCTCTAATGTAGATAGTGTTCAAACATTTGGAGTATATCAAGCAGGCAATCTTCAGTTTTATTAATCTATTACTTTTTCCAGAGCAAATTGGTTTGGCTAAGGGCAAAGTTAAGTTTCATAACTTTATATTTTTAAATATATTTATATTTAAATTTAATTAGCACTGCTTTTGCACTTTTGACTGAACTTGCTTGTGTTTATTTCCTATTGTACAAACTTATATTTTTCCAATAAATTTTCTTCTATTTTTCAATAAATATAATTTTAATTCTTTCTTGTTCTCGAATCTGATTGGCTGAGAGCCTTTTCCAGCCGCGGCGATATTCTCCCAGTATCAGTACTGGAATCGCTTCACTGTTTTTATCACTCGCCATGCGTTGTTGAACTTCCAATACTCCTATACTCGACTCCTATACTCGAACTTCCAATACTTTAATACTCGACTGTCATGGCGGTCGAGCACATCCACCATATATTTTTAAATACTACTGTTTTTGTATCACGCAATGTAGTTTTAAGAGTTTTCGGTAACACTTTATAATAACTGCACACTATGAATCATTAGTTAAGCATTAGTAAATAGTTAATTCATTTATCATTTATAAAGCATTAATAGACATTAATAAGCAGTTTATAGGTGCAGCTATAAATATGCTTTATTCTTGATTTATAAGCACACCTATAATGTTTAATAATTGTATTTCCATAATTAATGATCTATTTATCATTTCTAAATTAAGTATTACATTATTTACAAACCAGTTATTTAGGAGTTGTCAGTGGTTCATAAGATCATTTAGAAAGTGTAAGTAAATGATTAATAAACTAGTATTAACACACTGAGTAATTATTTCTATATGTCTAAATAATATGTATAAATGCACATTTAGATGTATTATTATGATATAAATGATCTTATGAACCGCTGACAACTCCTAAATAACTGGTTTGTAAATAATGTAATATTTAACCCTTAAATGCATACCTCGAGTCGTTAGAGACCCGGGACATCATTCACTACCCTCCTCCTCATTCATTTTTTAAAGTTAGACATCAACCTTCTTAGTATTCCTCAATCAATCCATTATGAAGAATATAACACAAAAAAATGCCTGTTTTTCCACTATTTTTTTTGTAAACATTTTATAGGGTCGCTAACGACCCGAGGTGTGTAAGATTGTACATACTGTATATTTTTTTTCTGCAGAACAATAAATAAATCTATAATGACGAAATAAGTGCAATTCACCTTTATTCCACAAGGTGGCAATGTCTGATATGCAATGATTAAGTGACGTTTCACTCATAGTTACCTCAGACAGAAAACAAAACAATAATAATTATAATCTGCAAAACTTGAAATGGCTCAGCGATTTACTGCAGAGCAAGTACTGAACACATTCAAATATTAGTGTCTCTGTCACTTGATGATGGATCTGGTCAAGAAATTGTCAGCAATCAAAATATTGATTATGAAGATGCTGAAAATGAGTTTTGATAATATGTGTGAGATCACGAATATGAGCCAGATGCTGAAAGTACTGACAAATGAGCTCTGACGAGGGCAGTGGTAATGGGATAAAACATCTGCTCAAACTGAACCCTTCCAAGCTCCAAAAGGTAACGTAAATATGCTTTATTTTATTCTTCTTTAATTGTTAGTCTAATATCAGGAGAGTTTTATATTATTGCGACAGGTCTAACATTTATCCATGTTAGACATAAATCCGGGTCACTAAAGACCCGAATATGTAAGAATGATTGGCGAAACAGTCATGCATTTAAGGGTTAATTTAGAAATGATAAATTAATCATTAATTTTGAAAATACAATTATTAAACACAGATATGCTTATAAATCAAGAATAAATAATGTATAGCTGTATTTATAAACTACTTATTAATGTCTATTAATGCTTTATAAATGATGAATGAACTATTTACTAATGCTTAACTAATGTTTCATAGCATGCAGTTATTATAAAGTGTTACCGAGTTTTTTTTAGGCAAGCATGTACATTTACATTTATGCATTTTTAGGCTGTTTTACAATTTGTTTAGAAGCTTTTGCAGATGCGAGCTCCAGACTGCTTCATCTCGGCCAGACTTTCGGGAATTTTCTGCTGGCTTTTACTATATGTAGATAGTGGTTAAGCATGAGATATAATTCCTTTGGAGTATATCAGACCATTCCAAATAAAGTAAAACAAAGGTATAAACTAGGAAAAAGCTACAAAACAATGTTTGAAGGTCCCATTTGGTACTATTGGTTAAATTATGAGGAAGTAGTAGTAGAAGTAGAAGTTATAAATAACCCAAATGCTGCCTAGAACTGGTTGTTCCTCAAAAACTCAAAGAGATTGTTGAGAGAAGCCACAGTGAGGCCAATTATCACACCGAAGGAGCTCAGAGATCAGGTGAGGACGCAGTACTTGCACAGAGTACAGACATCATACACAAGTTTTGAGAAACTTCTTTTCTTTTGCTAGTTGACACCAACACAAACTCTGAAGCTCAGCACCCCAGAGTGAGCCAATTACTTAAACCCTGCATCTCTGAGGGGATTCTAAGATGGAAAGAGTTGTATAGCATTTCCAAAAGACAAGTCTACATTCAGGTGACTCAACAAAATATTTTTACAAGTGGGGTAAGGTGACCAGACTTTGTGGGTACTGTCCCAGTTTTCTTGAACACTTCTTTAGCATGAAGAACTGAACCCGGATGAGAGCAGAGCATTATGGTTATAAGGTACTACTCACATACAAGTATTCTTGGATGTTTGTATAAAACATTTACATGTTTAAAAGTTCCACATTCACACACACACACACACACACACACACACACACACACACACACACACACACACACACACACACACACACACACACACACACACACACACACACACACACACACACACGTTGGTGCACCTATCATTATGAGGACATTCCATAGACGAAATGGTTTTTATACTGTACAAACTGTACAGGAAATGTCCTCATAAACCACATTTACATTGTAATACCAGTGTAATACCCATATCATTATACAAATTTGTGGCCTCATAAAGCACATAAACACATACACACACACAATCTTAATACATGGTTGAAAATACACCTGATATGAATGAATAATAATAATAATAATAATTAATCAGCTAAACAATTACATTTGCAGAATGCACATAATTTGTGTTTAAAATGCAAAATATTAAGCCTAAGTAGCAAAGATCCATTTCCAAAAGCACAAATATAAAATAACATTTGAAGCGTTATATATGTTTAGTATTTGGTATTTTTCATTGTGTGATTTTTTTTTTTTTTTTTGTGGTGAATTGTATTAAAACCAGTTATGCAAGACAAAAATATTTATGTATATAAAGCATACTCAAACTTTCATCACCTACATAAAAGTCACAGCTCAGTTTATCTGAGTTTACCACCAGGACCATGACACCAATGAAAACACAATTATGGCACAATTATGGCAAAATTATTCATTTTGATTTCCAGTATTATTACAAGGCACTGCACAGTTAGCTGGGATCATTCAAGGCACTGCACAGTTAGATGGGATATCTTACCATTGGCTTTGTCCACAAAGGCTCCCTGTGGAGAGTCTGGGATGCCTTTCCACACAGTAATAGGTTTTGGATATCCAGGGTCCATGGTCCTCATGTCCTCATTGTACCTCCAATACCTGTAACAGCAGAAAGAGAAAGAAGAATCGGTCTCGGACATAATGGAACAATCCAGTGAAGGCGGGGTCCACTGGGTCCCATTGTACACTGTGACTGGAAGCTATAAAACTGACCTATCCCCTTTGAAGAAGTATGTTTTGGCCACATCTTCCCACCAAACAGCTGTTTCAATGCTCTGCGTAGGCATTCCATTGCCAAAAAGAGAAATGTCCTGAGGATATGTGGGCTGCAGAGTCGTATCCTTAAACACCCAGAACCGGTTGCCTTCAGAAATACAGAGAAATGGAAAAGTGTTTAAAAAATTGCATCTTCTTCTTATTAATAATAATAATAATAATAATAATAATAATAATAATAATAATAATAAAACTGTTGACAATTGACCCTTCGCAAAGATCCGTCCCCCTTAGTTACTGTTGCTATGTCCGACAAGCCATGGCGCTCTCATGCCATGGCACTCTCATGCCACACATCATGTTCTCACGCAGTGAAAAATACATTGCATAAAAACGTCAATACACATCATTTTTCAAGTTGAAGTCCACCAACATTGATCTGCTAACTCTGCTGTCTGCTTTGTTTGTCGGATTCTGAGTTATGATTGGTCAGATTGCCTGTCAATCAAGCTCCCAACTAAGGGTGAATTATGGTTGCTTTATAAGAAAGCTTTCCACCATGGAATAAAAAAGTAAAAAAGGTTCTACCTCACAATTTGGACTTTATAACTTGCAATGGTGATCTCACAATTTGGAGAAAAAAGGTCAGAATTACAGTGTTTAAACTCTCAGTTGTGAGATACAAACTTGGAATTGCGAGTTATAAAGTCAGAATTGCTAGATGTAAACTTGCAATGCCTAGAAAGAATTGTCAGCTAATTTTTTTCTCTCAATTGTGAGTTTATGTCTCAGATTTCTCGCATTTGTGAGGAAAAAGTCAAACTTTTTTTTTACAAAATTTCTTTAAAATTTAAAAACTTTATTTCTTAGAATTGCAGTTTCTTTCGCAGAATTATGGGATATAAACTCACAATTGTGAGTTATAAATTTTGAATTGCGAGATATAAACTGAACTAAACTGAAAACCACTTGAAAAAAATTAAATGAGTTAAATAAAAAGTCACAATTACCTTGGCAGAAACGAGCTTCCATAGTTTTAAAGGGACAGTTCACCCCAAAATGAAAATTCTGCCATCATTTACTTGCCCTCAAGTTGTTCCAAACCTGTAGGAGTTTCTTTCTTCTGTTGAACACAAAAGAAGCTATTTAAAGAATGTTGGTATCCAGACAGTTGACGATACCCATTGACTTCCATACTAGGAAAAAAAAAATACTATTGAAGTCAATGGGGACCATCAATTGTCTGGATACACACATTCAAAATATCTTCTTTTGTGTTCACCTGAACATAGAAACTCATGCAGGTTTGGAACAACTTGAGTAAATGATGGCAGAATTTTCATTTTGAACTATCCCTTTAATAGATCCTGAAATCTCACATATTCATGTCTACATTTAGGCTGTAAGATTTAAAAGTCAGAAGGAAAAACGTCTTACCTTTGAAGAAGACAAACTTCCCCTCACTGTTTTCGTAGACAGCATCGATCTTGGGAGGCAGACCTCTCCAGAAGTAGCTAATTTGCATCGGATATCCAGGCACCACAGAATTATCTCGCACCCTCCAGAACCACTGATCCTAATAAAAGTGCACTGGTGTTAGGAAACACACTATTTATATGGCACTAATTCTCAGTGAAGCTGTTCAGTATTCATACCTTGAAGACAAACAGCTCCTGTCGTAGGATTGCCAGAGTGTTGAAACCTCCATCACAGATGTTGGGTTTGGAGTTGGGATGGGCTGGTTTGGACTTCTGCGGAGGGCGATGAGGGCGACCCTGGCGGTCGTGCTTTCGAGGGTCAGTTGGTGGGTGCAAGCGAGGAGGAGTAGCAGTTGTGAGCAATCGTGTTGGCTGAGGGTTTTTGTCTGGTGGACCTGCAGAAGTAATGAAGAATTCAAATCATGGTAAACAATAAGCTTTCAATACATCGAAATCGCCCCCTATATACTCATTCTCTTATCCCTACATTACTCCACTAATATTGTCCACTTGAGAGAGTAAATGAAAATGAGTGCACCGGAAGGGCTGCAGATTTTGCATAGTTTCTGCTTGCTGTATAATAATCATTTGAATACTGTTGCAAACTAGTGGCACCAGTATTAATGAAAAGATTTACCTTAAACTTTATCATGGAAACTAAAATGTATTAACCTTAATTAAACAATTTAATAAATTAAAAAGGGAATGTATACCTGTATGATATTACGCTGTAGCCACATTGGACCAGCAGTTTGTAAAACGGATGGATGATTCAGCTGTGGGCACCATCTTCTGGCGAGACGCGGGAATTCATTCGCATTGACCCTCACAATACATTATGGGTATTCTTTAGCCGCTGAGTGTACATCAGTTGTATACTCGTTATTGTGGTGCATTGTGGGATTGAATGAGTGCACTCTATAACGTCCTCTATGTTTTCAGACACCACTACTGTGGGCTGTCCCCTCAAATAATTCTCTATTTAAGGGTATAGGGGGCGATTTCAGACACAGCCATTGTTTTAAAAAAAGTTGGTGTGACGAGCAGGCGGGGCCGAGAGCCGTGGGAGCGGAGCCAATATTAAAAAACATCACCTGTGCTTAGTGTGCTACACACTGGGCTCAGGTCCCATGGATGAGCTCAGGAAGAATTAAAGAATGAGTGACGACAGCGAAGGTCGAGATAGGACCAGGCCTGGGACATTATATTTTTGTTTTATTATATTTACATGCGGTATTCAGCTGTGAGGCAACTGCAACTTACTTTCGTTTTGTTGTTTAAGTTTATTTGTCATTAAAGTTTACATTTAAAATTTGCTGGTTCCTGCCTCCTTCTTCCTTGAACATGAAGGGTAAAAAGGTAAAAAGTTTCTAGGTAAAAAGTATTTATACATTATTTTAGCCGTAATTTTATAATTTTACAGTCTTAACTAACATTGCCTTGCCTGGTCAAATTTCAGATATTTTAATTGACCTTGACACAGTCATGGGGATTTTCTCCCAAATAATAACAAGTATTTTTTCCTCAGTATGACATCAGAATAGTGAAAAATACTTATCATAGAAAAGGTATGTCTTTGTTTGTATAAATTCCTTTTTAATATTTCTTTGAATAAATCAATATATCACAAATAGGGCATAACTGTCATTGTCCCTTATTTACCATGTTTCTATAATAACCGGGGCAACAAGATATTGCTCGGCTTTATTGTTGTCCGTTTTACCACCGGGAAAGTCAAGGTTCTAATATTGCTTGCTTAGAAAGCTTAGAAAGAGTTTTATTCAAATCGTTAACCCTAAGTATGACCAATATTTTAGTTTTTATTGTTGTTGTTTTACATTCGCCAGGATTTAAGTATTGAGAAAAGTGTCCTAGCAATTGTAAAAGACCAAAAAAACAAAAGAAAACAAACAAAAACACTGTAATAGTAATACAATTTTGTAGAAACTAGTGGATTATGGTAAAGAAGGTTTAAACCCACCATATATTTTCTGGATGCCCTGAAGATCATCATGAGGCAGTTTGAAGCTCTCAGTGTCCATATACTGATAGAATGGAGCCATTATAGCCGTAGGATCATTAGAATGTTCCAGTCCCAAAGCATGACCAAGCTCATGGACCGCCACAAGGAACAGGTCATTACCTAAGGAGTACAAAAAACAACAGTGAAAATACAACACACAGGATTTGCTTTGTTTATTTTTGTCGTGCTTGTGTTCTTATTTGTGAAAAGCACCTGGCATTATGACTCACTACTCAAGTGCTTGACCTGAGATCCATCTTTATGTTGTAATGTGCAAGTGTACGGTGAGTGGGCATGACAGAAACAGTAGCTTTGGAAACAGAACGCAAAACAGATCCCACGCTGCTTTATATCATACAACAGAAATATCTTCCATCCTCAACTAATGATGAATGAAAATGTTATGCAAGATATCCTTCTCAGCAAAAGTAATGTCTTGAATGTTCACTTGTAGTATAAGTCAAATAATAAAATTATATTTTTAAAAACTGTACTGGCAGATAATATAATATAAATAAAATAAAAGGTTTTTAAAGTATACTTAAAGAAACACACTTTGTAATAATGTCAAACATTTATGCTAAAGTACACTTTTGTTGATGTGTTGCCTAACATACTAAAGTGCATGTAAAGTATTTCAACTATAGTGTCTTATTCGATATTACATATATAAATTAATATATTTTAAATGTACTAAATTGCAACTTCATCATTACAAATGTGTAATTACAAATATATTTAAATGCAAGACACAAGTTTCAATCGAAATTACATCAAAGGATATTTTACATTTTGGCAGTAAATCGTCATATTTCAAGAACAATATAGAAGTAAACATAAAATTACATATAAAGATGAACTTAAGTCCTACTTACAGAAAGTGGGTCAAAAGCACTCTTAAGTTCATCTAATTACATTTAATATGAATCTGAACTATAATAAATTTTGATTTAATTGCACTTATCAAGCAATGAATCTGTTCGAAAACATTACACTCAATTGGCACTTAAAGGTGCACTATGTAACTTTTCCGTCCGCTAGAGGGCGCCTATTCAAAACAAAGGCATAGCTTGATGATGCCAAGTTTGAGCGCAGAATCTTGGGACATGTGGTCTTCACCTCACAGCCGGTGGAAAAGAATCAGGATAGGACTCGGGTAGAAATCATGTTCATGGATGAGATTATTAACGTTACTGTAGTATGAAGCAGAGCAGGGGCGAGTGTTGAGAGAGCTGAGCAAGGCTGTTGGAGCGATTGTTACACAACACACAGCTCGTGAGCAGCGGGACTTTTATTATGACGGGACACAGTCGCCGGTGCCATTTCCGCTTTTCCGCTCATGAGTATGAGGTAACGCAGCTCTGTTAATCATATTAAATACATTTGAGTGTGTTGAAAATGATGCTATGACCTTACTCTGTGTGTTCGCTAGGTGGCTGCTATGACATTTGTTGAACACTGCAGTAAGAGTAAAGTGTAAATTTTCTCACAATTTACAAATAATTGGAAACATTTGGGATATTGTAAAAACTCAACTGAACAAAATATATAACACTGGCCTGGTGGTTTTTGGATATTTTACTGCAAAAATCCTGCATAGTGCACCTTTAAAGGGTTAGTTCACCCCAAAATGAAAATTCTGTCATTAAAGGATTAGTTCACTTCATAATGCTGCATCGACACGACATCCTCATTAAACCCGTCTTCGGCGTGACGACTCGAATAATCTTACGAATATCTATTTACCTAATATGAATTAAGACCTGCTATGTTGCCAGAATTATAATCATACACTGTTTGTTCGTTGGCCAGAGGAGAACTGGCACCCCGACTGAGCCTGGTTTCTCCCAAGGTTTTTTTCTCCTCCTTCAGGACCAGAATGTTTTGGTTCCTTGCCACCGTTGCCTCTGGCTTTTGGCTTGCTCAGTTGGGGACACCTAAATTTCATCTATATTACCGATCTGCCCGCATTGACACTATATCACTATATGATACTTAGATTAGACTAAATTAGCTGGATAACATCACCGTTTCACCAGAACGGCAGTACAAATTCTGTTGCATTATTTTCCTGTTAACAATGTGAAGTTGCTTTGAAACAATTGGACTTGTTAAAAGCGCTATATAAATAAAGGTGATTTGTTTTGATAATGAAAATTTACTCACCCCCATCTCATCCAAGATGTTTGTCTTTCTTTCTTCAGTCGAATTGGATTTTTCTCCATATAATGTACTTATATGGCAACCAATGGGTTGAAGTTCCAAATCAACAGAAGCGGACAGTAGTGAAGTATTCTTACTTTCTACTCAAGTACATATTTCAGTAAATGTACTTTATCACTGTTTTTCTTTGAAAACTTTTACTTCATTAACATTCCAAAACATAATATTGTATTTTTTTTACTGCACTACGTTTCATATGGAATATCATTTAATACTTAATTATATTAAAATTGAGTACTTTCTTGTACTCAAGTAAAACTTTGAATTACTTTTACTTGAGTAAAAGTAAGAAAGTACAATTTTTTCTTGTAATTAAGTATTAAATTATATTTAATATGAAACGTAGTGCAGTAAAAAGTACAATATTATGTTTTGGAATGTTGTGAAATAAAAGTTTTCCAAAGAAGAACACTGATAAAGTACATCTACATAAAAAATAAAATTACTTGGAAAGTAAAAAGTACTTCACTACTGTCCGCCTCTGCAAATCAATGCAGTTTCAAAGGGCTTCGAAGAGCTTCAAAGGCTCTGCACGATCCCAAATGAGGTATAGGGTCTTATCTAGCGAAACCATCGGTCATTTTCTAAAAAATAAAAAATAAAAATAAATATTTTACCTAAATTGCTCATCTTGCGCTGCTCTGCGGCTCGCCATGTTGGAAAGGTTACGCTAGATGTAGGCAGAAGTACCGCCCCCGCGTTTACAAAGCGCTCATGTGAAGACTAATACAAAAACCCTTTAGCAAAAAAAAAACAAAGGCAAAACAACGATATCGGATGATTTTGAAGTTGGAAACTGAGTTTTTTTTCGTAAAGGGCATTTGTATTAGTCTTCACACGTTCGCTTGGGGCGGTACTTCCGCCTAAGTCTAGCGTGTCCTTTTTGATATAATCATGGTGAGCAATTTTAGGTTAAAAAGTATATACATTTTTATTTTAAAATGACGATGGTTTTGCTAGATAAGCCGCTATTCCTCAGCTGGGATCGTGCAGAGCCCTCTGAAGCCCACCAAAGCGCTTTGAAACTGCATTGCTTTGGACCTTCAACTGTTGGTTGCCTTCAAAGTCCATTATGTGAAGAAAAATCCTGGAATGTTTTCCTCAAGAAACTTAATTTCTTTTCGACTAAAGAAAGAAAGACACGGAACACCTTGGATGAGATGGGGGTGAGTAAAATATCAGGAAATTTTAATTTTGAAGTGAACTAATCCTTTAATGAAATTACTGTCATTTATTACTCACCCTTATGTTGTTCCAAACCCGGAAGATCTTTGTTCATCTTCGGAACACAAATTAAGATATCTGATGAAATCTGAGAGCTTTCTGACCTCACAAAGACAGTAACATAACCACTTTCAAGGTCTCAGAAAGGTAGTAAAGACATCATTAAAATAGACCATGTGACTCCAGTGGTTCAACCTTAATGTTAATTTGTGTTCTGAAGATGAAAGTCTTACAGGTTTGGAACAACATGAGGATGAGTAATTAATGACAGTAATTTCATTTTTGGGTGAACCAATCCTTTAAGTATATTATTCTAAAGTATATTATTTCCGTAACAACTATTTTAAAATTTGTGCTATAAAGAAATAACATATCTGAACAGACCAAAATGTCGGATCTGTTCCTCACACAAAGTTGTCGTATGGTTTCTGAAGAATATAGACCCAAACGTCATATGGTACTTGATACTTTTATTTTAGTGCATTTTTGACATTTTTGGAGCTTGATGCTCCAATTCATGTACTTAACCAATTGATACAATTTACTTATTATATGCATACATGTCGGTCCAATGTAATTACATTGTAGTTACACTGTTAACTTTACCTCTAACCATAACCCAAACCCTTACCCCAAAACTTAACTCTAACCCCTAATCCTAAACCTAACATTCCTCAAACTATATGTGGGAATTTTTCAGAACAGTATTTTACAAAGTAAATACATAAGCTGCATTTCTACTGCAGGAATTTTCTCCAGGAACTAGGGACTTTGAGGAGGTGTTTCGACAGCAGGTACCAGGGTCTAAATGGTGTTCTGGGTAAAAATGTCCTCCTCAGAAAGTCTGTGCTCGCAAGGAAAGTTCAGAAAATTTCGGGGGTGGGACTTGGGCGCTGAATATGCTGATTAGTTTTGATTAGGTTTGATTTGATTAGCATTTTGATTGGCTGACCCCATGAAGCATTTTTTTTCAACCACAATTTTTAAAAGTCTGCAGTAAAAGTTGTTTGCTATTTGAATCAACAATGGAGTTTAAAAAATACCACAGATGGACCGACGACCAGGTTCAGGCTTTATTAAGCATATATGCGGAGGACAAAATCCAGAGGGAACTGGAAAGTCGCGCACAGTCCAACATCCCTGGACTAATTTGCCTAATCTTCACGGTACTTTAGACCGTGATGGAAACGCAGACAGCAACAAGTCCGGGGGAAAAATTCCTGTGAAAATTGTTCCTGGGATAAAATGTTCTGGGAAATTTCGGTGGAAACCTGACTACAGTCTTGTAGATGTTTAATGTTAGTAGTTAAGGCCATCTAATATAAAGTGTGACCAATAGAGTAGTTGGCTACTTTTTTTGCACTTAGTGTGAAGGGTTATCTTCACTGACAAAACTGGTAACAGTGAGTGAATGTTGTGGAGGCTTTCTAAATGACTCATCAAAAACAATCCCTTAAATTCTATATGACATGCTGATGGCAATCAGCCTTAACATAAAGAAAACCACACAGTGTTGTCCATATAGACTGTGGTGACTTTAATGAAGCCTGAAACCACGGGAAGCTATTATGCCAGGCGCATGTAACATCAGAGATGGCAGCAAAACAAACAGCCGAAGAGTGCAGACGGCAGTAAAAATGCCAGTAGCAAATGTATTTGCAGCCATTCATTACTGTCTCGACTGAGACATTTTGTGAAAGGAGATGAGCATCTTAAAAGCTCTCTGCATCCAGTCGGCCCAGGTAATTAAAGCTGAGTGCCTCTAAGTGCGGCTCGCAGTGAAGAGACGGATCTGATTACCTCTTATTTAATGGGCGCAACCGTAACGCAAATACTACATATCAAACAAAGCTGACACCTGACATGCACACAAACATGAACACGCACACACACAGACTTATTCAGGGAAGAATCCCTTAAGAATCAATTGTGACCAATGATAGCATTGTTTACTTGCCTTGTTTTAGCAACTTTCACTAAAGGAAATATGTAAATCATACAATGGCTCAAAAACGTGCAGAACACTATTTGCATGGCACAATTCCCCTTCACGTAGGCCAGTTTTGGGTGGCCGTTTATGGAAGATGCAGCAGATTTTATCAGGACTGTGCTGAACAACTCCATTCCACAACTGCTAGAATAGACTCTATAAGTGTCAAAACTGTGCTTAACTACATCACATGGATATATACACCGATCAGGCATAACATTATGACCTAATACTGTGTTGGTCCCCCTTGTGTTGGCTGAAAGAATGCCATTTCTGTGAAAGGGTATACACGGTCTGCAAAGTAACGTGTATTGTGCCCTGTGCACTGTGTATTGTGACACCTTTCTGTCAGAACCAGCATTAACTTCTTGAGCAATTTGAGCTACAGTATCTCGTCTGTTTGATCGGACCACACAGGCCAGCCTTTGCACCCCATGTGCATCAATAAGCCTGTCGCTGGTTCACCACTATTCCTTCCTTGGACCACTTTTGATAGATACTGACCACTGCAGTATCACACCCCACAAGAGCAGTTTTGGAGATGCACTGACCCAGTCGTCTACCCATCACAACTTGGCCCTTGTCAAATTTGCTCAAATCCTTATGCTTACATTTTTCCTGCTTCTAACACATCAACTTTGAGGACAAATGTTTACTTGCTGCCTGATATATCCCACCCACTAACATGCGCCATGATGAAGAGATGTCCACCTGTCAGTGGTCATAATGTTATGTATGTTATGTATCTGTGTATGTCTAGATATTGGACCAACATTTACTGCCACGATCATTAGAAAAGTTTGAGTAACCCATCTTTTCAGTTGAATCCAGTTTACCATTGCCCTGCCAATGATCATAAATATGGCTGTTATAACCTTTATTTTACCAGGAAAAGAAGCACACTGAGATTAAGAATCTGTTTTACAAGAGTGTCCTGGCCAAGACTGACAGCAACACATCTCACGTGGGTTTAACAGATAACATCCATCCATCCATTCATCCATTCATCCATCCATCCATCCATCCATCCATCTTTACACACAAACAAGTTAAATGAAAAAAAAAAAAACACTGTAAAAAATAAAGTTGAGCTAACTTAAAAAAAGGCAACCACGCATTCAACTTTTTTAGTCAACTAATTCACTCCAGTTAAAATCAAATCAAATACTTTTGTTCATCAAATCTTTTGTTCAATAATAACATTCTCAAGTCAGCTAAAAAAACAAGTTAAGCCAACCTGAAACATAAGTTGCAATGAGAAGAACCTATAGCTCAACACCTCAACACACAAATCTCAAACATGGTGATGATCAACAATTTTCAGTAAAAATATTTAGTTGTCTTGACAAGAACTTTTAAGTTCAAAAGATTACCGGGTACTCATTAGATCAAGGGGTATCCAACACGTCGCTCACGAGCTACCAGTAGCTCGTGGCCTGATTGAAGGTAGCTCGCCAAGACGTAATTTTCATCTAATCAGAGTGAGCTAATATAGACAGGTGTCCCACCCCCTCCAACGCAAATCAAGTTTGACGTATTGGCCGTGAGGTTATTATTTTTTATTTATGAACAAATGTAAATGTAAAGATGCAAATGTAGGGAAGTCACAAGTACCGGTACTTCGGTACCAAGTCGGTACTGAAATTTTAAAAATGTGACGATACCAGCATTTCTGTAGTGCCGACTCCCGAGTATATTCGGAACCCGCAGCTGCGTTCAGTTGCTTCCGTGTTTATCTAAGCGCAGGGCTCCAGACTGTAGCCGAATATATATTAGTGTCTGTGAATATTAAACTGCAAAACACTATTTAAATATTACTCCTGCATGTTCTGCGTCTCTGTGTGAATGACGGGCGCAGATGTGCGGGCACGCGCACACGCACACACACCCTGTCTTTGTAGTCTCTGCCATGTCATTATATTAACATGTCACTTCAATGAGAATTTACCGTTTCATTTGAGAAAACTGTCATATTATGAACACAGACACTCAAAAGGTCTTCATGGCAACCCGTCAAAATAAAAGTTTGGTATAACGTGAAGAAATTGACAAAATATATTAGGCTACTGTTGTACAGTAGATTTAGCTGTCTCTATGTAATAATAATACGTCTCTACTACCACTAATAATAATGAATTGCTTATTTTTCACATGATCTTTTTATAAACAATGTTTACTTTTAAACAGCATACAGCCTTTAAATGTTTATGTATTATTTACTTATAATGATTACCATCATAAATAATTAACTTATTGAATTTAATTGAATTTTTGTTTTAAATAGTTAAATAAAAATAAAACTAAAATAAAAATTTAAATAAAATTTTATAGTATTGGTACACTGTAAAAAATATTGTTGGTTTAACTTAAAAAGTAAGTTACCTGGTTGCCTTAAAATTTTGAGTTCATTGAAATAAAAAAATAGTTAATACAACAAAGGAGATTTTTAAGTATTGTATAACATGAGTAGCTCTCTGCGACTTTCATTTTTAAAAAGTAGCTCTCAAATGAAAAAAGGTTGGAGACCCCTGCATTAGATGAACAAAAGTATTTAAGTTGATTTTAACCGGAGTGGATTAGTTGAGTAAGTTGAATGTGATAAGTTGCCTTATTTTTTATATTGTATGTTTTTTTTTTTTTTTTTTTTTTTTTTACAGTGGAAGTATTGTTCATGATACCCATGCTGCTATGCATCAACTAATGTTAACACTTAGAATTGTATTAGTGTTAGCAAATGACAGACTGTACTGATGGCTTCAGCACATTTATTGTCTGCTTAAGCTGGTTGGAAAATACGACACTGAGATACCATGCACAGGTGGTGCAGCGGTTTAGGGAATTCTCCCCTTAATATTTAAAAAGCTACAAACAGCACAGTTTGTTAAAAACACTAATTGCAGCATGTAAATTATAGCACTAATTACTTAAAGTGAGTCTTGTTTTGCAGAATAGCTGTTGGTAGCTATTACACATCCTAAAGTAATGTATTTTTCAGTGGTGCTTGTGAAAGTCTCCAGAGGTCATTAACGATTTAGCTGCTCTGTCACATTCGCATTCCTGCTGAAACGGCAACTTTATTTGGTTGTTAATTGTTGAAATTGAAAATGTGGCCTAACCTGCCGTTCTCTCACCATCATGGTTTGGGTTGCCCAGCGTCCAGGGTTCATCTGAGTCAAAGTGCGTGTCGCCCCCTATCCCCGGCCCTGGGAAATAAGCATGTGCCAGGAAGCCTCCTTCTCCATCAAAAGGAGAGCTGTCACCATGGAAACCAGAGGCAAAGATGATGGTGATGTCGACGTCACGTTTGCCGCTCTCCAGAGCGCTGTAGGGCACGGCCTCAAAACGTAGTGGTGTGACACCTTGCCATACGTCAAACGCCCGGCGAATGGCCTCATGTGTTTCTCGTGCTCCCACTTTAGGAGTCACATTTTTAATGCTAGAAAAACAAACAGAAATAAGTATTATTTAGCAGTGGAGTTGATCACTCCAGCAAAAATTTAAACTTAATTTGGAACAGCATGAGGGTGATTACATGATTACAGAATTTACATTTTTGGCTGAACTATCCCATTTAATTTCTAAAAAATGTAAACTTACATTTTGTCAGACAAACTCTGTTTTAAAAGTTGACGTGACAAAAATGAACAATTAACTGATACATGAGTTAGACAAATTTAAGTTGGTTAGTGTAAAGTCTGCCAAAACATTGTTTTACATCAGTAATGCACAATATTATGGAAGCTTGTTTCCAACATGGAATAAAAAATAAATAAAAAAGGTAATTGTGACATTTTATCTCATAATCTTGCAATTGCAAGACTTTTTTTTTCTTTTTCTTACGAGCTATAAACTCATTAGTCTCACGTAGCCAGACCTTCAGACTGACGGCAGAAGGTCTGCACTCTATCGCAGCTTTCATTGGTCGAGGACCACCCAAGAGGACATTTGACTGACATGTGACGCAACCAATCAAAGTTTGTTTTGTTCCGCGTCATGGTTATGGCAGTGAAATGTAAAGTCGATGTCCCTACAATAACAGACCGGCGTGCGTCTATAAATTATTCATCCAAGAACGTTGTGCAAGTTTACTGCAACAATGGAGCCGCGAACTTCACATACTTTTAAAATTCCAGTGTTTAGTTGATCCTGGTAAGCGCTTATTGTCACAGTTGTAAACACAACGGCGTTCTTCTTCCACAAAGGAGTTTGGCGTCACGGCATTTGTTTCCAGACGGACCGTTAAAGAACGCAACACACACATCTTGCGGAAATTCCTGTAGAATTCAATCAATCAGATGACGACTTTGAAACTCCTGAAGTGTTTCCAGATAAGTGTCCCATATGCATCAGACGTTCAGCCAACGGTCCGTGGGCGTGACGTCTGAGGCTGAGACTATAAACTCATAATTGACCAAATTGAGAAATATATAATTGCAATTGTGAGATATAAACGTTCAATTCTGAGAAAAAAATCCTAAGTGTGAGATACCCCCAACCCCATAGTGGAAACAAGTGTCCATACAATACTAAAATTCAGTTTAGCTTAAAATGCATCATGTTTACTTTTATACATCATGAATACATCATGATTACTTTTGAATTTATAAAGCTTATGTTATGTTCGTTGAAAGCACAGACCAAATTTAAGCTGATTCAACAAATGTTTCCATAAATTGAGTGAAAAATCTTTAAAGCCGGTGTAACGCAGGCTAGCTAGTAAGATGCGTGCGAGTAAAACTCACACCCCTGGCCTAAAGAAGTGCACTACAACGACTGACGCTAGAGGCTGCTCTCTTTAGCATGCTTGTTAGTGCATCCACCTCCCCTGCCAGAGATGTTTGAATCTCCTTCGGAGAGGATCTAGTAGAACCTGGAGGGGTTACAGTTGTGCCGTGACACGGATGGGATCGAGGCCAGCTAGTAAGAGCTGTGCAGGTAAACCTCACTCCTCTGGCCTCGAGAGGTACACTAGAGTCTTTAGCATCCTTGTTAACGTGCCCGCCTCCAATGCTGGAGATACTGGTTGCAGTGCGAGTAGAAAGGTAATCTCATTGGTGCCGTGACCCGGATGGGAGTCAGGCCTTAAGAGCCACAGACATTAGAGGCCACGGTCATCCCATAAAGACACGTGACATTGACGTGAAGTGTAATGTCCCCGCAGCATCTTAAGTTTGCTTATGAAGAAACCACACTTTTCGATCATCGATCATAAACTAGAGGAGTCAATCATAAACTAGTGGTTTACAGTTACACTAAACAGGCGAACGATCTCAGCTTCAGTGTCATCACTACACCCCTTATGCCATTGATCCTTTTGTTCACACAAGCTGCATTCTGGGACTGATCCCGACAATGTTACTAGGTCCCCATCTGGGACGTGTTTGCATTCACACAGAAGGCACTCTAGCAGTTGTATGGCAATTTTCTGGGATTAACGCGCTATGTGAAAGGGGCTTTAATGTTAATCAATCAACAAAATAAATCCTTCACTGCTCTTCACTGAATAACTTTACTAACTAATAAGAATCAATGTATATGTAATTCATAATGTGAAGACTACAGTGTTTTATTTATTTATCTATTTTTTATGTTTTTTTGGGGTTTTTTTACATTTGATTACATTAGATTTCTGTATAGGTAGTAGGCTGTTATTAGTAGGCCTAGTAGGATAAATGTATTCATTTGTATCCTTTTTTTCTGTTGTTCTTTTTTATTGCATTACTGACTGTTTCAACTCACTGTTGTTTGTTGACAGTGAATCTGCTCTGAAAGAACATGGGGTTGGAGGTCATTTTGGGGTTTTTATGAATGCACTGACAGGGGCCCCCTCACAAGGTTTTGCTTAGGGCCCCAGAAGTCTAGGACCGGCCCTGCCCCTGGCCTCAAGATGCACATTAGCGGCAGATGCTAGAGGCTTCGGTCCACCTCCCATGTCGGAGACACAAGATCGCCAGTTTTTTACAGTGTAAAAATCTTGTCTTATTTTATTTGTATCAAATTTTTAATAAACATTTTTACTTCCAAAATTCAAAGTTAATTTGTATACTAAATGGTTAAAGTTGCATTAAGCATAATATTGTGGGAAATGTAAAGGGTACTAAATGTTGCAGTTTCTTGTGTTACTAGGGAGAGTTTGGGAGTGTCTCCATTATCTTTAGCAAATCTTTGTTTCATGTGTGCTATTAATGGGGTGTTTTGAGATTCTGTCTGTGTGAGAATTTATTTTTTCCCCCAGCTTAATCAGATATTAACATCAAAACCTTCCCCCTGATCGAAATCCACTACTATCAAATGTCATAGTAAAAGACCCTCACCATTATGATTTGTTAATATCACAGAAAAGAGAGAGCATTTTCATTTCCAAAGTGAATTTCATGGACTGCCCTTAGACTGGCATCTTTGCTGAATTCCCCACATTGAAGTCTTTATCTTGCTCTAACAGACTGAGAGGCCCTGAAAATCTCAGCTGACTTTTCTCTATAGAGGCCAGTCACTCACTGCCAAGCCTGTCTTCATTTACATTCCATTTGCATAGGTGGCCCATCAATTAAAAAAAGCAGGATTTGAATAAATCATTTCCGTTATCGCCCGCTGTAACCGGGAAAGTCTAAATTGAGGTGAGAGAACACTCTATTTCCTCCGAGCCTTTGGAAGGTAATCTTCAGGGAATTCAAATATGTTTCTTGAAGGTTAAAGAGTGAATGCTGGAGGTTATTATATGCTTGGCTGTGTCTTCATTGCAGTGCAGCATACACTATAGGATGGCAGAGATGGGACGATTTGAGGGACGTCTGCTGTTCCAACCTAGTATGTGTTCAGTAAACTGTTCCTAATCTCAAATAAATATCAGACCTCTGTGGATATCTAGGCCAGTATTTACACAAAACGTCTAAACAGGAGGTGACATCAACCAAAGTGAAAAGCACTCAAGGAAGAGTCTAATAAGAGTAACCAAACCTTTTAGCCTTACGTTGACTTAAAGTTACAGTCCATCTATTTTTAGTGATTCCTGATGAAAACTATTCTGGAAATTATATATCGTCGCTGTCGGGCAGAAACGTAAAAAAACAAAAAAAACAAACAAAAAAAAAACACAAATTATTACTATTGGTCACTATATCTGTTTGTGGGTTTTGCAAATATTTAACCAATGAAATGTATTAAAAAGAGCTTGTGACTAAACCTTGTAACCCTGTTGGATTCTCAAACTGTCAGTAAATCCTCATAACTCCACCCCACCCTACATCTATCATGAATGAACTGCCACGCAGTTTGTAGCACTTCATCTTTTATAACATGAGATTTTAGCTAAATGACAGAAAAAAACTGAGCGTACATGACTACCTGCTAATGCACTTGCACTCCTGTAAAGTAGCCTTGTTGACAAGTTTGGGTAACGGCAAAACTCATAAGATTTAGTACCTTCAATGCCCTGTAGATGGCGATATCACTTCTTTTGTAGCATAAACTGCCATGCGAATTAGTAACACACAACTGATGCTGGTAGGTTAAGTGACACTAACAACATGGTGGATGAAGTAAGTCTGGATTACATTCATACCATACACATTCATACTATAGAATATAATTTTATTACGGTACATTTGAATTTATATTTACTCAGATGGAATGTGATTTCGATGCACGACAGTGTTTAATTTAATTTAATTGAAAAAAAATACAGTGTTTGACTGTCCATGACTGTCCATGTATACTGTCCATACATAAAAAATAGGCATTAAAATATTTGTTTTCCATAATATCATGGAAAATAAATATACCAAGTGTCGAGGTGTCCATGAGCAAGACACCTAACCCCAGCTGCTCCTGACAAGCTGGATGGTGCCTTGCATGGCTGACACTGCCGTCGGGGGTGAATCTGAGGCAATATGTAAAGCGCTTTGGTGGCCATGGGTCTGTTGAAAGCGCTATATAAATGCAGTCCATTTATCATATGGTTTTATTTACGTTAATATTATTTAATGGACCTTAGCTAACATGTTGGATTTGTATTAATGTTAACAAAGATTCATAAAGACTGCAACAAATGTATTGTTCTTTGTTATTTAATGTTTGTTAGTTTAATGCATAAGCTAATGTTAACTAATGGAGCCATATTGTAAAGTGCCAGCAGAACATCATATGCACTTGAACAACATGAAGGTGATTAAATAATTAAAGAATTTAAATTTTTGGGTGAGCTATCCCCTTAACTTCTGTTTTACATAATATCATCATGGAAAATAAATATAAAATAATCATGGAAAATAGGTATACTATACATTTAAGACAACTTATTTAGAGTGCTGTTATAAATGTAGAGCTTTTTTATTTAACAGCTCTATTTGTTAATGTCTGTGCTATATTTGAAGATCACATTGTTAGATCATTCACACGAACAGAGACGTCATGTCTCTCTCTAACCTGTATGTGATGTGTGTGCGTTGCCACTTCTGTCCAGTTAGTGCATAGCGCTTCTTCCTGCGGGATCCAGATGCGCCCTCAAGCTGGTCTGGTACCCCACATCTGGGTCTCTTCATCCAGCTAGAGGAGAAGGGAAGAAGAGTGATGTCATTTCTGCCCTTCTTAAAAAAAAAAAAGCTAAAGTTGCCGCTTTAAGGCATGACTATAAAAAGAGTAAATGGATTTAAAAATAGCCAGTTCTGTGTTCATTCGTCAGAATTTTAAAATGTATCTGTGTTCTTGTGTTTACTCTATTGTTGTATATGTGTAGGCTATATATTTTTTATATTGAAGTCAATGCTTTACAGTGCTGGAGATGCATGCAAATATTTAACGCACAAAAACATGTCTTTAATAAATTCAAAAAGGTAACAAAGACCATGCAGGAGTTCACAGGAATAGGTTTAGCACAACCACACTAACATAAAACAAGAATGAACACAGAAGAAAGGGAACAAAGGACTTAAATACATAGGGAGACCAATCAAAGGAACTGGGAACAGGTGAGTACTTAATTAGAAACTATGACAACAGATGAGTGATTAGGAATAAACCAAAAATGACAATGAAAACTAAGACTAGACAGAACAGAATAAGACAAGAATGTCAGTATCACAGACATTCAGCACCAAATTATAGTCATCAAAATCTGAAGCTTCGTGAAAAATTGCTCTTGAAACCTACTGTTGTCATTCATAATAATCTTCTTTTTTTTTTTTTTTTTTTTTTTACAGCTAGTTACATAAGAGATGAAATTTCACAATAACAGCTAAAGTTAATTATATATATATATATTTATGCATCTGGCAGATGCTTTTATCCAAAAGCAACTTACATTGTATTCAAGGTACACATTTTTACATCGTTTGAGCTACAGGAAAGCATTAGCTTTAGCATTAATTAGCATTTGCAAACCTTCACAGGAGTGCGTTTCCCATACAACGACGTAACTCACTGCTTAAAGTCCTCATGAAATCAAAATTGACCCTGTTCACTTTGTTAGCACACATTACAGGTCTTAGGGTGAACAATTAATCCGTGCAAGTTAATACACAAAAAAAAAAAATTGTTTGTCAAGATAATCTTTAATCAAAATCTGAAAAGTAACTTCTGGTCTGGAAACGGTGTTCCTTCTCAGATGATGTAAGTTTGACGGCTTAGGTTTGAAAATGCTTAACCACTCCCCTCTAACCATTAAGTCTGCTATGAGCGAGAGATGGAGAGGAGGAGCACTGAAGTAAAACCTTGCCCTCTATTCAATATTCCATTTCACATGGAAATACGTCACGGCACTGAAGAAAACTCACTTGCTACTTCCGGTTCACTGGGACTTTAACTACCATAGTACGTTGCATCGTTGAAGAAATCAACTAGCAAGTCGCGACTGTTTCCCGAAACCGTATTGTTGCAAATCTGTTGTTCAACCACGTTGGTTAATGATGTCACGCAGGTGGTGGAGTAATAACTGCTTTTAATTAATAATTTTGAGATCGAATTCATGCTAGATTTTTTGCTTTAAATTATGGACATGGCATCTTGGACTAATTCTTATTTTTCTCAGTTATTTAGCTTTATTTCCTGATTCAATCATAAGCTCGTTCTTACGTACTGGAGCACATCCACACATGCGCACTCTTCAAAAACGGTGATTTAAATCTCTTGACAAACTAAAAGACATAAATGACATTTGTATGTATTCGAAATAAAAGATATAGATTGTATTAAATGTCAGCTTGCTTATTTTGCTCAAGGTAAGGATTTACTAAGTCTACATGTCATGCAAACAAGAAACTATGCTTCTAAGCACAGGTCGAGCACAAGTTTGCGACGCTGTTTGCGAATGTTCGTTGGAACTATGGTTTCGGGAAACACGACTGGATGAACTATGTTGATAACGACGGAACTTGCGACCATAGTTGGCTAACGATGCTTTTGGGAAACGCACCCCTGGATGTTTAGATAAAAGATAATATATTTATTTATATAACTGAATGTGAAAAACAAGATTTTGTCTTAATTATTAATAAACCATGACATAGAAAATAAAAAGTGGAATTAAATTGACTGCAGGGTCAAACAGAGAGTGCTTATGCTCTATGACACTGTTGTTCTTCTCAAATAACTTACACAAGCAGAATATGAATAGAATATGTTCTAAAAAAAATTTAGATTGGAAAATGGCATGTGGTGTCCAAGCTAAACATCAGAGATCAAAGTTTAATTGATGACTCATTTCCAGAAAATTGTCATTTTGTCATGTCCACAAACATGATGTACTAAAAGTGCACTTTGTAATAATGTTAATTAAAAGTTTTAATAATCTGTTGTCATGCTTAAAACAAGTACACTTGATGTGTTGACTAACATACTAAATCATTTGTAAAGTAGTAACATGTGAAGTACTTATTAGTACTTAAGTACTGTTATTCAATATTACATATAAAATTAATATATTTGTTTAAATGTACTAAACTGCATCTTCATCGTTACAAATGTGTAATTAGAAATATATTTAAATACATTACATACAGTGCAAGTTTTAAAAAATACATTTAAAGTATATTTTAGTTTATTTTAATGTCAGTACATTCAACAATACATATTACTTCCATATTATTTTCTCTTTTTAAAAGTGTATGTGCTAAAGTATACTTTTCACAAAGAGTGTAACAGGGGACACTTTGCTGTATGTGTGTGTGTGCTTAGCAGTACTCACTCTACAGTGTCCTTGTTTAGAGTCCCTGTGATGTTTAGTCCATACTTGTGCTGCATGGCAGCAATAGCAGAATGCATGGTTTGGGCTGATCGCAGGACGGCCATGTTAGGTTGTGTATGGTGGAGGTAGCCATACCTCTGTAACCACGCCTGTAAGAGACAGAACAAACATAACCTGACAACATGTCCTCAGCTAAACCCCAAGGATCAGCTGTAGCTTCAACAACAAGACAATGAATACAAAGCTAAACAGCTTCATTTTACCCATGGTTCTCAGATGGTTTTGCTCGAGGACCAAGATTGTATATTGGAGACCAACAAAATAGCAAAATTTTTTATCACACAAAAGTAACAAAAATGTCCTTAAAATCAAACATGGCAATTGATTAATATTACCATGAATTGCACAGGCCCAACTAATAACTGACATGATAATGAAGGAATAGGAATATTTACAATATTGTATTTGGATAAACAGCATCAGAAGTGCAATTTAACAGGCAAACATATATGACAAATACTGGGCTAAATATTGTATATGTATTACCCGTAACCTTGTGAAAAAGAAGTGTGCTTGCTTGTATTGAATGCACACTTGTAGTGTACTTTAATTCTTAGAAGTATATGATAATATACGAAATAAAGTATATCTGATAATATAAGAAATAAAAGGCCACTGTAGCACTTTATTTTACAGTGCCCTTGTTGCACACGTTACATGTACTTACCATAGTAATAACAGTAAATTATGCATGATTACATGCAACTGACCCTCAACCAAACCCTAATCCCACCCTAACCCTAAAGTAAGCACATGTAGTTACTTAATATTACTCAGTATTAAATATATAATTACACTGTAACAATGACGCCTTGAAATAAAGTGTAACCTTGCTTCCTAACACACTTACATTAAGTACACTTTGTAATAATAATGTTAAATGTTTTATTTAAAAAAATATTTCAAATAAAATGTTTTTATCTTGTTTTAATCTTTTGCTGTGCTTTAAAGAACTTACATACGTTATACATTTGTTGTGTTATTTGATATCACATTTAAAGTTAATATATTTTAAATGTTCTAAATTGCATCTTGATCATTTTGAATGCGAATTTACAAATGCATTTAAATGTATGATATTTCAACTGAAATGAAATTAAAGCATATTTTAGTTTATCACAAAGGCTCATTACATTCGATAGTAAACTGTAACCATATTTCAAAGACAATAGAAGTGAATGTGAAATTACATATTATAAGTCGTAAGTATGTCAAAAAAAAAAAAAAAAAAAAACACTCTTAAATTCAACTAATTGCATTTAATCTGAATATAAACTTTAATATATTTTGTGCTGCCGAGTGTGGTTGGACACGTCACATGGCATTTGACGACATGGCAAAAGATTTCCTCTCTTTTACTTTTGTTGCTAAGCATTATATTGTTAGCTGCATTTTGTTATTAGCATTTAGCAGCGCTTCTTTTCTGCTTTCCATGACCCCTATCATAACAGAGATGTGGACATTTTTGAGTTGCTCTTTTTTAGATGTTAAACAATGGCCACAAACTTTCACGGTTACGGTTTCATCATTCGTTTTAACATACTGACCTTCCAGAGATGCTAATTTTGAAATGTACAGAACTGCATGCTAGCATACTGCTCTTACTACATTTACCATACCTATATAGCAGAAATAGTAAGACTAGTAAGTTAACATGTAGTACTGAATTCAGCAAAAGGCATAGCTAGAGAACGTGTGAGCAAAAGAACATTTTATGAACTCTTTTTGTTGTTGAAATGAACTGTAATGGCCCGTTGCAATGCGTCCTGTGAGAGCAGCGATTCGAGCAGATGGTATTTTCTGAAGGTACATGTGAAGATCATTTAATTCCAAACAACATTATGCTGGAAAGAGCTTTTAAGATAATGTACTTGAGGTCAAATATGCTTTGGAACAATCCATAAACAAAGGGCAAACTAAACGTTTTAGTTCTCTGACGCCACTTAAATTAATAATTCAGTGTAAATGCCTGTATATGTAAACATAAGATATATACATGTGTGAGAGAGAGAGAGAGAGATATGTAAGAAACGCATTTAATACAATCTTAGTGTTGTACCTTGTAAAGGACATTAGGTTATATATTGTAGGCCTAGTTCTCGTTATGAGAGCAGAAACAGTTGAGAGCCAAATTGATTCTCCAGCACTAATCAGACCCTGCGTCTCTAACAAACACAAGAGCTGATTACTAATTTATATGAAGAAAACACAGATGTGCTATAGAGCCGCAGGGGTCTGGGATGGCAGGGTGTAACCATGGTGATAAAGAGTCATAGATAGAAGCAACTTTGTCATCCTCCGGGTGTTGTAATCACTCTCTTGTGAAGCTATAAATACAGAGCTCAGCCAAACTGATGCGCACTAAAGATGTCAATGAAGAAGAAAAAAAATCTGTCACATTAATATACTCAATGTGTGTCAAATAAAACCAGGATTGCTCCGCGGGTAAACACACAGGCGCTCTCGCACTGATGTTTATGCATAAATAAAGCAATGTAATGAAAGAATTAAGTTAAAAATCAGGCATCAAGCAAACATGATCGTATAATTAACATATTCTCTGCGGTCCAACAGTGTTCCAACATCCCCAACCAAAGGAATTTCATCCAATTTCTCTCCAAGATTTGTTTTTATATTTTTTTCCCCCACAAGTTTAATTGTTTATTGAGCCAACAAAGCAAAGAAAAAAAAAATGGGGGGGAAACAAAAACAAGTCCAGTTTAAATTGTATACAATACACGGTTCAAATGTTTGGGGTCAGTAATATGTTTTAGAAAGAAGTCTTTTTTCTTAATGCTCACCCAGGCTGCATTTATTTGATCAAAAATACATTAAAGGTGCACTATGTAACATTTTTCAGTAAAATATCCAAAAACCACTAGGCCAGTATTTTGTTCAATTGAGCACTTACAATATCCCAAATGTTTCCAACTATTTGTAAATCGTGAGGAAATTGCTATTTTAACAAGGAGCCGGGACATGTGAGGGAGTCGCCTGTCGATTGCGTCATATCGGCGTTACCCTCGGTTTCCGGTTTTATTTTGCTGAAACGCTTTACTCTTACTGCAGTGTGCAACAACAAGTGCCTATGATCTCCACCAGAGGGCACTTCTCCAATCTCCTTCGCTTTCCCATCATGAACTACACTTCCTATAACCCATGGTGTCTGGACTCATTATTGTTTGATCACCTGTGTGTAATGAAATAATTTGTGTTTGCCTTTATAAACTGTGTTTTCACACTGTTTGCATGTGTTCTTGATCCGTGTTTGTTTCTACAGTTACTGATTACCTTCACCTGTTGTTCTTTGAGTTACCTCATTACTCCGTGTGTATTAAGACCTTAGTTTCCTCAGTTTTTTTTTTCCGTGTTTTAGTTAAATAGCGTGGTTGTGTTGTATATGTTGAGTTTTGTCATTAACGACTGTTTGGTGGTCGTGTGCTTACTACTACAGCCATGCATTACAGGTGCATTTCCTTCTTAAACATAGCCTACTGTAAAATCATTTTAAATAACCATAGTTTACCTAATACTTGATTCCATGTCTTACGATATTTCTCTGGTTGTCTAACATTATTCATTCTGGGTGAATGTAGGATTTTGTTTTACACTTTTTAATAAAACATATTTTAGCTGCAGTTGACATAAAGCTTCTTATATTTTTCAAATCACACTGGTAGAAATTTGTCAGCCGTCGTGGTTGAGCAAAACCAGCTGTTTTTGAATGACGTCTCTGTGTGTTGGGGAGAAAACCTTTAAGAGAAATCATTTATTTTTTGTGTATATCACCAGCTTGTCTAATTGCCTTGATTCGCTCAACACTGCAGGTTGATGGAGCATTAATATTTTTTAACTGTAGACAGTGATACTAATTTAATCCAAATGAGCCAAATTATCTCTCCAGGATTTGTCTATAGTGTTTACAATAATACAGGCTTTCTTAATTACATGATCATGCTTTAAAAGAACCTGAATTATCTCTGTTTGACAGAATCTGACAAGAGTGAATATTACCCACTGAGAGAAGTAGTGCAAAACAAAGAGATGATGTGAATCTTTGTGAAGGGCTAAAGCTGAATTCTCATATTGCATGTGCAAGCAGAACTTTAAGGTTTGATTTTCAAAGGCGAGCCTGCAGCTCAAGACAGGTTTTCTTGATGTTAAAAGTGCTTAGTCATTCGGAGCTGGTGGTGTGCATCCTGTCGCATATCTCGCCCTACCATGACAACATGAAAATGATCATTACCCAGAAGCTGCTGCCACATTTATACCAGATGGCAGAGAAAAAGGGCATGACGAGATGATGATGAAAACATCCTTCTGGAGGACGTTGGAATAACAGTGTATCTTATGAAGACCCTTAAGTGTATCCACTAAGATGAAAACCCCAACATAAATACAGGAGAGATGAGAGTGTGTGTTTTACATATTCTAGAAGTACAGTCACATTCAAAGAGTCTGTTTTGTCATTCATATCTGCAATGCTGCACTGTAAAGGTTTTTGTTACATTTGTGGTGCAAAAATGTTTTATAGTCAATATGGGGTGTCTTAACTGTATTGTATATTTTATTGTTCCCAGTTTTATGTCTTTAAGTGATCAAATATAATAATTTTAATGTGACTATAAATGTTCACTGTAAATTATATACCCTTCAAAATAGCCTGTGTTGTATTTTTTATTTTTTTTATTTTACTGTGGTAAGGTAACATACAGGGCCCTATCATACACCCAGCACAATGAGATGCCAGGCGCGATGCAAGTGTTTTTTCAGCCCTACGCAGTTAATATTTTTCACGTCCAGCGCCACGTTGTTTAAATAGCAAATGCACTCACACCCATCTGTTCGCCCATGGGCGTGCTGGTCTGAAAACGAGGTGTGTTCAGGCACATTGTTGGCGCATTGCTATTTTGAGGCAACTGAAAATGACTGCACCATTGACCAACAAAAACCTGGTCTAGGGCCCTATTTTAACGATCTGAGCACATGGTCTGAAGTGCACGGCGCAGGTGCACTTTTGCTAGTTTAACGACTGAAAAAACGGTTGGCACGTCAGACGCATGGTCTAAAAGGGTTGTACCTAGTCTCTTAAAGAGTCATGGGTGTGTTTTGGGTGATAAACCAATCAGAGTGTCATCTCCCATTCCCTCTAAAAGCCAGTTGCGCTATTTACATGGTGGAATTTGCGAGCGGAAAGACTGAATGCTTCTCCAGAGAGAAATCCTTTTATTTTTAATATAATGTTTGTGTTTTAATGTTTTGATGAACGTTTGTGTGCTGCTGTGTGTGTAACTAGCAGAGTGTACGCGTGTTGTGTACCCACCTATATGTGCATATTAACAAGCCCTTTAAATAACACAAAAAATACAAATGGTCAATGCCGCAGTCGATTTCAGTTGCATCAAAATAGCAATGCGCCAACAATACTCCTGAACACGCCCATGGGCGAACAGATGGGCGCGAGTGCATTTGCTATTTAAACAACGTGGCGCTGGACGTGAAAATGATAAACTAGCAAAAAACACTTGTGCACATCGTGCCTGGCGTCGCATTGCGCCGGGTGTATAGGGCCCCTAAAGTCAATGGCGCAGTATTTTTTTTTTTGTTATTTAAAGGGAGTGTTGGTAATAGGCGCCTATAGGCAGGTGCACAACGCACGTACACCCTGCTTGTTACACACACAGGGATGCGCGGCAGCACACAAACATGCCAAATATTCTAAATAAATGACTCATTAAGTGACTAGGTTCAATCCTTTTGGGCCATGCATCTTTTTCCGTCGTTAAACTAGCAAAAATGATTCGGACACGCCCTAAGTGTGCATGTACGCCATGTGCTTCAGATCTTGTGCTCAGATCATTAAAATAGGGCCCATAAGGTTATACTTTATTTTAAGGTGACATAGTTACATTGTACTTACTCAAATAAGTACTGAATAATATTAATTAACTACATGTACTTACTATAGAGTTACGGTTAGGGTTTGGTTTAGGGTTAGTTACTTGTAATTATGCATAATTTACTGTTATTACTATAGTAAGTACATGCAGTAATGTGTAACCACTTATAGTTAGACGACTGACAGGTTTCTTTCTACGGTAGCATTTTTTACTATTAATTTCTCTTTTTTTATTTCTCTTACAACATTTTACTCTATACTATATGCTTTGCATGAACAGAACTGCTCAGAGTCCAACTTCATCTGTTTCTGCTTAAGGGAGCATGTCTTTCTTCTCTTTCCACTGCAGAATTTTTTCACTTGTCTCTGTAGCTCATTCTCCCTTTCTTTCTCTCTCTCCCATTTGCATCTTGCAGCAAAAGCCAATCAATGAAGTCAATTACAGGATTTAGTATGTCGAAGTTGCAGATCCAAAAATGTGCTACTGTTTCCAGGCAAATCATTCTTTGTGCAAATTAGATGCCATATTTTCCAACAAGTAATTTTTTTCCAACAACACCATCAGTTTCCTAGGGGTCAGTGACAGAACTAATGTAAAAACCTCAAGTGCTGCTATACATAGTTTGCCCACTAACCAGCGGCCAGGAATATACTAATCTCCTCTACCTCTCTTTTGCTTTTCTCTATCTCTTCCTCCTTCCCCTTTTCTTTCTGCAACTTCCTGCTGAGCCAAACAACCCCCTTTATCTGCTTTCTATGTCTTTAATCAGCTGTAAGCACATGAGTGCGTGTATGGTGCGCATTATGAGACAGGTTTCAGGCCCACGTGATACTGTGAAAATTGATTTATTTACACTCTGTTCTCACATCCGTGACGCTAAGTTGTTGTAGGTGGTTGCAAAGATGCTGCTATTTCATTTCTAAGTGGTTTTTAAAGGGTACCTATTATGCCCTTTTTCAAAGTCGTGATTTTGTCTTTAGGGTCTACTAGAATAGGCTTTCATGCTTGATTTTTCAAAACACATTATTTTTCACATTTTAACGCTCTGGGGTGTGTTTGAAGTTGAAGTTGAAGTTTATTCGTCATTACACATGTACAAGTACAGTATAACGAAATGAAGTTTGGAGCAAGCCTCCGGGCCGCAGCCGATTATTCAGGCGCCGCCCTACGCTCTCCAGAAATACAAGAATGCAATTTAGCAAGCATTACATAGCAAACAGCAAACACAACAAAACATAAACATAAACATAAACATGACACAGTACACGTGGTCACGTGATGGGATTTTTTGTATGGAGTGGGAGAGGAGATAGATAAACAGGCAGACGGTTGGAGGGGGTGGGATCGGGTAGGTTGTGTATGGTGCGAGTGAGTCTGAGATTGTGTTGTGTGAGAATGTTAGCCATAACTTCAGATGTTTTCGAGTTCAGTTCTATGGTTTGTCCTTGAAGGGAGATAAGGCAGTGCACAGGGGAAGCAGACAAAGCTGTCAGGCTGAAATCCCAACCGAGAGATAGGGACCAAATGAGGTTCGTTGGGCTAGTTGATTAGGTCAGGCAAATACAATTTATTATTTTTTAATCCATTTGATGATCTTCGGTAATTTGTCCGGATCATAATCAATCAATCAGATCTGGTCCTCAGCATTCGCGTCCGGTCTGTGCAGTTTCCCTAGACATTACGCCCAGCCTCATGGCCAGACCGGTTACAGTCCGTAAAGTTCACCGATCTGACCCCCGATAGAGCCCACTCTACCCTGCGTATCCGCAGTCCGGACTGCGTTGTTACGGTTCAGTTCCTCAATTCCTATCACTTTCTGATCTAATTCCTTCAGACGGTCACACACAACCCGAAGCATTCTTTAATTTCCACAGACAGCGGCTGGGTGAATTTGCTTGCAGCTGTCTTACCAATCTTCCGATAGGTCAGGGCAATCCCAAAGCCAAAGAATAGGAACCCGCCATCAATAATCCAATCATGTATAAATCTTCCGCATCCTCCACGGACAGAGCCTCCAGGCACAGGACTTGCCAGTTGTTCCATGCGTCCCTCACGTACCCTGCGGCAAAGGTCCCGTCCGGGCAGGTGGGTTCTCCCGGGGCACCCTTCCTTAGTGAGAAAATCTTGTCGATTGCGCTGATTGACCAGTTAATCAATTCCATTTCAGTATTTTCAAGAGTCCAGCAAAGCAGCAGTCAGAGAAGAGAAGAGACGAAACACTAGACAAAACAAAACAGCGCGAGAGCCAGCAGGGAACAGAGAGAAAACACGTCTGCACGGATAGTGTGTTTCCTGTACAATGATGTAACTCGCTGATTAACTACCATAGGATACATCGTAGTAACATGGTCGCAACTCTGCCATTTGAACCGCATTGGTTCAACAATAGGACTGTTGTTAATGATGTCACGTGCATAATAACTTCTTCTAATTAATCTGCTGGAGATCCCCAGATGCTGCTGTAACGAACATGGCACCAAATGACTACTTCACTGTTTTTGTTTCATGTAATTTTGCTTTATTTGATCTTTCATTGATCTCTGGTTCCCTCATGAACTCTGTCATACTCCGGAGTTCCCTTGATTGTTGACACTAAAATATACAGATTGAATGTATATATTTAAATTGGATGAAAGATATAGAATGTAATGAATGTATTGCTTGCTTATTGTGCCAAAGAGCATGATCTATTTAAAGGTGCTGTATGTAAGTTTTTGACTGTACTAAAACATAAAAATACCATAATATGTTTGCAGATATTTAGGAAACATGCTAAGTTCACATGCTCGTTTCTTTGAAAAACAATGCTACAGCCAGTTATTTTACTCTGTCGGAATGCCTGTTTTTGTTTTGGTCTGTGCGATAACGCACGTTGCCAGTTTGCTCACTATTATTTCGACACCCCAGGATGCTAGTTGCCAGAAATCACAGCTGCCATGGAAGCCAGCAAACAAACTGGGTCAAAGATCGCAGATTCTACCCGACCTGAAAAGCCTCGACATCCAACTAAAAATCTCTATGAATGGAAGCATATTAATACGTGGCTATATCAACTCATCAGGTTACAGTGTGTAAGTCTCCTTGCCTTTCATTGTCACTTGTTCTTTTTCCTGTTGCGTGTCCTCAAACTGGCAACCCACGTGAGCGTTGAGTCTGAGGAGGAGGGGGCGGGGCAAACAATATTTAGAATTTGGACTGCAGTACCCATGTCATTCTTAAATACAGCACCTTTAAGTCAACTTTAAGCCATTTAACAATGCTTCTAACCACAGCTTGAGACCAACCACGTATGTTTGCGGTGCTGTTTGCGAATGTTTGCTGGAACTGGTTTCGGTAAACGGCAATTTGTTGAACTATGTTGGTAACAACAGAACTTGCAACCATAGCTGGTTAATGATGCGTTCGGGTTTTGGGAAATGCCCCCCTGTTTAGTTCTGGCCTCTATGAAGCCCCTCCTTCTGAAAAGCACAATGTGCTCTGATTGGTTGGCTGGATCAGTGTGTTGTGATTGGTCAACTGCTTTGAACGTTTTTCAGAAATGTCACTCCTCTTACCATAACCACGAGTTTCAACACACTGACACTGTTGAGAGTAACGCATTACAAAAGTAATTATATTACAGTAATTCCACAGGTAAAATAGTAAGTCTGTTTCCTGTTGCTGGAATTTGATGGTTGAGATTCTACATTTGTGAGATGGACATACTCCCATTAGGTTCAGTTTGTCAGAGAAAAGGACAAGGACAGTCAAGTCAAGTGCAATCTATGTGCGACAACAAGGGAACTCTCTACATCGAGAAATAGCATGAGTAACTTGAAGAAACACCTGGACCACTGCCACGCTAACACTAAGCTAACCGCGAGAGCTGCATGGTCTGAGAAGAGACAGAATGTGGTGGACGAGAACAAGGGTAAGCTGCTTGAACCCTGAGAAGAGACTTGTGGCTGACTATGTTGTGGATGATATGCCAGGTTTATGCAGTGAACTTGAATTAAAAGAAAATAAAAGAATAGAAACAAAAAGAAAAAGAGGTTGTGTGTCTTAGGCTATAGGTTTCAATATAGTGGACTCTAGCTCTATTGTGTTTGGTATCTTTACCATAATTTACCAGACTTTGGTCGTTTGTCTACTTTTGTGATTCTGACAGCGATTGTTACTTCTTGTATTGAGCCATGAGCCTTCCTACGCCGTTATTATACTACACCACATCTCCCTCCACTGGATGCATAATGAGCAGCAAAAAACTACATTTTAGCATTTTAGAATGCCTAGTCATACGTCTGTGGCCTAGTCACATATCTGTGGAAGTAACTCAAAATGAACACAAAAAAAGTGTAACACATTACAGTTCAGAGACGGTAATACTGTAATGTAATTACTTTCAATTGCCCAGCTCTGCTCAGACACAACTCAACCAGGCACCTTTTTTGCTCCTTTTTTTGCATATGCCTTGGGTGGGAATTATTTAATAAGGAATATTGTGACATGTTCATTCCAAGAAGAAAACTTAAGATACAATCAAAGCATATCACAGGGAGTTCAGAAACAGTGCCACTGATATAGAGAATAACTCCCTTTGTAGCGATGTTTTGCTTTGTGACGTTGCAGACCCTTTTTCATGCTCAAACAGCAACATTACACATTAAAGAAAAAATCATTTGTATGATTTGAACACATATTGTTTACCTGGCTATACTACTGAAACAGTATTTTTATGCTTACCTATTGGTGTCAGGGTTCTGTCACTTCACTTCACACTGTTATTGTCTTGTCTTGTCTTGTCATCTCATGGTACACTCTTCTGTCCACGTGAGTATTGTGTTCGGAGCATGGTGTGCGGATCCCGACACTTCGGTCTAGTTTGGTTTCAGTTCTGTGTCAGTATCCGGACATTCATGCTCCGTGTGTTTGTCTTCTGTTGTGAGCGCACAGGATGAACATTTGTTTGTTCTTTATGCGCCTCTGGTCTTGTTGTGTGATCATGCGGTTTTGAGTTTGCTCGTGCTGTACACTCTTCTGTCCACGTGTGTTGGTTTGTGTTTACATCGGCCGCGTGCTTTCTTGTTGTGTTGTGTCGCACACGGCTTGTGTTTTTCATTGGCTGCGTGCTTTCATGTTGTCATGTTTCGTGTAGACACACAGTCTGTGAGAGCTCTCATTGGCTGTTTGTTTGTGTCTTGCTTTGTTTGAGCACATGGCTTGTGATTGTGTTCACTGGCCATGTGCTCTTGTTTTTGTCATGTTTGGCATGAGCACATGGCTTGTCATGTATGTTTCTTTGTGAAATATTCTCTCCTTTCTATTGTCTTAATCCTTCCCATCCTGTTATCTGATTATTGGATAATTTGCCCCATCTACTCTTCCTTGTTACCTGCCTTGTTTACTCCCTATTTATTCTCCTTGTGTTTGCAGTCCTGTAACAGATCTTTGTCTAATGTTCCCCATGTTTGCCATCCTACCTTGCCTGCTTCTGTCCTGCCTCTGTCCTGCCTTATCCTGTCCAGCCCAGTCAAGCTGCCGGTCATGTTTTTCCCCCACGGGGGAAGTTTTTGTTTTGTTTTTATTGTTAATAAAAGCTCTTGTTTCGAGACCTCGCCTCGCCTCATCCCACCCCAACCCTGACAATTGGCCCCATCCACTTACAAGTGCTTACCTGAGAAAACATAGCTATTTAACGTTGTTTACATGGGTATACTACTTAAACAGCAAGTATTTTAACGTTTTCAGATTGGCCCTATTAACTTCCAGAAAAATCTACTTAATTCTATTGTGTCTATAGAATTCTGCTCAGTACACTGAATCACAGAATAAGAATAGCTATGCATGGCAAATTGGTGGTGAATTTGTATGAACTTGATTTCTACAAAAACATATGAAAGTAAACATGAATGTCCACCCCTAAACCAAACCCTCAGTGGGGCGTAGATCGTATGAAATCAACTGACATTATACAAATTCAAAACAAATCCCTCAAAATGTACAATAGTTACGAAATGCCATGACAGTGTGTTGATACTTCACAGCAACCCAGATATTTGTCCTTTTTAATGAGAAGCCCCTCCTAAGTCAACATTCATTTTAGTTGCTTGAGCTTGTAATGAACCCGGAATTTCCCTTTAAGTCTATGGATTTTTTTCATCCTTTTTATCATTAAAATCATGAGTCTGATCACTGTGTTTATTACCCCTTTATGACATCATGACAGATTCAAATGCATTTAAAGCTTCATTTAAATTGATCAAGAGTCTATGTTTATGTCCACTTATCATCTACACAAACCACACCCCTTATCTAAACCAGTGTACATTATGTCACTCTGTTAATCACATATAGAGCCAGAGCTACATGAAATGTCATTACCAACATAGCACTAAGCTAAGCACATTTGCACCTGTATGCGAAAGACGTGCGTAATTAAAGCCCTGGGGGCCCAATCTTGATTTCTCCACTAAATCCTTGAACCTTGCACTCTCTAGTCTATTCCTAGTTCGGGATCAGAAGTCCCCCCTCCGAGCAGTCATTACTCATCTCTCTCACACACACACAATCTCTCTCTTCCCCAAAGACCACTGACCTGTGCACTCAACTCACAACTGCTGCCAACCACTGCAGCCCTGCCAGCAAAAAAACCCACACATGAGCTACATGGGTGGCAGAGAGCTGAGAAGAAGAAAGGGGTTCTAGTTGCTGAGAAAGTGACCGTTCATTTAGCATTTTGATGGTTCTGTCCCACTGGTATTGTTGTACTTTTGTCAAGGACAGTTTCATCAATAAAGCATGTTCCAAAACAGCATCAATATTATCATGACAATACCATGTCCACCACGAGATGATCACTGGCACAACGCCCTCTACATCTCTCGCCTCCCAGCCAAACAGAACCAGGCGGGTGACAAATTCTCTCAATGTCAACCAACGCTGCCAGCAGCACTAAAAATCACATTTGTGCCCATTTCAGCCCAAAGGAGTTTGGGGGAGATTTGCAAAGCAACTTGTATAATCTTTATGTACTTCACATTATCACAAGAGTCTGCACTTGAGTAGCACCGAGTGAATCAAGGTCTTGTTTTCTCCATCACCCCATTGATTGTCACATGGCCAGTTAGAGGCGTCTGATTGTCATCTCTGAGTGAATGGATTTGGACCGGAGGAAGGAGCAATAGCAATAGCTGATTGTTCCTGATCTCTCTCTCTCTCTCTCTCTCTCTCTCTCTCTCTCACACACACACACACACACACACACACACACACACACACACACACACACACACACACACACACACACACACACACAAACACACATGCCTCAGGTCTGTGAGTGTGCAGTGTTAGGAGCTGTTAGGAGCTTATGCATTAAATTGTATAACAGTATACAACTAAGTATGAAGCATGTTTAAAGGTATACTTCAGATGCCATTTCTGTCCATCAGACAGAACAGAATAGAATAGAATAGAATAGAATAGAATAGAATAGAATAGAATAGAATAGAATAGAATAGAATAGAATAGAATAGAATTCCTGTCTGCTTGGTGCACAATTTAAGAATAGGTCAAACTAATATAGAATAGAATTCATGTCAACTTATTAAGAATGGTATTATAGAATTTGTCATTGTATTCTATTCTAGTTTAGTCAAATCTACTTAATTCTATTCTTCATTTCAGTGTATTGGATAGATAGGAATTGTATTCTATTCCATTATATTTTATTCTGTTCAGTAAACCTGATTGGATAGTCTAGAATAGAATAGCATTTCAGTTTACTTTGTATTACAAAATAAAATAGAATAGAACATAATTCTGTTCAGTACACCAAATCACAGAATATAATGGACTAGAATGGAATAGAATAGCATTTCAGTTTACTTTTTAATACAGAATATAATAAAATAACATGTTTCCTGGTTACCTTGTATTAAAGAATATAATCAACCTATTCTAATTTAATCTAATTTATTCTACTCTGTATTTTGGTGTACTAAGTAGACAGGAATGAAAGTCTATACTTTGCTATTCTATAATTCAGTATAAAAAGTAGACAGGAATGATATTTTCTTCTGTTCTTTTCTAATAAAATGTATACAGGAATTATATGTTACTATATTCTATTCTGTAATACAAAGTAAACTGAAATGCTATTCTATTCCATTCTAGTCTAGTCTGTCTTCTGTGATTCAGTGTACAGAATAGAACAGAAAATTCCTTTTACTTTGCATACAGAATTATGGAATACAACAGCATAGACTTGTATAGAATACAACAGAATAGAATTGCATTCTTGTCTACTCAGTACACTGCATAATTGAATAGGTTAAACCAGACTAGACTAGAACAGAACAGCACAGCATTTCTGTTTACTATACTAGGTATACTGGATAACAGAATAGAATTGCATCCCTGTTTACTCCTGAGTACAGATTAGACTAGAATAGAACAGAACAGCTGTATATAGCCTTCCATAGCACATATTCAGTCGGCACATGGTGCAGATCCACCAAGTGATTCAACGTGATTTTAGTGCTGTCCTGATTTATTTATGACCTGCAATATATCCTGTTTTTGTAGGTCTTGGAGGACGCGTATTCTCAACACACAAGCAGAAGATGCTGATGTTGGGCCAGTCTTACCTCAACGCTAAAATGATACTCTTCGGCCGCTGAACAGCACATCCACAGAGAGTGATGGAGCCAAAAAAGCACCGCATACACACAGTCCAGCCTTCGCTTTTTAAGCAACGTAACGTTCATATTTGTAGATTTGCTTTATATCCCTTTATCAATGACTGTTTATGTCTCTATCCTCGTATGTCAGTTAAGCAAGTGGCATTTTGGACCGAAGATGAAACGATCGGAGCGCGGAGAAGCATCGGCGTCCGCACATTTTGTCATTTGGCTTGCAATCCTAATTCCATCTTTCATATCTGATGGACTATTTCGAGACATTTCTTCTCCTTTAAATCGTTACTTTGGCGAAAAGGCAGCTTGCTTTTCTATATTGAGCAGCATCCAGAGCGTAAGCACTGCGCATGCGCTCTGACTCACTGGGCAGTGATGCTTGTTGACTTAGTAGGCACCATTCATCCTGCCTTCATTCTTCTTTCTCACCTGCCAATCACTGATCAATGAAGGGCTAAAAATGGGTCTTAGGTAGGCGGGACACTGAAATGGCTGACACCGACGGTGACTTCTGGCAAACGGACGTTAAATTTGGCCACCGTCAGATATTGTGGACATTTGAAGACATTAAATAGCCTAATTAATGTTTTATTTGTCTCACATAGAATTTTAATTGCTTTCTACATTGCTAACTTTCTACATTTCTCTTTGTATCATAAATTGTGTGCAAAAAAAAAATAAATAAATAAATAAATAAATAAATAAATAAATAAATAAATAAAATAGATCTATAAAAAAAAGAAAGAAAGAAAAGGGGAAAAAAGGAAGAAAATGTGTGATTTGAAAGGTAGGACTACAACTATTGGACAGAGGACATGCCCACCACAAGATGGGGGTGGTTCACTATATTAAAACATTTACAGATTTAGAAAAGACATTGAAAAGAATGTGTGTGTGTGTGTGTGTGTGTGTGTGTGTGTGTGTGTGTGTGTGTGTGTGTGTGTGTGTGTGTGTGTGTGTGTGTGTGTGTGTGTGTGTGTGTGGCCTATAGGGGAAAATGTCCCCACAAAGATTGCAATATCCAAATAATTTTTGGTCCGCATGAGGAAAACAGCTGATAAATCATACTAAATGATATTGTTTGAAAATGTAAGAATGCAGAAAGTTTTCTGTGATGTATAGGTTTAGGGCAAAGAATCTACAGTATGAACATAAAAAAAAAAATTTAATAAAAAAAAAATAAAATAAAATAAAATAGATCTATAAAAAAAAAAAAAAAAAAAAAGAAAGAAAAGGGAAAAAAAGGAAGAAAATGTGTGATTTGAAAGGTAGGACTACAACTATTGGACAGAGGACATGCCCACCACAAGATGGGGGTGGTTCACTATATTAAAACATTTACAGATTTAGAAAAGACATTGAAAAGAATGTGTGTGTGTGTGTGTGTGTGTGTGTGTGTGTGTGTGTGTGTGTGTGTGTGTGTGTGTGTGTGTGTGTGTGTGTGTGTGTGTGTGTGTGTGTGTGTGCCCTATAGGGGAAAATGTCCCCACAAAGATTGCAATATCCAAATAATTTTTGGTCCGCATGAGGAAAACAGCTGATAAATCATACTAAATGATATTGTTTGAAAATGAAAGAATGCAGAAAGTTTTCTGTGATGTATAGGTTTAGGGTAAAGAATCTACAGTATGAACATATCGTACACAAATCATTATGTCTATGGAAAGTCCCCTTAAAACACAGAAAACCCAACATGTTTGTTGCTGTAATTTTACTATTAAATGTAAAGTTAATACACAATGCATCTGGTGCCATATAAAGCAGAACGACCTTGCAAATGAAAAACACTTCAAAATAGAGACAAATTACATTATGTGGTCATCATTTTTGCATTCAAGATTCAGGATTCAAGAGTTTTATTTGTCACATACACAGTTATATACAGAATATACAACCGGCAGTGAAATGTAAATAAAAACATATAAAAAAGTATATAAAAAAGTAAGATACATACTTAAAACATACCAAAAAAAAAAACTGTTTTCTGTGAGGAACAGTACAGTCATTTCAACAAAATAAAGTATGCAAAAAATGAAAGTTGCGATTTCCTGCCTTATTGGGATGTATATCCGAATGAAGCAACTTCTTGAGAAAACGTGGCTGATTATTAATGGCTATGGTTTGCTATTGCCAAAGACTAGAATGACAGTGCACACATTTATGAATGTGAGAATAAGTCCCGCCTTCTAAATAAAAGAGTCATTGCTTCACTTGCTTCAGAAAACAGTGCTTGCATCCGAAATCACATACTCTCTTGAATAGGTACTTATTTTGAATAAGTACATCATGACCGCTAAAAAAAAACTGTGTGCATGTGTGACATGAATGTAAGCGTCAGTTGTGTCGCTTCACCGACATTCACAAATCTAGCATGTAAACCTTAATTAAATGATGTATTAATCAAAGGACTGTATACCTGTATGATATTACCATAGACTGTAAAAAAAAATATGGACGTAGTGTCCGTGCAACACCTATAGTGTTTTTGAAGCCTAAAATCGGCCGATGCCATTTTGACAGCGCGTCACTCCCGGATAACTGAAAATGGGTAAAGAGGTGAGACGTGGGCGGAGCTGAGGTGACGTGATGACTAACAGACAGCAGACAAACGGCAATCCACCTGTCACTCAAAGTGGCCGCACCCTTAATTATGCTGAACTTTAAGGCTTAATATAATTTAAACTAATGAGTTATAAAAAGAATTCACCCCTTCACAGTCGTCATGAAGGGCAAAATTAGCCATATAGACCAAAACCACAATTTGTACCAGGCTGTAAACATGTCTTTTTTTCTGCTGTAAAGTTGGTCATTTTAACATGGGGCTCAATGAGATTCTGCTCCCTTTTGAGGAGACTGTCTCTAGCGGCCAGTCAATGAATTGCAGTTTAAGTCACTTCCGTATTGGCTTCAAGAAAAACTGGGGGAGGTTGCCGCTTGGATATTACGCTGTAGCCATATTGGACCAGCAGTTTGGAAAATTAATGGATAGATGATTCAGCTGTGGGCACCATCTTCTGGTGAGACATGGGAATTAATTCGGTACGACCCTCACAGTGCATTATGGGTGTTCTCTAGCCGTTGAGTGTACATCTGTTGTACACTCGTTATTATGGTGCATTGTGGGATTGAATGAGTGGACTCGATAACGTCCACTGTGGTTTCAGACACCACTACTGTGGGCTGTCCCCTCAAATAGTGCCCTGTTTAGGGGTATAAGAGGCGATTTCGGACACAGCCAAGGTCTTGGATGCCCGAAATAGCTGCCTAGAGGCATTGCAAATATGGCTGCCAAGTGAACAGACTTTCTATTGCTGTGATCTCAAGTGAGTGATAGGTTGCCCCACCCTTGCGCAAGTAAGCACATCATCAGAGAAAAGATGAGCTGCAAGAGGGAGGGTGGGAAGTTAATTTGATAAAATGTTATGAGGGCATGTGAATTAAAAAATAATATAATAATAAATACTGCAATATTCCATAAAAACAAGATTTTATTTTTATTTAATGGTGACTAACATATTTAGAAATGTTGTATTAGTACAGTATCACAGTGAGACAAATTAGGCAGCAGAGCACAGACCCATCATGGATAGGTTGGTCTTTGAAAGCTCAGTCATGGGAAAATGAATTCATCTGCTTCACACATTAAAGAGTGGAGATAAAGAGGTATCTGCAGTGGCCTCTGGTTTCCTGGGTATTAATAGCGCTCAATTAAAAATAAGCTCAAGGTTTTAATTTTCACACAGACATTGTGCTGGTGAGGAGCCGGTGATGCACACTGCAATTTAGTTTGTTCAGCTGATCCAAAAAACAAAGCAATTATGTACATGATACTTCTCGCTGCTGGCCACTTGAAATGTGCTGTGAACTGAATGACAATGATTCAACACAAGTCTTGACTCAAAAAGCGGCACACAAGGTACACAACAGCATTTTTACCTTTAGAGTAAGATTAGAAATGTTCATCCTTATTGTGTGCCAACTGCTACGTAAACTAATGTAAATACCTACAGTAAGATAACCTTACAAAAACAGTAAAGCTACAGGCATTGTTAATGGTTAATGTTAACTAATGCTTTAACTAATGTTAACTAATTGCATTGTTAACTTGAACAGATGCATTAATATATGTGTGAGTTAAGATTAATGCTGAACAGATTTACAACAGGGTTGTTCATGGTTAGTTCATGTTAACTAATGCATTAACTAATGTTAACTAATACAAGCTTATTATAAAGTGTGACCCAAAAAGCATATATAGTGTTTTTTTTTTTTTGTGTATACACAAACTAAGGGATAATCTTTTTATGTTTGGATGGGTTTTGTATTATGTTTCAGTTCTGTGCCTCAGTTTTCTCTCGTTTATATGTGTTTTAGTTAGTCTCCTAGGTTACAAATGGTTTGAATAAGTGGTTACAGGTGATTCACGTTCATGATTAGTTTGTTCTGTCTATTTAAAGGATTAGTTCAACCAAAAATGCCCCATCATTTACTCACCTCAAGCCATCCTAGGTGTACCTAGAAGATTATATTTAAAAAATATCCTGGCTCTTCCAAGCTTTATAATGGGAGTGAATAGAGCCTGAGATTTTCATCCATCCATCCATCCATCCATCCATCCATCCATCCATCCATCCATCCATCCATCCATCCATCCATCCATCCATCCATCCATCCATCCATCCATCCATCCATCCAGCCACGTTTTGTGAGAAAATATTCATATTTATAATACAGGTGCTGGTCATATAATTAAAATATCATCAAAAAGTTGATTTATTTCACTAATTCCATTCAAAAAATGAAACTTGTATATTATATTCATTCATTACACACAGACTGATATATTTCAAATCCCATAGATTTTCTATGGGGTTAAGGTCAGGCGAGTTTGCTGGCCAATTAAGAACAGGGATACCATGGTCCTTAAACCAGGTACTGGTTGCTTTGGCACTGTGTGCAGCTGCCAAGTCCTGTTGGAAAATTAAATCTGCATCTCTCATAAAGTTGGTCAGCAGCAGGAAGCATGAAGTGCTCTAAAACAAATTTACTTTCATCAGAGAACATAACTTTGGACCACTCAGCAGCAGTCCAGTCCTTTTTGTCTTTAGCCAAGGCGAGACGCTTCTGACGCTGTCTGTTGTTCAAGAGTGGCTTGACACAAGGAATGTGACAGCTGAAACCCATGTCTTGCATACGTCTGTGCGTAGTGGTTCTTGAAGCACTGAATCCAGCTGCAGTCCACTCTTTGTGAATCTCCCCCACATTTTTGAATGGGTTTTGTTTCACAATCCTCTCCAGGGTGCGGTTATCCCTATTGCTTGTACACTTTTTTTTCTACCACATCTTTTCCTTCCCTTCGCCTCTCTATTAATGTGCTTGGACACAGAGCTCTGTGAACAGCCAGCCTCTTTTGCAATGGCCTTTTGTGTCTTGCCCTCCTTGTGCAAGGTGTCAATGGTTGTCTTTTGGACAACTGTCAGGTCAGCAGTCTTCCCCATGATTGTGTAGCCTACAGAACTAAACTGAGAGACCATTTAAAGGCCTTTGCAGGTGTTTTGAGTTCATTAGCTGATTAGCATTTTCACAATAATCTAATTTTCTGAGATACTGAATTTGGGATTTGCCTTAGTTGTCAGTTATAATCATCAAAATTAAAAGAAATAAACATTTGAAATATATCAGTCTGTGTGTAATGAATGAATATAATATACAAGTTTCACTTTTTGAATGGAATTAGTGAAATAAATCAACTTTTGATGATATTCTAATTATATGACCAGCACCTGTATAAATTATAATCACTGGCTTCCGGTAAGGGCCATACGCGAGTCTTCTGGTGGAAGAGTGACCTCTGACCTGACACATGATGTACTGATGAATGCAGAAGCACAGAAGATAGAGCAAAACAAAACACCGGTCACAAATTAGAAGTCTAAAATGAGAATTTGTAAAGAGAAATGTTGGAGGAGCTTGAGTTTGTTGCCCGGCGCTATTTTTTTGGAACTGTGAAATGCGTCTACTCTCTCCTAAGCTTACACTACTCCAACATCCTTCGTCATGTGTCGTGTGCTTCAAAATCTATGGTACCATTCACTGCCATTATAAAGCTTGGAAGAGCCAGAATATTGTTTTATATAACTCTGATTGTGTTTGGCTGAAAGAAGAAAGTCATATACACCTATGGCTTAAGGGTGAGTAAATTATGGGATATGAAATAAATAATGGGAATTATGATTATAAAGTGTATTTGAGACTATAGACTATATATATGTCTCTAGTTTGAATTAATCCCTTTTCTTTGACCGACACATTGACAGTACAGAATAGCTCTTTCGGCATTAACCCGAGCATTGCAAACTTTGTTTTATGTGTCAGAACGGAAGAAAGGCTCTGGGAGCATGCGTAAACATCACATTCTTTTGATTTTCCCGGCAAAAATGTCCCGAGTCCTTCACATAAAAGGCAGTCTACAGGCTTGCATTGAGAACATAGGAATAAGTCGAAAATTAACCTTATGCCACAAGTGCTGTCATCTTAGCTTAACTTCACTGTAAAATCTAATTAGTTAGACTTAAAAAAGGCATGCAAACAAATGCTTAGTTAGTAATTCACTTACACAAGAGTTCTAGTAACTAAAAAAGAACTGTAGAGAGAGTACTTGATCTTTTACTTTAGATTTACTCTTGTCTTAGTATAGCTATCATTGTTGTTACCATTGTTGTGTTTTGCATGATGAATGTTGAATTCTGTGTGTGACTCAAGCATGGTCGACTGCAAGATATTGTTACAAATATAGAGGAATTATATCAACCCAATTAAAAGTTTCACAGGCGTTTATGATGTAAGTGTTAGCAATAAAATTGTAAACAATAATTTCTGACTAAATCATTAACTATAGTTAATTATTCAGTCAGAAGCTAGGTCAACTTTTAAAAGCAACCTATTTATTACTTCTCTTCCTTTGAAAGAAAAAACAGTGATTTCTTGTTGCATTGCTGCATCAATAGGAAGAGAGTTTAAAACACTGTGAACACTGATTACCATAATGGTGAGTTGTGTTTTGCTTGACAAAATGGCACTCAAACCAGTCAATTAATCTTAACTTGGGTTTTCCGAGTAAGCAAGGAATAGTATGTGAATAGTACAGAATACTAGATTTTTACAATTAAGTTAAGACATTTTAGTTAACTAAAAAGTGTTAGTTAGAATCACTGTTGGATTTTACAGTGTTGTACTGAACCTGCAATATTGCTTTAAACTGAAACTATGGACAGACCATAAAGGACCATGTAAGGCGATCCACCTTATCTTTAAAAAGCTTTTCTCAGGTACACGTGTTGATCTTATTTATTGTTTATCCAGGAGAGGAGCCATGTTGACGTGCATGCTATGACAAGTGTGGCTTGGCAACGGTCTGATGTGCTTTTGCACAACACACTATTCACAACAGAGAGCAGAATGAAGAAAGAATGCCTGTGTTGAGTAAGAAAATGAGCGTTAAATTCATTTACTATTTCCCCATCGTAAACTTGATATGTGCAGCTGTAAGAGCAATATGTACATTTATAATCCATTGAAATTCTTGCGGATACTTGAGAAAATCTGACCTTTCTATCAGTATTCCCATTATTCTCTTCAAGACTGCTAATTTTAAATACAGTAGGCTATAATGTACCTATATTAATTATAATATACTGTAATATGACATACTTCTGGATCTTCAGCACATAAGTTTGGTCCATCTGGAATTGGTTTAATTTTGAAAGTGTCAAATGCAAGTTTGCTAAACATACTGTAGCTATTTTGTTATTGTACTGTGTTGAAGCGAATGTGTAGTGTACTGTATTTCAAATCTTAAAAGTATATATTGAGTTATTATATACACTGCCCGGCCAAAAAAAAGTTGCTGTTTGGATTTAATAGGCAAATGCTGAAGAGTCTATGATTGGATCATTATTGCAGTGATTTTTGTGTTTCTAGCCTGTTGTATGTTTGGCAACAGTTCTTCCAACCCTAATTGATGGAGTGTGTAGCTTTTCATTTCTTAAACAACCATGTAGGAAGACACATCATGGCCATATTCCAGGATCACAATGTGATCGGGCTCAGACTGTGAAAGAATGGTTGGAAAGGAGCATGAAGAATCATTTTCACACATGAATTGGCACCTCTGAGTCCAGACCTTAAATTATGTCAAAGTCTTTGGGATGTGCTGGAGGAGACTTTACAGAGTGCTGGACTCTTGCATTGTCAATACAAGATCTTAACTAAACATTGATGTATGTCTTGATGTGAATAAATGCTGCGATGCTTGAAACAGCACGCTCAGATATGTTTGAAAAGTACACTTGTGATAATGTAACATTAAAAGTTTTACTTTAAAGTACATTTTTAATCATTGTTTTAAAAATTTTTTTGTGCTTTAATAAAAGTACATTTTGATGTGTTGACTAAATGTAAATTACTTGATTATAAATTTGAACTGTAGTTTATTATTTGATATTACATTGAAAGTATATATATTTTAAATGCACTAAACTGTAACTTCAACATTACAAATGTGTAATTACAAATATATTTAAATACGTTTCAACAGTTGTATTTATATATATATAAACAAAATTACATTAAAGTATATTTTAATTGATCATAAATGCTTGTTGGTACATTTAACAGTAAACTTCAACCATATTTCAAGTAGAATAGAAAACACTATAATATTACATTTAAAGATGTTCTTAAGTCCTACTTAAGTAGGTAAAAAAATCTCTCTTATGTTCAACTAAATGCAATTCATATAAATTTAAACTAAGCCACATTTTCATGTAATAAATAAATAATGCAATTAAGTGTCCAAAACGTTGCTTTCATTTCACATTTAAGGGTATGTTTACATGACAACGATGTACTAAAAAAGTTTTACCTTTGCATTTTTATTTTTTTATTTTTTGTGTACAGGCGACACCATTGTCAAAACGTTCCATGTTCACAAGAATCCGCAAAAACGCCTAAAAATGCTGTATTCATGTCAGGCCAGTAGTTGGCAATGTCACTTGATGAAGAAACGTCTATAGACTGTACACCTAATACACATGACGTCACCGTTTTCACAAATTCATGTTTTTGTAGTTTACACAGAGACGATAACGGTAACATTTTCAAAAACTTGCACTTTGAAACCCGTTTTCAAAAGTTGTGTTTTCAGGCCCCCAAAACGCCGTTGTTGTGTAAATGAGCTGCCAAAACGCATAAAAAGTTGTATGTTTTTAGTTGAAAATTGTCTTGTGTGCCCTAAGTATATTCAAAGTGTATTATTGTATATTAGAAATAAGTAGCTTACTCTGTACTTCTTTTTCATAAGGGATGGAAGAATAAGTTATTGTATGTTAATTATAGATTATGACAACAAACAATTTTTTTCTTTGGAATAACATGAGCTGATGAACTGTTCCCAATGAGACCGAGTGCGCATTAAGAACTTAAATGGGGTAATTTTTGCTTTCATGTTGACTTTAAAAGTGATAGTGTCACATATCCTCATCTGTATGATTGGCAGGTGGGGTGCAGACAGCCTTAAGGAGAACAGCTGCTATGAAATGTTATAGACATACTCCCCTTCTTAATGAAGTCTAATTATTTCTCTTATGTGTTCGTACTGCCTGGAGCAGTTTCAGCGCTCAGTCAAACAAGCGGCACAAGATTCCAGCCTTCTCAACAGAGCGTGGTGTGCGCAGCTCTCCACAGCACAATGGCTACTTAATAATTAGAGCAGAAACACTGAACAGGCTTGGATTGTTGAAATAACGGTTGAATGTGGTTGAGTTAAAGTGGTTGATGTGATAAGCGTCTCATGCAGGTGCTGCATGAGTGAGACATTGTCAAACCTTTACTAGGGCAAAAGACATTAAAACGAAATGAAACTGTGTAAACTTTAGATCAGCACCCTATGATACAGCAGACAGAACTAAAATGGGCTAAAGGCTGCTGTAAATTTTCAGTGTTGTTGCCCAAGAAAAATAAAAGAGAGTTTATTTTAAACACATAAAACAATGTTTTACAAACCTGGGGAATGTCATCACAATATATATTGTAGCGTAAGTAGTCATGTTTGGCTCAAGAACAAAAACAATCATAAAAAAAATAATTATTATACATTTTTTTTTTTTTACGGCAAAAAATATGGTGATATTTAGGCTAGAATTCACAAATAAAATTAAATAAAATTTAAGAGGGTTGTTTAAAACCAAAAAATTAAAAAATTAAAATATTTAAAGTAATTCAACTTTTGCCAACCTTGTTAAAGTTTACTGCTGTATGTACTAACTGTCACATTCATGTCTTGTTTTGATTCATTATCTTGGTCCATTTATTTTCATTGTCATGTTCTGTTTAGTTTCTATTTCATGGTCTTTGCCTGAGGGGCCGTTTACACAAAACCATTTCCAACTAAAAATGGAAACGTTTGTATGCGTTTTTGGACGTTCATTTGCTCAACATCAACGTTTTGGCAGCCTGAAATGGCAATCTTTCACCAAAGGCGATGGTGGCAAGGAACCAAAACTCCTTCAGGGCCAGAATGGAGAAAAAAACCTTGGGAGAAACCAAGCTCAGTCGGGGTGCCAGTTCTCCTCTGGCCGATGAACAAACAGTGTATGATTATAATTCAACATTACAGAAGTCATATCAGATCAATAGATATTCATAAGATTATTCGAAAGATTGGAGTTGTCACTCCAGAGACGGGTTTAATGAGGATGTCGTGTCAATGCGGCATTTATAGGGGGGAGTTTAATTGACACGCTCTCTGCAGACATTTCAGGGATGCGTTGGTCATGTCCGAGTGCAGGTCCACCATCTGGTCTGGATACGGTGTTGGACTATTTTCTTTAATCTTCTTTAAGCGCAGGGGAGCAACGGTGTCTAAAGTGCTGGAAAAGAGAGAGTCAATAGTTTCTGTTGCAACATTGAGTTCCTCTACGCTATCTGGGATGATGAGGAGATGAAACTGATGAGGAAGATTATTTATAAAGAAATCTTTAGTGGCAGCAGTGATAGTCCTGCCATATTTGAAGCGAGGGGACGGCTTTGCAGCCTTTGCTAAATTAAGTATACACGATACTAGGTAATGATCTGAGATGTCGTCACTCTGCTGCAGAATTTCAACGGTATCAACATTTATTCCATGTGACAGTATTAGGTCTAACGTATGATTACAGCGATGAGTGGGTCCTGACACGTGTTGCCTAACTCCAATAGAGTTTAGAATGTCTCTGAATGCTAATCCCAATGCGTCTTTTTCATTATCTACATGGATATTAAAATCACTAACAATTAGTACTTTATCTGCAGCCAGTACTAACTCTGATAGAAAGTCAGCAAATTCTTTGGTAAAGTCTGTATGGTGCCCTAGTGGCCGGTGTACAGTAGCCAGCACAAATGTCAAACGGTAAATGTCGAAATGTAAAAAAAAACTGCATTTCCTAATATTAAATAGCTATAAACTCTGTTCAAATACATTGTGTAGCTCAGACTTAACTGAATTAAGTCAACGGAATGTGGTAAAGCAAAGATCACTGCTCTGCACTGCTATGTGCATAGTTATTAATTTTCAAATAATGCTTTATTTGATGCTATATTCTCAACATAACAAAACATTGAACAATAGTATATTTCTAATTAATCGTGCAAAAATCAGCTTAATATGATCAGACACTTTTCTATTGAGTGCAATGAACTTTCAGTCATATTTGAGTGAAATAAACTTGTTTTATTTAGATTTTGTATTGTTAGTCTTTTGCAGTAGCCCATGTGTAGTGTACCCCACAATAAATGTCATGTGCACGATTCTTAAGGAAAAAGAAAAGAACCAGATCCTTAAACAACCTTCTAATCGACCTCATTACGGTGTTGTCTTTTGTTCATCTGCCTGTCCAAGCCTTTTCCTTTGTGATTTGGAAAGCTCCTTCACCATCCAGCTGGATGTCCTCATCCAAGATCAAAGCGGGCAAAAAAAACAAAAAAAAAACAAAAAAAAAAAAAACACTTGCGAGACCCTCCTGCATGGTGGAATCACATACTCACTCTTCTGCATCTATAAACAACTTAATTGCTTCCTTGTTTGATGAGAGACGCACTAAGCAGGATTTAAAGCACAAACCAATAAAAGACTCTTTACACCTTAAGATGTGCTGTTTAGTCCTGCTTTGACTTTGTGAAAATGATTAAAGAATAAAATAACATCAACAGAATGGGGCTGTTAATAATTTCTGTGCACCCAGATGGCATGCTTGAACTCAGACGTGACCCCTGCTGACTGTCTGTCTGTGTGTGTGTGCGGATGGGGATAAATAAGTGCATTGTGCTGTGCAAATGCATGTTAATCACCTTATGGCCACCATTTCATATTTATGTGCCACTCTATCTACCCCTCCAGTTAAGTCAAGTGAATTATATTGCCGTACCTCACAAGAATACTGTGTTACATATATAAACACATATAAATACACACAGCCTATATAAAAAGAGCTAATCTAAACATAAACATATACATACACACTGAAACAAATGTGTTTTCCTGGATAGAAGTGAGGAAGTTAAAGTGGTCTTTAGTGGTCTTTAACATAAGTAGTCTAAAGGACTGTGCACTCAAAAAAATATTTAAGTTTAAATTCAAGATTGATGTATTTATATTTCATATAAAATGTTGGTCAATTTGGATTACACAATTTTAATATAAACAAACTAATAAGCTTAGGGATAGATCACCCAAAAATGAGAATTACCTCATGACTTCCTCACCCCCAAGACGTCCTAGATGTATATGACATTCTTCTTTCAGACAAATACAATCAGTGTTATATCAAAAATCCTGGCTCTTCGTCTGAGGATTTCGATAGAAGAGAAGAGGAGCTTGAGTTTGTTTCCCAGCCCTATTTGTTTAAAGCGCGAGAGGCATTAAAGCTTACACTATTCCTTCATCTCGTCAGGGGTTACTCTTTTAGCATAAGTCGACTTGTGCATGCTGTCTCTCGGGTTATAGTTTATAAAGTTTTAAATATGGATATTTTTCTTACACAAACACAAGGCTTCACTTCAGAAGGCCTTTATTAACCCCTGGAGCCGTGTGGAGCATTTTTATGATGGATGGATGCACTTTTTTGGGCTTCAAAATCTCGTCCTCCATTTACTGCCATTATAAAGTTTGGAAGAGCCAGGACATTTTTTAATATACCTCCAATTGTGTTTCATATACAATTCATATCATATACACCTGGCTTGAGGGTGAGTAAATCATGGTGAACTATCCCTTTAATTTGATGCATATTAATACTCAAAAATCCTGACATAGTTTATTATTAATTATTTGCATCTATTTGGTTTGATTTAAATAATCATGGTTGAATGGTAATCAGGGAACATGGTTGAAATCTGGTTAGGTTTGGAACAAGCAATATTTAATTAGTTAAAATATATGAGATTGAAACGAATTGGATGTACTGATGATAAAAATTGAGTGCTATTGTGTATATTCAAGGGTGCGTTTATGCAACAACGATGTACCAGAAGCGGAAAAAGTTTTTCGCTTACAGATGACAATGTTGTCGATCCCCATTCACACAGATCTGTACAATACGTGCCTATAGACTGAATATGTAATATGCATGATGTCACTGTTTTCACAAATTCATGTTTTTCTAGTTAACAAGGAGGCGATAACGGTATCCTATTCAAACGCATGCACTTTAAAAGCCATTTTCAGGCCCCAAAACTGTGTAAATAAACGTCAAAAAAGCATAAAAAGTTGTTTTAGTTGAAAACAGTGTCACCCAAAAGATTTATGGTTTATTAGTCCTATTACAGTGTTATTATAGTATTATTACAGAAATCTCACCTATTTCATTTATGCCTGACAAATATGCATTGCATTAAGTTTATTAATTTGTTTATGTCAAAGCTATTCCAAATGAATGGAAAATTTATATGCAATTCCAATACATAAATCTTACATTTTTGGAGTGCATACAAGGGTCATGTGCTGTATCACGGGGAGAGGGTCTCTTCTGGAGTCAATCATTCTGTACACGAGGGATTAAAATAAGCTTTTACTATTTTAATCTTTTCAATTCGAGAGGAGCGCACATATGTCTCTGATTAAATTTGCTTTTGCAACTGTTTGACTCTATATAATGAAACACAGTCCTCTGATGATGTGATTACAGAGAACTGTAAATATTTGACTTTATTTGAGCATTAATTATTAGGCAAAAACAAATTCTCTAACAGTTCAGTCTGTTGTTCTTCCAGTTATTGGCAGTATTATAGCACACATCATATCACACTGCTATAAGCTCATGTGTTATTTTGGATGAGTATCAGAAGTGTCATGTGTCACTCAGTTGTAATAAAGGTAATTAAAGGTAATAGATGTATAAACACTGTTCAATTCAATCAAATTGCCCCTTTTGCAGATCATTTGCTGTAAACTAAAAACTAAAAGCCCATATGTACTCACTGTTAAAGATGCTCTTATCCATACAACAAAAATTTATGGTCATGGATTCAATTTCAGTTTACATTTTAGTTAGTTCATTAAAAAAGATCAACATGATCTCATGAATATAAGTGTGGTTCTACCTCCAGATGTACATTTACTTATGTTTACTTGCATCATACACACTCAAGCGTACACTATTGACCTATTGGCAGCACTAAAACATAAATTATTTATGTATGTGCAACTTTTAGACATATAAATGTGTACAAATCCTTATTTCTCACTATTAAAATCATGGCATTAATATTTTGATTCTACTGTGTTCAACTGTTATATCAATAATATATATATATATATATATATATATATATATATATATATATATATATATATATATATATATATATATATATAGCAAACATAATAAATGCTTTAAAAATAAATAAATAAATAAATAAATAAATATATATATATATATATATATATATATATATATTTTTTTTTTTTTTTTTTTTTTTTTGCATTTATTATGTTTGCTTGAGGGCCCTATCATACACCCGGCACAATGCGACGTCTGACGTTTTTTGCTAGTTTCAGTAATAATTTTCGCAGTAATAATTTTCATATCCAGCGCCACGTTGTTTAAATAGCAAATGCACTCGCACCCATCTGTTCGCCTATGGGCTATACTCTATTAGTGTTACTTGATCTTAGCACTGCATTCGATACTATCGACCGCAACATTCTTTTGAATAGACTTATGTTGAATTATGTTGGCATTATGCGTAAGAATTATGTTGGCATTATGCATTGGCATGGTTTAAATCATACTTATCTGACCATTATCAGTTTGTATCAGTAAATGAAAAGATGTCACACCGATCACAAGTTCAGTATGGAGTACCGCAAGGCTCAGTGCTAGGACCGTTGCTTTTCACCCTGTACATGCTACCACTGGGAGATTTCATTAGGAAGCATGGCGTTAGTTTTCATTGTTATGCTGACGATACTCAGCTCTATATTACAATTCACAAGATTAACGGAATGCATAGCTGATATAAAAAATTGGATGACTAGTAATTTCCTGCAACTTAATTCAGAAAAAACAAGTAGTAACCTAGAATACTGTCTAACACTTGATGACTGCTCTGTCAAGTCCTTGTCATCAGTTAGGAACCCGGGTGTGCTCTTTGATGCCAGTCTTTCATTTGAAAGCCACGTTTCTAACATCTGTAAAACTGCATTCTACCATCTTAGAAATATATCTAAATTACGGCACATGCTTTCAATGCAAAATGCTGAACAGTTAGTTCATGCGTTCATGACTTCAAGGCTAGATTATTGTAATGCTCTACTGGGTGGTTGCCCTGCTTGTATAATAAATAAACTGCAGCTGGTTCAAAACGCAGCAGCTCGAGTTCTTACTAGAACCAGAAGGTTTGACCATATCAGCCCGGTTCTGTCAACACTGCACCGGCTCCCTATTAAACATTGCATACATTTTAAAATCTTGCTTATTACTTACAAAGCACTACATGGTTTAGCTCCCCAGTACTTGAGTGAACTCTTAATGCATTATACTCCACGTCTATTGCGGTCACAAAATTATGGCCAGTTGATAAAACCTAGAATATCAAAATCAACTGCAGGCGGTTGATGCTTTTCCTATTTAGCGCCTAAACTCTGGAACACTATTCCTAGCATTGTTCGGGAAGCAGACACATTCTGTCAGTTTAAATCTAGACTAAAAACGCATCTCTTTACTATGGCTTACACATAAAACATTATCAATTTCTATTATTCAAATCAGTAAATGATTGTTAGGCTGCATTAACTAGGTCAGCCGGAACCGGGAACACTTCCCATAACACCTGATGTACTTGTTACATCATAAGAAGAATGGCATCTATGCTAATGTTAGTTGCTCTGTTTATCCCGAGGTCTACTGCAGTCAGCCGTATCCGGGCCGTATCGAGAACAGATGGGGGACCTGCGTCTGGACATGACCAACGCATCCCTGAAATGTCTGCAGAGAGTGTGTCAATTAAACTCCCCCCTGTAAATGCCGCATTGACACGACATTCTCATTAAACCCGTCTCCGGCGTGACGACTCCAATCTTTCGAATAATCTTACGAATATCTATTGATCTAATATGACTTCTGATCTGTAATATTTCCAGAATCATAATCATACACTGTTTGATCGTCGGCCAGAGGAGAACTGGCACCCCGACTGAGCCTGGTTTCTCCCAAGGTTTTTTTTCTCCATTCTGGCCCTGAAGGAGTTTTGGTTCATTGCCACCGTCGCCTTTGTCTTTTGGCTTGCTCAGTTGGGGACACTTAAATTTCAACTATACTGACAAAGGTGACTTGACTTGACTTGACATTGCTATTTTGAGGCAACCGAAAACGACTGCGCCATTGACAAACAAAATCCAAAAACAAAAGTACTTTTTGTGTTATTTAAAAGAAGCGTTTTTTAATAGACCTATGTGCCTATAGGCAGGTGAACAATGTGCGTACACTCTGCTTATTACACACACAGGGAAGCACACAAACATTTTTTTTAAATATTAAAAATAAAAGGATTCCTCCCTGGAGAAGGGTTCAGTCTTTACACTCACAAATTTCACCCTGTAAATAGCGAATCCGCCATGGCGCAAGCGCAACTGGGAGATTAGACTCCCATGAGACATTTATTGCACATTACGGCCAAAACACAACCGTGACTCATTAAGAGACTAGGTACAACACTTTTGGGCCATGCGCCTGATGCTCCGACCATTTTTTCTGTTGTTAAACTAGCAAAACTACACTCCCTAAGTGCACCTGCGCTTCAGACCATGTGCTCAGATTGTTAAAATAGGGCCTTAAGTGTTACCCCAGGCTGAAAAGATTGGTGGTTGGACACTCCTAATGTTCCACTCCTGTAACACATTTTCCCCCATTATTTAAATTAACCCATAAATGACCATCAAGTAAAAAGTATGCTGTTGTTACTGGGTTAAGTTAACAGTAAGTTGTGGGCTATTAGAAAACATAGACATCAGATAAAATTGTGTGCATGTATTTATTTTGTTGATCAAATTGAATTGTTTAAAATGGTCCCCATAAACCCTGTCTCCCAACTCACCGCATTTCATGTAGCCATTTTAATAATGGGAAACATAAAAAACAGTTAGTGTGTGTGTTAGCCATGTTCACAGTTGTCAAATGTTGACACACATTCTGTTCAGTCTTTGTGGGAACAGTAAGTAAATGACAAAATTAGTGTAACAATTTTTTTTAACATTTAGCAGTTTTGAGCAAATGTTATATTACACATTTAACAACAGAATATGCTGATTCAGATTATAATAACTCTGGTATTTGAAGGGATGTACCTAATACCAGTCACCAGCACTTGTGGCATAATGTTCATTACCATAAAAAAATTATTTCCACTTTTATCTCCTTTTCTTTAAAATAATAGAAAGTTACAGTGAGACACTTACAATGGGTATGAATGGGGGCAAATATAATTTTTTTTTTTTTAATTACTTAGTGTTTAAGTAGCACAGCCAAAAGATGTAAACAATATGCATGTGTGGTAACATGGTTTTAGTGTGAAAAATCATTTATTCACTTTTTGTTTGTTCCAAACCTTCTGCTGAACACAAAAGAAGATAGTTTGAAGAATGTCAGTAGCCAAATAGTTGATGGTCCCATATTTTTTTCCCTTGCCAAAAAAAGCAAACCAGGACTGACACTGCTGCCCATTTAAAAAGAAATACAGGTGAATGATTTTGCCAAGTAAGACGTGTTCCTGGATCAACATCTTTTGCTGATCCTGAAACAACATTCCTGACCTTAACCTCTCCCTATCCCTACCCCTAAACCTAACCCTACCCATAAGTAATGCTTAAAATCAGAGGTAAACGATTGTAGAAGCACCTAACCCATGGTTGTGGGTAAACCTGTCCCTGCATTATACAACAGTTAGATCCAGTCCAGTAACATTTTTGGACAAGTACGCATTCATATTTCATTCCACTGGACATTTTCATTGTTTGTGATTTTGACTATCCTTGCATAGTCAAATCTACCCATCATTCCTAAATAGGACTTCTAAAACCCTACATAGACATCAGAATGAGACTTTGTAAACTCTAGACACTAGATAGCACTCCTGCAACTTTCCATTCAGGACAGACTGTTCTTGATTCTTAATCATATCTTCTTGTGATGTTTCCAATTTTTCCCATTGGTTGGGTTGGCTGACAGAAACACTAGAACGTTCCAGCAACAGATTGGTGGCTATCATAGATCTCAATCCATCCCCAGCCCACCTGATGTTAATAATGGGGCTCTTTTTTATTTTGATGACCTGTCGCTGTCATCCATAATCAATCAAAACTCAACCACACCCCTCATATCCTGTGTGAAAACCACTTAAAGGGGCATTAGCTTACTATAATGCAATACCAGCTCATACAAATGACCGGAGACATATGAGGTCTTTCACATCTGTCCCCATTCAGTCTAGCTAGGGACATTATTAAGATGTGTGGCCTTCTCGGTTTGCTGAAATTACCATTTTGAAACTCTTATGAATTAATGTCAGCCACGGTTGTTTCCCAGGTAGTGTGGTTTATGTAAAATATGTGACATGAGCTGAACAATATTAACACGGCTCATTAAATCCATTCAATCAGATTTTTTAGATGCATGCAGGTTATACTGTAAAATGTAAGATTCATACTTCATGCAGCTGAATTGCAAGTGGTCCGTACACACAGACGGACCATGTGCTAGGTGGATGTGTATGACCGTTAAGCTCACGTCTTTTGTAGTGTCTCACGCATGACATGCCGTTCAGCGTTTTTAAATAACGCTTTCATGAACTGCCATGAACTGTTTCTCGCTCCTTGTTTATTACTATGGTTTCTGATTAATGAGTTATCACTGTTCGTCATTTGAGTTCAATCACCTTGTGAATTTTCATTCAGTTATGGTCTGGTATTCGTGTGTTGGTGTGAAACACGTTACGTTGCCTTACGTTGTCGTCATCTTCATCATGAGCTTCTGTTTTGTTTGTTTTTTTCCTCCACTTGCTGTTTTAACCGCCAAAACTCGTTCTGTGTGAACGGCACCTTACTCCATTATCAGATCACAAGTACTGGGCAGCTAATCGGCTGCTGTACGCAATCTCAACTTTTGAAATGAATAAGGTATTGCAAATAATCCCATGAAAGAAATTTCATATGTACATTCAAATATGTCAAATATCTGGTCACTTCTTGTTTTCTTACTGATCGGATAGCTATCTGTTTTGTTAAAAATCAGATTCGGATATAAATCCAAACTTCAATTCCTGCGCTATGTGCAAATTAAACAGAGTTCATGTTGACAAAAGCAACAAATATGAGCTTTATTTTATTTTATTTATCATATATATAGCTAATTTCAAGATCGAAGACTGCAATAGGAGACAAAGCAGCATCAGTACTGGTAAGATCCTTTAGTCTTACTACGTTTAGTAAAAATTATTGTGTTTTGAGTGGCTGCAACTTTCACTTTAACTTTTTTTTTACGGTTTGCGTGTTGGCTTGCTGAAGACTCAGCTACTCATCTGTGGAGATGTGTGTTGCAGTAGCACTGTCATATCGTCTAGAATGCGTCTTAGACTACCTCCTTGGATAACTTTATTTCACAATTATCTCGCAATTCTGACTTCTTTTCTCAGAATTGTGAGACACAATTGCAAGTTATAAAGTCCAGTTCTGAAGGGGGGAAAGACTGATTTTTTTCTCAGAATTGCGAGATATAAAGTCAGAATTGCATTATATAAACTAGCAATTGTGAGAAAAAAGTCAGAATTGTGAGATAGAAAGTCGCAATTACCTTTTTTAAATTGTTTTATTCTGTGGCAGAATCAAGCTTCCATACTCTCTCCTATTGTTGTCTTTGATCTTGAAATTAGTTGATGATAAATAAAATGCTGCGTCATGAATGCGGGAATAGAAGATCAGATTTATATCCGTTTTGCGGAGACACATTTATGTGGCCAAGTGTAAATGTGTACATTTTTTTCAGATATTTACTTTCAAGCTATGGTTGTATAATGGATATGGGCTGAAAGTGCATACTCTCAGGTTTAATTTGACGGTATTTCCATCCAAATTGGAGGAAGGGTTTAGGAATTACATCTCTTGAGATTAGCCATCACCCCTTTTTCAAGGGACTAAAAGTAATTGGACAATTGAATCAAAAGCTGTTTCATAGACAGATTTGGGCTATTCCTTCATTATTTCTTCATCAATTAAGCAGGTAAAAGGTCTGGAGTTGATTCTAAGTGTGGTATTTGCATTTGGAATCTACTGCTGTGAACCCACATAATGCGTTCAAAGGAGCTCTCCATACAAGTCAAACAGCCCATCATTAGGATAAAAAAAACCAAAAAACAAATCCATCAGAGAGATAGCAGGAACATTAGGAGTGGCCAAATCAACAGTTTAGTACATTCTAAGAAAAAAAATATGCACTGGTGAGCTTAGCAACATAAAAAGGCCGTCTACAGAAGACAACAGTTGTAGATGAATGCAGGATCCTCTCCATGCTAAAGCCATTCATCCAGCCAAATAAAGGACACTCTCCAAGAGGTAGGCGTGTCATTGTCAAAGTCTACAATCAAGAGAAGACTTCACGAGAGCAAATACAGAGGGTTCACCACAAGGTGCAAACCAGTCATACGCCTCAAGAATAGAAAGGCCAGATTAAACTTTGCAAAAACATCTAAAAAGCCTGACCAGTTCTGGAAAAGCTTTCTTTGGATGGATGAAACTAAGATCAATCTGTACCAGAATGACGGGAAGAAAGAAGTATGGAGAAGGCTTGGAACAGCTCATGATCCAAAGTACACAGCTTCATCTGTAAAACATGTTGGAGGCAGTGTGATGGTATGGGCATGCATGGCTTCCAGTAGCACTGGATCACTGGTATTTATTGATGATGTGACAGAAGACAAATTCGGAAGTGTATAGGAATATAATGTCTGCCCAGATTAAGCCAAACGCAGCAAAGTTGATTGGACGGTGCTTCGCGGTATAGATGGACAATGATCCAAAACACACTGCAAAAGCAACCCAGGAGTTTTTTTAAGGAAAAGAAATTGAATATTTTGCAATGGCCAAGTCAATCACCTGATCTCAATCCGATCGAGCATGCATTTCACTTGCTGAAGGCAAAACAAAAGGCAGAAAGACCCAAGAACAAACAACAACCGAATACAGCTGCAGTTAGAGCCCGGCAAAGCATCAGAAAGGAGGAAACCCAGTCTTTGGTAATGTCCATGGGTTCCAGTCATTGCCTGCAAAGGATTCTCAACAAAATATTAAAAATTTACATTTTTATTTATGATTATATTCATTTGTCCAATTACATTTGAGCCCCTGAAAATGGGGGGACTGTGTATAAAAATGGCTGCAGTTTCTAAAACTTTTACTTGATATTTTTGTTCAACCCATTCAATTAAAGCTGAAAGTATGCACCTCAAATTTATCTTGGTTGTTTCATTTTATTCTGGTGGCATACAGAGCCAAGAGTATGCCATACAAAAAAAAAAAAATCCCATCACGTGACCACGTGTACTGTGTTATGTTATGTTTTGTTGTGTTTGCTATGTAATGCTTGCTAAACTGCATTCTTGTATTTCTGGAGAGCGTGTGGCGGCGCCTGAAATGGCTGCGGCCCGGAGGCTTGCTCCAAACTTCATTTCGTTATACTGTACTTGTACATGTGTAATGACAAATAAACTTGAATTGAATTTAATTGAATTTAAATTAAGAATTTAAGTAAGCAGAACTTGCAGATTTTTATTTTGTACTAATACATTTTAATTGCTCTTAACTTCAAATATTTGAGTAAGCTAATTCATAAAATGATCAACTTTTAAAAAAAATATATAAATCCAAGCCCAGTTTCAGTTAAATTTAAGTTTGTTTAAATCAAAAGAAACAAGTTCATAAAAGCAAAACGATGAAACAATTCAGATTATTTAAAATGTGTCAGTTTTGAGAACTCAAAAGAAAAGAAAGTTCTAAATACTCATAAGTTAATTTGATTGAACTAATTTGTTTAATTTGAGTTGGCTCTACTCAAACCAATTAATTATTTTGAGCGTTAGGGTTAGCCCGGTTCTGTCAGCACTGCATTGGCTCCCTAAACATTGCATACATTTGAAAATCTTGCTGATTACTTACAAAGCACTACATTTTTTAGCTTCTCAGTACTTGAGAAAGCTCTTAATGCATTATAGCCCTACACGTTTATTGCAGTCTCAAAACTCTGGCCAGTTGATAATACCTAGAATATCATAATCAACCTCAGGCGGGATCCTTTTCCTATTTAGCACCTAAACTCTGGAACACAAATAAGCCAGTCTACTAGCTAAACGGTAGCTCTGCCTTCATGTTTCAGCCTGCTGGACAGACTACAACTCTTCCTTCCCACCCAATTCCCGTGTGACATATCCCAATTCCCGTGTGACATATCCCAATGTCACCTGATGGAGTTTGTGTTTCTTGCCATTGTCCCCTTTGGCTTGCTTAGTTGGGCACACTTAATATCCAGCAATATTGCTGATTTAACTGCACTGACACTATTGGATGAGGACATTGAGCTGAATTGAGCTGAACAATGACTAATATGATTATTATTTTTTTTTTCAACTCAAGACAAACAAGGGACTCATGAACAACCATCACAACAACAGCCATCATCCAGGTAACAAGAATCAAGAGTACATCAACTTTTGAAAGGGGTAATTTTTATAAATTCACTTTGTGTCTGGTGATAAACATCTTTTATGTAAAATATCTTATTTAGGACAGAAAAAATAAAATAAAATAAAAATAACATGCATTTTTGTACAGATTTTTCACAGATTCTGTAAGGGGTGTGTAAACTTTTGAGCACCAGGGAATACTGTTTCCATGAAAGGGTGTACATGGTCTGCAACAATGCTTAGGCAGGTGGTATGTGTCAAAGTAACATCCACATGGATGGCAGGACCCAAGGAACATTCCCAGCAGAACATTGCTCAAAGCATCACACAGCCTCTGCCGGCTTGCCTTCTTCCCATAGTGTATCCTGGTGCCATGTGTTCAGGTAAGCGATGCACACATACCCAGCCATCCACGGAATGTAAAAGAAAACGTGATTCATCAGACCAGGCAAACTTCTTCCATTGCTCCGTGGTCCAGTTGTGATGCTCACATGCCCAGTGTTGGCACTTTCGGCAGTGGACAGGGGTCAGCATGGGCACCCTGACTGGTCTGTGGCTATGGAGCCCCTATACGCAACAAACTGATGCACTGTGTATTCTGACACCTTTCTATCAGAACCAGCATTAACTTGAGTTATATGAGCTACTGTAGCTCGTCTGTTTGTTCGGACCACCATCAATGAGCCTTGGCCGCCCATGATGACCCCGTCGCCGGTTCAACACGGTTCCTTCCTTGGACCACTTTTGATAGATACTGACTGACCACTGCAGACCGGGAACACCCCACAAGAGCTGCAGTTTTGGAGATGCTCTGACCCAGTTGTCTATATAGTATGTTTAAATAGAAAACACTTATTCTAAATTGTAATATTATTTTACAAATATGGGAATATTATGTCAAAGTTTGTGACATGACCAAAGGAAAAAACAACAACAGAAAAACAAAAAAACAAATTGTGTGTTCATTTGTGAACTCTTGGCTAATAAACAGCAGGTTAAAGATGACATTCGGCATATGAATGACGTCACTGGCCAACCTGAAGAAGCACGCCGTCCGTGCCACCTTTCTGAATTCCATGCCGCACGCTCGCGATCCTCCCTGCCGCTGACGTCACGAGCGCAGCTCTGTCCAGCAGCGCGCGCCTCTATCACTGCCGAGGTTCGCGAGCGCGGAGGAGGAGCTGTCAAAATTTACAGCCGAGTCGAGCGAGTTTTTTTCAAGAAGACGAGAAGGCAAGATCTCTGTACGTTTAGAAACCCTTGAAAGAAGAGCTCTTCAAACTATGGAGTGAAGTCTGAGAGGTTTTAAACACAAGTGATGGCGGGACCAACTGAGATCGGATTGATTTTTACCTTACTGCTCTCGGGGAGCTTCTGTGCGACGCCGGAAAAGAAAGGTAGGACTATTGAGAAACGGCTTGTTGTGTAAGGTTAAACCAGTTGATGATCTCCAGTAGAGCTTGATGGGAACGTCGCACATACCGTCAGTTCAGAGATGTGCGTGCGCTTAGAGGAAACTCAGTCTGTCAGCGTGGGAACAGAGTGGAAGTTTGTGTTCCCTGTCCCACAGAGAACTTACACTTGGACTCTGCTAGTCTTTTAAATCACGCCTTTATCTAACGTGACATATACAGATAATAATATTCCTTCTAGAGCAACTGAGGTTGAGTGTCTATAGTTCAAGTCCTTGTGTTTGAACCTTCAACTTTCCACCTACCAGCCCAAATATTAAGGCTGTATGATCCCACCCCATACTTTTAATAAGGTTGTGATATCTTTGTGATTTCATTAGTGCACTGATGTGATTTATATTGCATAGTAGAGGTGAAGAGAAGAGGATATTGCCTTTAACTATTCCTGCACTAAACAGTTTCATCAGGTCAAATGTGCTTCATGTTGTAAAGCGACCACAAGTCAAATTCAAGTCAAAATATTACTTAACAATTTTGAAAAAACAAAACAAAAAAACACTTAACTACGTAAGGTTACAGTTCTGACATTATGGTAACGCTTTACAATAAGGTTTTGTTTGTTAAGATTAGGTAGTTAACATTAACTAACAATGTACAATACTTCTGCATTATGTTAATCTCAGCATTTACTAATACATTATTAAGAGCGAACGTTGTATCTGTATCAGTTAATGCACTGTGAACTAACATGAGCATTTTTATCAACATTAACAAATGTTAATAAATGTTGTAAACATATATTGTTAGTTCATGTTAGTTAATACATTAATTAATGTTTACAAATGAGACCGCTTTGTAAAGTCTTACCAAAATTAATATTATTATGTGGGTCAGATCAGGTAGAAATAGCTTCATATATCGCTAAATGTAAAACATGATTTTTATAGGCCAACAGTTTCACTGTAAAAAGTGATCAGTTGACTTAACTTAAAAAATTGAGGAAACTCGTAGCCTTAATATTAAGTAAATGAATGATGCTTAATTGAAACAATTAAGTTATTTTGAATTGTCAAGTTCACACAACTTATTTTTTTCAATTTATTCAAATACCTAATTCAAAGTCAACTGATCACTTTTTACAGTGTTTTACAGTGTATTCTTATATTGATTGATGGCGTCAGGCTACCTAAAAATTATTTTATCATAATGACATAAAACATGTTTATCATAATTATAAATAATCATAAAACATCTCTGTTTTTCACAATTACATTGTGTTGTTTTTTACTCCATCTTTTAAGTTTCAACTTGATTTTCTTAATTAAATTCAAAGTGGTTGAAAAAGTTGAGTGAACAGCAAGTTATGAATTTTGAATCACTTTGATTTGAATTTGATTTTTTTAATTTGAGTAATTTTAGTGTGTTGACATTTTTTTAAAAAGTGAAAGTGTATAGTTGTTAACTGAAGGATTTCTACCTGATCTGACCCTGAAAATGACTTTTGTCTGTTTAACAAAATGGTTAATGGTTGACTAAGTCAGGTTAAATCAGTCATATTAAATATTATATTTGACTTCATATATATATAGATTTTATTACATGGAGCTTCTTTAGGTTATCTAAAATAATATGTAGGTCCACTGCATTTTCTTTGATATGAATTCAATAAAGCCATTTATTTACTCCATGATGTTAGTGTTAGAGATTGTCACATTTATTAGATTTGTCAAAGTGTGTTTATATGCCACTCTGCATATTATTTTGACCATCTCAGGGGTGGCCTGTGTGTAAACACATGGCTGTGCCAATTCTGACAGATGGGACACACAAATCGTCTCGGTTACGTATGGTAACCCTCGTTCCCTCGTTGCATCTCGCGCTCCGCCCTGCAGTGCGGGTATAAACGGAAGCGAAATGTAGCGCACCTTTGTTTTTCACTGAGGAGCCGAACTATTGACTCGGCCTGCAGTGATGGTACAGCAATTGTGGCGACGGGACGTACGTCTCCGTTCCCTCCTTCAGGGAACGAGGGTTACCATACGTAACCGAGACGTTCCCTTTCAGTCGGTCACGTTCGACGACGCCGGACATCACCGGCAATTGGGATCCCTTTGGAACACGCCACAGTTGCTACCACTTCCAGCGCCCTGGGAAAGCCCCTCAGACCCCGGCTGTTCCGGGCCGGGAAATTCACGCAGGGAGAGTCAGCTGCTGTTCCGCAAGACCCATTCAGCCGACTATTGGATAACGTTGGGAAAGCGTGCCCCGGGGGGCCGCTGCGGAAGCCACATCATGCCCGGAGGGAGTTACCATGTGGAGAATACACGTATGGACTGGCCGTGGGCAGTGCTACATACGGAAGTCCCAGGGGTGGCTCCGGCCAATTTTAGGCGGGGGTCCACACCACACTGAGGGAAAGACACGAGCTCGCCGAAGGGAGACTTACCGTGGGGAATACACATATGGGACCGCCGTGGGGGTCACAACATATGGAACCCAGCCTAACACAAGTTCCACCAATGCATATGAGCGTTAGGCCTGGCATCGGACGCTCCGCCACGTCCGACTGCCGAGGGTTGCGGAGGACTCGACAGGGTTCGCCATGCTGGGGAACTCGACTGGAGCATATAAGCGCACGTATCCGTTCCATGGGGAAGGGAGTGGCGCAGTAAGCCGACACTTTAGAACGGGCATTTCGGTGTTACTGACTATGGGAAGTGAGCTCACAGGAAGATACCGGCTCTACACGTAGGCTATAGAACCTAGCGAACGTGTTGGGTGTCGCCCAGCCCGCAGCTCTACAAATATCTGCCAGCGAGGCGCCACGAGCCAGCGCCCAGGAAGAAGCTACACCACTGGTGGAGTGGGCTCTTAACCAGAGCAGGCAGGGCACGTCTTGGGTTTCATACGCCAAGACGATGGCATCCACTATCCAGTGGGCCATCCTCTGCTTGGAGACAGCCTTTCCCTTCTGCTGTCCTCCATAACAGACGAAGAGCTGCTCTGAGGTCCTGAAGCTTTGCGTTCTGTCCACGCAAGTCCGCAAAGCGCGGACGGGACAGAGAAAAGCTAGGGCTGGGTCTGCCTCCTCCAAAGGCAGCGCTTGCAGGCTCACCACCTGGTCCCGGAAGGGAGTGGTGGGAACTTTGGGCACATATCCAGGCCGGGGTCTCAATGATTACGTGAGAGTTACCAGGCCCGAATTCCAGGCACGATTCGTCGACCGAAAATGCCTGCAGGTCCCCTACCCTCTTGATGGAGGCCAATGCAGTCAGGAGTACTGTCTTCAGAGACAGAATTTTTAACTCAGCTGACTGCAAAGGCTCAAAGGGAGGCCTGTGCAGTGTGGTCAGCACCAGAGACAGGTCCCAAGAGGGTATAGAGGGAGGGCGAGGTGGATTCAGTCTCCCCGGCCCCCTCAGGAACCTGATGATCAGATCGTGCTTCCCTAAGGATTTTTATTTTCTTTCTGCCTACGAAGTCATGATTGGCGGCGATGGCAGCCACATAAACTTTGAGGGTGGAGGGAGACAGCCTTCGCTCCAACCCGTCTTGTAGGAAGGAAAGCACAGAACTGACCGAACACCTTCGGGGGTCTTCTCGGCGAGAAGAGCACCATTCGACGAACAGGTTCCACTTCAACGCGTAGAGGTGCCTTGTAGAGGGCGCTCTAGCGGAAGTAATGGTGTCTACCACAGCTTGTGGCAGACTGCCTAGAACCTCCGCGCGTCCGCCCAGGGACCAGACATGGAGTTTCCAGAGGTCCGGACGCTGGTGCCAGAGGGTGCCCGTCTCTGAGTCAGGAGGTCCTTCCTCAGAGGAATGGGCCAAGGAGGTGCTGTCGCGAGGAGCACTAGTTCCGAAAACCAAGTCCTGTTGGGCCAGTACGGAGCGACCAACAGGACCTGCTCCTCGTCCTCCCTGACCTTGCACAGTGTTTGTGCAAGAAGGCTCACTGGGGAAACGTGATATTTGCGTGAGGCCCGGGGCCAGCTGTGTGCCAGCGCATCCGAACCGAGGGTCCCCTTGGTCAGGGAATAGAACAGCTGGCAGTGGGTGGAGTCCGGGGCGGCAAACAGATCTACCTGCGCGGCCCCCGAAGCGACTCCAGATCAGCTGGACCACCTGGGGATGGAGTCTCCACTCTCCCGGGAGCACTGGCTGTCGTGAGAGCTCGTCGGCCGCACGATTGAGCAGGCCCGGAATATGAATGGCACGAAGCGACCTCAGATGCTTCTGACTCCATAGGAGGAGATGGCGGGCGAGTTGTGACATGCGACGGGAGCGTAGACCACCCTGTTTGTTGATGTACGCAACGGCCGCAGTGCTGTCCATACGGACCAGAACGTGCTTGCCTCTGAGCGGCATTGAAGCGGCTGAGTGCAAGACGAACTGCTAACAACTCCAGGCAATTGATATGCCATTGCAGTTGGGGCCCCGTCCACAGACCCGATACTGCAAGCCCGTTGTACGTGGCACCCCAGCCGGTGGATGAGGCATCCGTGGAGACAACAGCATGCCTGGACACTTGTTCTAGAGGCACTTCTGCCCGTAGAAATGAAGGGTCCGACCACGGGCTGAAGGTTTGGCGGCATCTCGGCGTCACTTGGACACGGAGAGTTCCGCTGCGCCACGCCCATCTCGAGACCCGGTCGTGTAGCCAGCGTTGAAGCGGTCTCATATGAAGCAATCCGTTACTGCGGCTGCGGATGTCATATGCCCCAGGAGCCTCTGAAAAGGTTTCAGTGGTACCGCTATCCTGCGTTTGAACGAATTCACGCAGTTCAACACCGACTGGACGCGCTCCTCGGTGAGGCGCGCTGTCCGGGCGACCGAGTCTATCTCCATCCTGAGAAAAGAGATCCTCTGCGAGGGGCAGAGTTTGCTCTTCTCCCAGTCGACCTGAAGGCCCAACTGGCAAAGGTGGCGGAGCACCATGTCCCTGTGTTTGCACAACTGCTCTCACGACTGGGCAAAAATCAGCCAGTCATCGAGGTAGTTGAAAATACGAACACCACGCTCCCACAAGGGAGCAATGGCCGCCTCCGCGACTTCCGTGAAGACACGGGGCGACAGGGCCAGCCCGAAGGGTAGGACTTTGTACTGACATGCTTGTCCGTCGAATGCAAAGCGTAAGAACGGTCTGTGTTGAGGGAGAATCGAGACATGAAAGTACACGTCCTTCAGGTCGATCGCTGCAAACCAATCTTGGGGACGGACGCACCTGAAGATGCGTTTCTGCGTTACCATCCTGAACAGCAGCCTGGGGACTAGTTCAGAAGTCACAGATCCAAGATCGGCCGTAACCCGCTGCTTTTCTTGGGCACAATGAAGTACGGGCTGTAGAACCCGGTCTTCATATCGGCTGGAGGGACCGGCTCTATCGCATCCTTCGCCAGTAGGACCGCGATCTCCGCCTGAAGCACAGGGGCATTCTCCTTCGACATGGAGGTGAAGTGGATGGATGCCCCTGAACTTGGGGGGACGCCGGGCGAACTGAATCACATAGCCGAGTCTGATGGTACGGATGAGCCAGCAAGACGGGCTGGAGTGCTAGGCAGGCTCCCAAGAACCGTGCAAGCGGGACCAACGGCACCACAGACGTGCCCGCAGCGGGGCAGCGCAGCGGCATGCAGGGACCCGACACAGACGGCATGGGAGGGGCCCAAGGTGGGGTCTGAGTGTGCTGTGCAACACTTACCTGCTTCCGCTGAGGGGGTGCACGAGTGTGGGGAGGCCACTTGTGTGCCTCCCAGGCACAGCCAGCACCCCCTGCTGGTGATAGGAGAGGCGCCTGAGGGTGACGAGGCATGGAAGCGTCGAACACCACCGAGCACACTCTCCTGGCACCCAGAGGTATTGGAACTGCTCTTTAGAATTTGGGTACCACTGGTTGTATTTGACACCAGTGGCGGAACAGAATTTACCAATGATTCTCCACCCGGCCCTCCTCCGGGGAAGAGCAGCTCTTAACCAAATCGGGTGCCCATGGCGACGAGCAGACTGAGGGGTCGCCGATGGCGTTTCTGGACATCGCCTGGCCGAGGGCCAGCGCTGTGACTTAAAATATAAAAGTCACTGTGCGCAGCTCAACCTCAGCTCAGAACTACCCTTATGCACGAAGAGTGCTGGGCAGAGGCAGCCTGCCAGTGGCACTGCCACCCCACCTGATGAAGGTAGTGAGAGAGAGGAAAACTTTATACAGGCTATGGCCCCTTTGGCATTCCATTTTCTGGTGCCAAGCGGTTCCACACTGTTAAAGCTTTCCAATGCACATCCGGGAAAAAGGCAAGGGGGCGGGCAAGGCGATTTATGCATTGCGCTATGCCCCAGCCACCCGGGGTAGCATGACTGTCAAGTATGAATCTGATTCAGCATGAAACATCCACTATTATAGTGGGAATCTCAGCCTCATCTTCATTTTCAACACATAACAGCCCTCTCTCCGATGCAGCAATTGACATCTGTCCTCTGCTAGAGCCCCATATGAAACGCTAGGTCCCTTTAATTAATTAATAAATTTTTTTATTTAATTTTATTTTTTTAGGACCAGCAATCCCATTTGTAAGCTACCAGCAGGCATGCGAGATAGTGAGCGTGGCGTGAGACGGCACATGGCGCGCTGAACACTAAAACCCTTATGAAAAGGGTAAGATGAACAACGCGCCGACGTGGTCATGCTCTCATGAGAGAACATGAAACACCCACGTACACAGTCTCAGCATGCTGCGATGCGCTAGAGGAGTGGGGGGCCCACGGAGATGTGCTCGGCAGGGAAGCCCCACTGTAATCCCAGGCTTATCAGCCAAAGTAGCCCCTTTTCTGGTGCACCAGAAAAGACACTAGATCGGGGTATAAGCGAAGGGACTCAACCCCGTTTGAGGTTTCATAGTCTCGACCGCGCATCTAGAGTGCCGAGTGACGCGCGCTGGGTTGCCGTGAACCCGTTCTCCTGAGAGTACATGGACCACCCACGAACGCAATTTCAACATAGTTATGCGAGAGGGCTCGTGGCCGTCAATAAGGACAGGAAACAACCGCATCCAGAAACGCACGGGTGGAATGACATCTTGAAAAAGATGCAGTGTCACACCCGCGCTGCTCTTTTAGAAGAAAATGTGCTCTTTTAAATGTGCTGAAGCACCCAGGGAACGACCGCGGCAAAACACAGGAGAGTAGTGCAGCCTGTGTATGCACTCACCATTGGGAACGCCCTCACCAAACCAACAGACCAAACAGTGCTGTGAAAACAGCAGTTTATCACTGTATCAGGGAGCTTGCGGCCGCCGCTGATCGTGCCATCCCACTCAGCACTCAAAGAAGCTTCTTCTGTCGTTCTCTCTGCTGAAGCAGGAACAGTCTTCTTCATCAACACCGTGTTCGGCCCCGAAGTGAATGACAAAGGTGCGCTACATTTCGCTTCGTTTATACCCGCACTGCGGGCGCGGGCGCGAGATGCAAATCTCGCACGCCAATTCTCATTGGCCTGTTCTCTAAATCTCGAACCTGATAGGGGCTCCCTGAAGTGATCCCAATTCGTCGGTGACGTCCGACGTACGTCGAACGTGACCGACTGAAAGGGAACACTTTATTACAGTCTGTTTCCTCATTTGGACTCATTCAGGTTTACGGTCATGGTGCCAAGAGAGGAATCACCTTCCTTAATATGAGTTCTGTTTTGACAATCATCAGTGACCTTTTAGATGCAGATGTTTGTTTGTTAGAATTGGGTACCTTTGGCTTTATATTACATATGGCATTTACATAGTGGAAGTATAATAAAATGAGAAGAATAATCAAGAGGTTTTACATGGTCACTCACTGTCATTGTGAAATGCACTGATTGCCAGTTTTCCAGCCCTCATAGTGGTTTAGAGGACGGGTATTATAGTATCAATGAGGACAGTCATGACGTCCTATAATGTCTTCGGGGTCCCTGTTGTGCCTCGCTCAAGGTCAGAGAAATGCTGCAGCTATCTGTTATATATTTCAGAACGAAACAGCTGTTTAGTCTTCATAGACTATCCATGTGAATACCAGATAAATGCGTTTACTGGCCCAGATTCAACAAGGCTGGTTCCAAGGTGCACCGTGTTGAGCTATATTTGAATTTTCAGTCAAATGTCCCACTTTTGGTCATCAGTCCAGCACATGCCACATAGACTTTCAAGTGTCTCTTTCCCTTCATTAGTTTGGCATTAGTTTCCCTTCATTGTTCTTGGGCTCGTGGTTGATAGCCACTGTTTTATAGCAGCCTTCCTTCTTGCGGAAGCTCAAACGCACTGCGTAACACAAGAATGAACCTCATGGTTCTTGTTGAAGCTCAAACGTGCTGTGTAACACGAGAATGAACCTCATTGGTTCTTGCTGAAGCTCAAACGTGCTGTGTAACACGAGAATGAACCTCATTGGTTCTTGCTAAGGCTCAAACGTGCTGCGTAACACAACAGAATGAACCTCATTGGTTCTTGCAGAAGCTCAAACGTGCTGTGTAACACGAGAATGAACCTCATTGGTTCTTGCTGAAGCTCAAACGTCCTGCGTAACAGGAGAATGAACCTCATTGGTTCTTGCAGAAGCTCAAATGTGCTGCGTAACACGAGAATGAACCTCATTGGTTCTTGCAGAAGCTCAAACGTGCTGCGTAACACGAGAATGAACCTCATTGGTTCTTGCAGAAGCTCAAACGTGCTGCGTAACACGAGAATGAACCTCATTGGTTCTTGCAGAAGTTCAAACGTGCTGCGTAACACGAGAATGAACCTCATTGGTTCTTGCAGAAGCTCAAACGTGCTGTGTAACATGAGAATGAACCTCATTGGTTCTTGCAGAAGCTCAAATGTGCTGCGTAACACGAGAATGAACCTCATTGGTTCTTGCAGAAGCTCAAACGTGCTGTGTAACACGAGAATGAACCTCATTGGTTCTTGCAGAAGTTCAAACGTGCTGTGTAACACGAGAATGAACCTCATTGGTTCTTGCAGAAGTTCAAACGTGCTGCGTAACACGAGAATGAACCTCATTGGTTCTTGCAGAAGCTCAAACGTGCTGCGTAACAAGAGAATGAACCTCATTGGTTCTTGCAGAAGCTCAAATGTGCTGCGTAACACGAGAATGAACCTCATTGGTTCTTGCAGAAGCTCAAACGTGCTGCGTAACACATGAGAATGAACCTAATTGGTTCTTGCAGAAGCTCAAACGTGCTGCGTAACACGAGCATGAACCTCATTGGTTCTTGCTGAAGCTCAAATGTGCTGTGTAACACGAGAATGAACCTCATTGGTTCTTGCTGAAGTTCAAACGTGCTGCGTAACACGAGCATGAACCTCATTGGTTCTCGCAGTTCAAGCAAGAATGCTTGAGTTTCAGTTTACCAAACTGATGCATGAGTTGATGAATGCTTATATATCATATAAGTGATCATGTCTCTTCAGAAAATTTGGACTAAAACGCTCAATTCATATGGATTAGTGAAACTAATCCATATAATTATCTCTTTATGAACTTTTTGAAGCGTCAAAGTTGTAAGTGTGTAGCTGCCAATGGAGGGACAGAAAGATTTCCAAAGTGTTTCAAAGATGAATGAATGTCTTATGGGTTTGGAATGACATGAGGGTGGGTAAATGATGACAGAATTAACAGAGTGAACTATCCCTTCAAGGTTTTTAATCACCAAAAAACAGATTCCATGGTACAATTTGACTTCATATGATTATACATCTCTACATAAATATAGTGTCAAATGGAAATTACAGGGACAATCTGATTTCTTGTTTCATTTGCAAGAGCTTTGCTTGCGGCCATGCTTATTTTTGCAAATCCATTGACACAAGTCTCCACCCACTGATTAAACATAGGTCACCCACTCCACGTGCCTGACACCATGAATTATTGTCTCAATAAAGTTTTTTCTATTTCCACATTATTGTTTACACTATAAAGTGAGATGCAAAATGCCTTGAAACATCACAAACTCTTCACCATCCTGATTTGCTGTCTCATTGTCCTCATCTGTCACCGAGCTCCCACACAGTTTGCACACGCTTTGCATGACCCCGTGATTGGTTTTGCAGGCGGCCGGCTGTGATTTCTCTCAGCAAAACCTAATGCCCAGTGTCAATTTCCTGTCTTTAATATCTGCATACTTCCTCCTCCACCTCTGCTAAGTTTTCATCATCCATCCTGAACGCTCTTTCAAGATGAGTTACCAGAGCCCACTCATGGCTCCATATTGAGCTCCCGGGAGGGCGATTGTAAAAAAATGTCAGTTTAAGGGGCCTTCAGCATGTGAAGGCTGGTTGTTTCTGGGTCTTGATGCCTCTCTCTGGTGATTGGCTTTCCCAGAATCACATCTGCTGAAGCGGTTGGAGTTTCAAGAGCTGTGGAGAAAGTCAAATGAGTTTGTCGGGGGGAAAAACAGACCTCCTGCTTTGATAAACTGTTGAGCAGTTTCCTAAAACTGGCGAAGAAGTCGGTGCCTCATTTTGCTGGAGTGACTCTCTCTCTCTTTGGCAGAGAACAATGAGGGTTTTCTTCAAGCAGTTTTTGAATGTTTCTCCATACGACTGCTATAAAGGAAAGAGCTGTGTGACAGAAGTGTCATGTTTTTGAGTTCTTTTGTCGTTCATAGTCGTGTGGCGGCTCTGACAGTTTGATTGTTAGCTGATTGCGACTGAGCTTGAAATGGCCAGAATCTATTTAGAGCTAAATGCTGTGATAACCTGTGACAGTCTCTTTCTTTCTTTCTTTCTTTCTTTCTTTCTTTCTTTCTTTCTTTCTTTCTTTCTTTCTTTCTTTCTTTCTTTCTTTCTTTCTTTCTTTCTTTCTTTCTTTCTTTCTTTCTTTCTTTCTTTCTTTCTTTCTTTCTTACGTGGACTCTTCTCATCTCTACATGTTATTACACATGCTAATTCTGTGACTTTCATGGGAAGACTGTTTGGAAACTCATGAATGTCCCCGGAAATGGTGCATTGAACCTGCACATCATGGACTTTATAGTATTTCCATTATTGAGTGAGCCACTATGGTGGAAAGAGACCTTGGAATTCAGGCTGGAAAAAATAAACGTTCCTTGTCGTTCTTGACATCTCAGTAGGGTGTGGCTTCACGTGAGAAGCTGCAGTTTCTGCAAATCCCACAGGATTCCTCATCACATTTAATAGACCAATAGAAAAGACCACTACATAAATCCCTTCATTTCATCCAAGGTAGGGAAAAGAAACATCTTTTAAAAATGTAGTTTAAAACAAATATGCCAAGTTCTAATTATATATATATATATATATATATATATATATATATATATATATATATATATATATATATATATATATATATATATACAAAATGTACGCTTTTAAATATACCAATACTGCTATCTCAAACATAGAGAGGCTTCTTCGTGATCTCAACTAACAGATTCTGCAAAAAGCGAACATCACCAATTTTGAAAAAAAAAAAAAAAAACGCTTCTTTTTCCTTTTGCGCGAAAGTTGTGCTGCCGACTTCAAGATTCAAGATTCAAGAGTTTTATTTGTCACATACACAGTTATATACAAAATATACAACCGGCAGTGAAATGTAAACAGGTCCGCTCCATGGACAGTGCAAATTCACAGTTAAAAACACAAGGAGGAAATTATATAGAAATAGGATAAAAAAAGTACTATCTATCTATATATATATCTATATCTGTAGAATTATAAATAATCAAGTCAAGAAAAAAAAAAAGTAAAAAATAAGAATAAAGTGGAATAAAATAATTGAAGTAGACTGTGCAGCGAGTAAACTGTAGACTTATAAATATGTGGTTAACAAATGTATAAAGAGTATAATGTGCAAACAGGTTTATAACAGGTTGTTACACAGTAACAAAGAGAACAGAAAGTGCAGTGCAATGTCAGTATGTTTATCCTGAAGTGAAGTCACGTGGTGTTAAGTGACTGAGTTCAGGAGTCTGATGTCCTGGGGGAAGAAGCTCCTCCTGAGTCTCTCAGTTTTGGCCATCAGGCTTCGGGAAGCGCTACCAGATGGCAGCAGTGTGAAATGAGGGTTTGCAGGGTGATTAGAGTCCTTGATGATCTTAGTAGCTCTACCTTTGCAGCGTTTGGTGTAGACGTCCTGCAGAGACGGGAGAGCTGACCCTGAGATACGCTCGGATAAGCGCACAACTCTTTGCAGGGCTTTGCGGTCATGACTGGTGCTGTTCCCATACCACGCTGTGATGCACTGAGTTAATACACTTTCTATCGCCCCTAAATAGAAAGTTTTCAGGATAGCTGGTGAAACCCTGAATTTCCTCAGCTGGCGCAAATGGTACAGTCTTTGCCTGGCTTTTTTCACCTGTGTCTGAATGTGAGCAGTCCAGGTCAGGTCCTCGGAGATGTTTACTCCCAGGTACTTGAAGCTGCTCACTCTCTCTACTGGTGACCCGCTGATCATGAGGGGGGAGTATGTCCGTTGCTGTCTCTTCCTGAAGTCCACAATCATTTCTTTGGTCTTGCCAACATTCAGAGAGAACCAGAGACTTGTGTCACTGGTTTCCGTGACGGGTCATATATATATATATATATATATATATATATATATATATATATATATATATATACACACATTACTGATCAAAAGATTTGCATTTATTTGATCAAAAATACAGAAAAAACTGTAATATTGTGAAATATTATTACAATTTAAAATAGTGGTTTTCTATTTTAATATCGTTTGAATATAATTTATTCCTGTGATCAAAGCTGAATTTTCAGCATCATTACTCCAGTCTTAAGTGTCACATGATCTTTCAGAAGTCATTCTAATATGCTGATTTATTATCAATGATGGAAACAAAATGAATAAATGTTCTTTTTAACTTTTTATTCATCAATGAATACTAAAAAGGCACAACTGTTTCTAACATTGTTTCTAACGTTGAAATTCATTCATTGACTAGTTAAATGTTGTTGTTTTTTTCATTTATTGACTTTTTTTTTTTGGCAATGAATGGAAAAAACAACAACATTTAACTATCCTAAAAGGTCAACTTAATTGATTCGGCGACAATTTTTGAAATATTAATATTTTAACAAAATTAAGAAATTGAAAAAAAAATGACTACTTAATAAGGTTTTCAATTTTAAAAACATCATCCTTTAAAGAGTTAATATAAAGTAATTTTTAGCATTTTGGATATAAGGACATTTGCATTTATGCTCGAAAATGATCAAAATGAAATCTATGCTTATCATAGAAGAGGTGCATTCAAGCCACTGTATGAATGAATTGATTTTTAAATGTATGTTTGAATAACTTAATAGAGCCAGTCAAAAAAACAGCATCACAACATTGATTGTGTGGTGCGTCACACTGGCATTCATTGGCGGTTATATTTCATTTACTATTGGAGATCACTAAGGTTTAATATTGCAGAGAACACATTGTACAGGATTTTGACAGATGCAATAACACAGCAAACAGAGCCTGTCCTGTGTAAAGCGTCAAACAGTTACTCAAATATTTGACTTTACTATTTGATCAAACAGTGCCAGTTGTCCTAACGCAATATAACGCTGCTTATGATGAACCCCTCGTATCTAATATAGTGACTGATGTATGTGTATTAGAAGGAGAACCTGGGAGGATGTGGAAGAGTTGTTGTTTTTTTTAGAATTGTTCGTAGATGTTCAGGTGCTTGTTCTCAGACCCTTTGAATTGGAAAGTTCTGTTTCCATTTATTATTCCATGAGGTGTATATTTAGCAAACCTTAAAGGGGAAAAAAAAGAAAACGGTAAAGGAAAACATTGAAAAACAGGATGACAGTTCTAGGCCAGCAGCTCCTGACGCACATACGCTAAAATGCGCACTAATGCAAGAATATGCAGGGTAAGAAAACAACGTTTATTGAGCTGTAACACATTTGTGGTTGACAGTGGCCCATTTTGAAGTCTGGAACAGTCTTTTATTCTAAAATAGTGTTTTTCATAATATCCAATTGAAATGTCAGCTGTGTAGTCAGTGTATTGCTGACTAAAGGAAGACGTTAAGAAAGACGTTTTTGCTTTTTTAAGCAAAGGCAACCATTTTGATTCACCTCTTCCCAAACCTGACCACATCTGACAAACCTTTCATACCATAATTTATAACTTATGTTCATAAAACATTCCGTTTGAAGCAGAGCTTGTAGGAAATCTCCCTGCAGCCAAAGCGAAACATTCAGCTCTCAATATCCTCCTGTCTCTTCTTGGATGATCACGTTTCAAAATACACTCCCTCTACACACTTCTATTATGAGAACACAGTATAGGACATGGTGTGAAAATATAGATGTGAATTGTAATGGATCTCGTTGTTTACCTGCTTTGTTTAGTGTGTTGTTGCTCTCAGGTGAATTGCTACCGAGGGAGAATACATACACCTTCAGACACAAAAACGTTGCTTTATTTTATTTATTGGCATTTTGCCTCTATTATATAGAACAGTGGAAAACTAACAGGAAAGTGGGGGGAGAGAGAGAGAGAGAGAGAGAGAGGGAGGCAATGGGGTCAGGACATAACCCAAGCCCAATTCAAACTCAGGACCCCACTGCGATACAAACTGTGTTTAAGAGTTTAAGGGCCAGATTTACTAAACAGGGCAAATTAGCATGAGAGTGCAATCCCATAAAAGCGTCAATGGGAGTGGAAAGTTCTGCATGTTTACTGACAACGCGCAAATTAAAGACACAGACACAGCCGGATCATTTCCATAATGACCAATATTAATCAGTTAGCGTCTGGTTTAAGATGTGCTTTTTTTGGTTGTTAAATAATGGTGCAAATACCAGTAAATTCACAAGTGCAAACCTTAGTAAATCACCTTGCATTGTCCATTTAAATACTCTCCTCTCATAAAGTTTGCGTCTGAAAGGGAAACTCCTACAAATGCATATGCAATAATATCAGCCGCAGAAATGTCTCACTGCGTGTCTTTAGTCGATCCTGACAGTAGTTTTTTAACACCAAAAGAGGGTTTGCACTGACACAAGCTGTTAGCAAATCTGGAACTAGGTTTATTTTTAGGTCTTTTAGGGTGTATTCACACTTGTTGGCATATTTGGCTTAATTAAAACGAACCCTGGTACGATTGCTCTGTTAGTGCGGATCATTTGAATAAGTGTGAACGCTGCCATCCGAACCCTGGTGCGCACCAAACAAGCGGACCAAGACCGCTGAAAAGATGAGGGAACTCTGGTGTGGATTGGCTGAAATATGAATGCAATGCGGACCAAAGACATGTAAACAAACCAAAAACGGGACATGATGTCACAAATTGTGACCCTAATAAAAAGGACAGAATGCTCAAGCATACCTGTTTTTTTCTCGTCATAGTCATTGCCCATCACAGTTCGGTACAGGCGTCAGAACCACGTCTCTTCGCAGCTTATCTTCGTTTGTGTGTGTGACGGAGGGATTCCTGCCACTGTTTTGACTCCTTTACACATTTCATACGAGCGTGTTAAATCATGTACCCAGCACAGCTTCATTTTGGATGTTTGGCATATTCCGTCACAAAATATACATCATAAAAGTTTTTTTTTTCAGCCTTAAAAATGAGCCAAGGACTAAATGTATCATTTTCTTTTTTGGTCCAGACCAAAAGAACGAAGAAAACCAAACTGCAAGTGTGAACACACACTAAACTTTTTTCCTTTCATCTTTTTATTCTTTTTATTCTTTAAAATTATGGATAGTGAAGCTGTCAAAATGAAAATGGAAAATGCTTCACTCTTTGTTTGCTCAGACTTTATTTTAATGTCTTCTCTTTGCAGTACTTTACGTACTTCACTATAGGTTTAGGGTTTGGTTTTGTGTTAAGCTACTTGTAATTATGCATAATTTAACATTTTCAAATAAAGTGTTCCTAAAATTATAAGCTTTATTGATAATTGCAGACATTAATTACTATAATTATTTAGATTCACTTTGTTAAAACAAACAAAAACTAAATGCACTAATAGTCAAGTCACCTTTATTTATATAGCGCTTTTTACAATACAGAGTGTTTCAAAGCAGCTTTACAGTAATAGCAGGAAAATAATGCAACAAAGTTTGTTTCGGCTGTACAGCCGCTCTGGGGGAAACAATGATGTCATTGTCCATCTCAGTTCAATTCTCATGTGGTGTCAATGCAGGCAGATCAATAATATTTCTGAATATTTAGTGTCAAATCAAATCAAATCACCTTTATTTATATAGCGCTTTTAACAAGTCCAATTGTTTCAAAGCAGCTTCACATTGTTAACAGGAAAATAATGCACCAGATTTTGTACAGCCGTTCTGGTGAAACGGTGATGTTATCCAGCTAATTTCAAGTATCATATAGCGTCAATGCGGGCAGATCGGTAATATAGATGAAATGTAGGTGTCCCCAACTGAGCAAGCCAAAAGCCAGAGGCAACGGTGGGAAGGAACCAAAACTCCTTCAGGGTCAGAATGGAGAAAAAAACCTTGGAAGAAACCAGGCTCAGTCGGGGTGCCAGTTCTCCTCTGGCCGACGAACAAACAGTGTATGATTATAATTCTGGCAACATTGCAGGTCTTAAGTCATATTAGGTAAATAGATATTCGTAAGATTATTTGAAAGATTGGAGTCGTCACGCTGAAGACGGGTTTAATGAGGATGTCGTGTCGATGCAGCATTTACGGGGGGAGTTTATTTGACATGTTCTCTGCAGACATTTCAGGGATGCGTTGGTCATGTCCAGGCGCTGGTCCACCATCTGATCTGGATACGGCCCGGATCCGGCTGACTGCAGTAAACCTCGGGATAAACAGAGAGACTAACATTAGCTTAGATGCCATTCTTCTTATGATGTAACGAGTACATCAGGTGTTATGGGAAGTGTTCCCGGTTCCGGCTGACCTAGTTAATGCAGCCTAACAATCATTTACTGATTTGAATAATAGAAATTGATAATGTTTTATGTGTAAGCCATAGTAAAGAGATGCGTTTTTAGTCTAGATTTAAACTGACAGAGTGTGTCTGCTTCCCGAACAATGCTAGGGAGACTGTTCCAGAGTTTAGGCGCTAAATAGGAAAAGGATCGACCGCCTGCAGTTGATTTTGATATTCTAGGTATTATCAACTGGCCAGAGTTTTGAGACCGCAATAGACGTGATGGAGTATAATGTGTTAAGAGCTCGCTCAAGTACTGGGGAGCTAAACCATTTAGTGCTTTGTAAGTAATAAGCAAGATTTTAAAACGTATACAATGTTTAATAGGGAGCCAGTGCAGTGTTGACAGAACCGGGCTAATATGGTCATACTTCCTTGTTCTAGTAAGAGCTCGAGCTGCTGCGTTTTGGACCAGCTGGAGTTTGTTTATTAAGCGAGCAGGGCAACCACCCAGTAAAGCATTACAGTAATCTAGCCTTGAGGTCATGAACGCATGAATTAACTGTTCAGCATTTTGCATCGAAAGGATGTGCCGTAATTTAGATATATTTTTAAGATGGTAGAATGCAGTTTTACAGATGTTAGAAACGTGGCTTTCAAATGAAAGATTGGTATCAAAGAGCACACCCAGGTTCCTCACTGACGACGAGGACTTGACAGAGCAGCCATCGAGTGTTAGACAGTATTCTAGGTTACTACTTTTTTTTGGAGTTTTTTTGTCCAATAATTAAAAATTCAGTTTTTTCTGAATTAAGTTGCAGGAAATTACTAGACATCCAATGTTTTATATCAGCTATGCATTCCGTTAATCTTGTGAATTGGTAAGTTTCGTCAGGGCGTGAAGAAATATAGAGCTGAGTATCGTCAGCATAACAGTGAAAACTAATGCCATGCTTCCTAATGATATCTCCCAGTGGTAGCATGTACAGGGTGAAAAGCAACGGTCCTAGCACTGAGCCCTGCGGTACTCCATACTGAACTTGTGATCGGTGTGACCTCTCTTCATTTACTGCTACAAACTGATAACGGTCAGATAAGTATGATTTAAGCCATGCCAATGCAGTTCCACTAATGCCAACATAATTTTCGAGTCTATTCAAAAGAATGTTGTGGTCGATAGTATCAAATGCAGCGCTAAGATCGAGTAACACTAATAGAGAGATACAACCACGATCAGATGATGAGTAAATCATTTGTAACTGATGAGAGCAGTCTCAGTACTATGATACGGTCTAAATCCTGACTGGAAATCCTGACAGATACCATTTCTTTCTAAAAAGGAACATAATTGTGAAGACACTGCCTTTTCCAGTATTTTTGACAGGAAGGGTAGATTTGAGATCGGCCTATAATTGACTAATTCTGTAGGATCAAGTTGAGGTTTTTTAATAAGTGGTTTGATAATAGCCAACTAAAGTTTTCGGTACATATCCTAATGACAAAGATGAGTTAATGATATTAAGAAGAGGATCTATGACCTCTGGTAGCATCTCTTTTAATAGCCTAGTCGGTATAGGGTTGAGCATACATGTTGATTTAGATGATTTAACAAGTTTAGCCAATTCTTCCTCTCCTATAGCAGTGAATGTAATTTCTCAGTGACACTACAATGCCCTGTCTGATGTGACACTGTAGTAGATGGCTGCATGGTTATAATTTTCTTCCTAATATTATTGATCTTACACGTAAAGAAGTGTCCCCAACTAAGCAAGTCAAAAGCCAGAGGTGATAGTGGCAAGGAACCAAAACTCTGTCAGGTGATAGAATGGAGAAAAAAACCTTGGGAGAAACCAGGTTCAATCGTGGGAGTCACAAAGTTAAAATTGTCAAAATCATTTCTTGTGGTAATCGATTGCATTCCGCAGATGTGCTTGTATTTATAATGTTGAACTGTTTAAAGGGATAGTTCACCCAAGAATGAAAATGCTGTCATTAATTCCAAACCCGCAAGACCTTTGTTCATCTTCAGAACACAAATGAAGATATTTTTGATGAAATCCGAGAGCTCTCTGACCCCTCCATAGACTGCTATATGTTACGGCCCCTGGCTCAAGGGACGCAACAAAAACAAGGGACACAAGAAAACCGAATATTTAAGCTCAAATATAGATGTTTATTACTAAATTAAGATAACATTAAATCATTGAAAACAGATAATTAAAGAAAATAACCGTATTTCTGAAACCATCAGTAATATCAACATGTAACGCAAGGTGCATGGTTGAAAGTGTAATATAATGTTGAGAGATGAAGGTGGAACGCAAGCAAACAAAACATAACCAAGTCCAAACAAACAAAGGCCAAATTCTCAGTCTTCCAGACTCCCTCCATCTCCTCCAACTTCCAATCCCTCAGTCTCTCTTAAAGAGCACAGGAAGTGCTGGACACAGGTGGTAACGATCTGCCGCTAATAGATGGAAACCCACAAGCTGCAGTAACCAAGGCCAACAGCAGAGGCCGTCACACCCCTCCCCATAAGACAGGGACTCCCACAGAATTCCCTGTAACAGAAACAAAACATAAAATCAAATAAGCGATAACCAAATCAGGACTAAAGACGGCTCCCAGAAATCCAATGGAACCGAAGGTAAATCCCGAAAATTAAATAGCCTCTGGAGCACGTGACAGAGCATCGGCTACCACATTTTCAGAGCCCCGAATGTGTCTGCTATCCAGGCAGAAGGATTGCAGAAACAGAGACCATCGAACCAACCTCTGATTCGGACACTGCAAAGAATTCAAAAAAGTTAATGGATTATGATCCGTGTAGATCACAATAGGTGCACTGGAATTTGTGTAAACTGAAAAATGCTGCAGGGCCCAAATAAGGGCTAATGCTTCTTTTTCGACAACAGAATAAGTTCCTGGTAGGAATTAAACTTTTTCCAAAAGAAACTAACAGGATGATCCATCCCGTCCGCATCAGACTGCTGAAGGACAGCTCCAGCACCCACATTACTGGCATCAACGTGCAACGTGAAAGTTCTCTCAAAACACGGAGCCGCAAGTACAGGCGCTGAGCACAGCAAAGACTTCACGTTTTGTAAAGCTGACTCACAAGTAGAAGACCAAACTAATTTTGTCTTACCCTTCAACAAATCAGTGAGCGGTGCCACTACAGTAGAAAAGTTACGACAAAACGATCGATAATACCCGACTAATCCCAAAAACCTCATGAGCTCTTTCTTAGTAGTCGGAAAAGGGAAGTTGTGAATGGCTTGCACTTTAGCCTGTATCGGACGTACTTCACCATTCCCTACCACCTTACCAAGATGTATCACGGTTGCCTTCGTGAATTCGCATTTAGCCAAGTTCACTGTAAGCTTTGCATCAGACAAACGTTTCAACACAGAACAAAGGCGTTTTAAGTGAGATTCCCAACTGTCACTATAAACAACCAAATCGTCTAAATAGACGGCACAACCCTCAAGACCCGAAATTACTCGTTCATGAGGCATTGAAAAGTCGCTGGAGCATTTCGCAAACCAAAACTCATGACTTGGTACGAATATAATCCCGATGGCGTAACAAAAGACGAGATTTCTTGTGCTCTTTTGGTTAACGGCACTTGCCAGTACCCTTTCAGCAAGTCTAACTTACTGACAAACTTGGCTGACCCAACCTGATCTACACAATCTTCAACGCGGGGCAGAGGAAAACAGTCTGGCTTCGTTAAGCCATTAACTTTATGAAAATCTGTACAAAATCTTACTGTACCGTCTGACTTTCCAACTAAAATACATGGGGAAGCCCAATCAGAAAACGAAGGTACTGCAATTTTATAGTCTTGCATATACTCAATTTCTCTCCTCATCACTTCTCGTTTCTCAGGCGCAACACGATAAAAACGTTGTTTAACAGGCTTCGCATCCCCCACATCAATATCATGTTCCACCCTATCAGTACGAGAAGGTGTCACCAAATAGTTCAGGAAAACTACGCAATAAATCACATAACTCCTGACCTCTTACAGGAGATAAGTGACGGAGAGTAAACTCTAAATTCTGCAATGACTCAGAATTATTCAATCGACCACGGAACACACAATCATCAGGCGAAATGGTCTCCTCTTCCTCCCCCACTAAAAACTCACCTTACCCCCACTGATGGAAACGGCTGAAAGTGCTGGATGCAAAACTGCTACCTTTTCCACAGGGGTAACCTCATTTTGATAGTAGGGTTTTAAAACATTCACATGGCACCGTTTCACTGATTTTTTTCGTGATGACATAACATCGTAATTTTCATCAGTCAATTTCCGTTTAATAACAAATGGGCCATCGAATTTAGCTTCCAAAGGAGAAGATACCACAGGTCATAACACCAAAACTTGATCACCTGGTTCAAAAATTCAACGTTCAACCGTACGATCATCCAGTCGCTTCATGGTTTTCTGATGTTGTTCAAGACTTACTTTTGCTAGTTGTCTAGCCTGAATCAGCCTGTTCTTGAACCCCAAAATGTATGATACCAAGTTTTTAGGCGGTTCTGGAACTTTACCAACATCTTGAAATACAGACAAAAGTCCACGAACTTTATGGCCAAAGACCAAATCGTTAGGGCTGAAACCCAAACTTTCCTGCACTACTTCGCGTGCGGCTAACATCATCCATGGTAATCCCTCGTCCCAATCTCTATCTAACTGCACACAGTACGCACGGAGAAGTGACTTTAATGACTGATGGAACCTCTCTAACGCACCTTGACTTTGTGGATGATACGCAGCAGATTGATTATGCTTAATGTTCAGTTGTTTCAACACTTGCTGGAAAAGATGAGACGTGAGGTTTGATCCTTGATCACTTTGGATGATTTTCGGAATTCCAAAAATCGATATAAATTGAGTTAAAGCTTTCAAAATAGAACGGGATGTAATGGTACGCAATGGATACGCCGCAGGAAAACGTGCGTTTAAACACATTACTGTGAACAAGTAAGTGCTACCAGATTTCGAACGAGGAAGTGGTCCTACACAGTCGACAATCAGATGTTCAAAAGGTTCACCAGTGGCTGCAATTGGTTTCAAAGGGACAGGTTTTAATACCTGGTTTGGCTTACTTGTTAATTGGCAAGTTTTACATATCTTAATGGAAGCAGAGATATCTCGTTTTAATCGTGGTCAAAAAAGATATCGTAGCAAACGATCGTAAGTCTTACGCACTCCCTGGTGACCTGACTGATCATGTGCAATTTCAATCATCATTTGTCAAAATTTAGTAGGAACCAGTACTTGGAAAACAGGATCTCCAATGATATCCTTATGGGGAATCCACTTCCTCAACAACACGCCATTTCGAACAAAATATCCACGAGCAACGTCACATTCTTCTGCTGGAAGAACGGCACTCTGGAACAAATCGTCTAAGGACGGATCACTTCGCTGTTCCTTTCCCAATTCCTCTGCAGAAACAGGAAAAGACAAGGCAGACAGATCAGGTATAAACAACTTAGTAGCCTAGTTCTCTTTTTGATCACCCAGTTCGTCATTGACCCGTTTCATTGCACGAGTCACCACACGTTGCATCTTGACAAGAAGAATTCATTTCATTTTCAATTTTATTGTTAGAAGGGACTATAGGGAACACTGAACTATCAGCCCATACACGTCCACCTACTAGTCCATTTCCTAAAATAATATGAACTCCCTCAACTGGCAAAGCTGGTCGTACTCCCACTACAAACTCACCTTGAATCAGATCAGACTGAAGTCTTATCTTATGAAGAGGCACAGACAGAGTATTCAGTCCTATTCCCCGAATTAATACATTCTCACCAGTATGAGACCGCGACAAAAAAGGTAAAACTGATTCCAAAGCACCAGTATCTCGCAAGATTTTAACAAGGATTTCCTTTTTCTCTCCAACCAAAGACACATAACCTTCTGTAATAAAAGGTGAGTAAGAAGAGAAATCAGTGTCAGTTTTTTGCTTTTCAACAATTTCACTCCCTACAGACATGGTCGGTGCTGCAAGAGCAGCAGGCTTAACCTGTGAACTCTGTGCAGTATTCTTGAACTTATTTTTAAGGACAGAACAATCTGCTTTCCAATGTCCTTTCCCATGACAATAATTGCAAGTCTTACTTGGGTCGAATTTTCCCATAGGACCATGATTATACTTGTACGAAGACTTCAGAGACACAACCGATTGAACGTCATGATCATGCCAATCAACAAATGCCTTTTTATGCGCCAGTGCAAAATCATCGGCTAACATAGCTGCTTCCTCTGGTGTTTTCACATTATGCTCACTAATACAAGTCGCTATACGACTCGGAACTGAGTTTTTAAATTGTTCCAACACCATCAAGTGAGTCAACTCCTGCACTGTTTTAATGTCCATTGCTGTACACCAACGAGTAAAGTGCTTTCTCAGGTCGCGCACAAATTCTAAGTGCGTTTGCAAGTCCTCTTTCTTCTGTAATCGAAAGCGCTGTCTGTAAGCTTCAGGTACACATTCATATACCTTTAAAACTTTACAGTCATCAAGCGATAAATGAAGCAAAAGCTACTTGTGCTTTCCCAGTTAACACACATTGTAACAGTGTGACACGGTTATCATCTGACCAGTTCCTTAATTTTGCCATGCGTTCAAACAGAGTAAAGAAAGTATCAGGATCTTCCTCATTGAATTTTGGAACAAGTTTTAGACTTGAAACTAGTGAAAAAGACATACTTTGCTCCTGATCAGAATTAAAGATCTTACCTTCTTTTATAAGGCTGAGCTTCTGGAATTCTAACTCCAATTTTGCTTTTTCCAACTCTCTTACCTTGTTCAGAACGCGGTTTTACTTTCTCATGCTCCATCTGCAAAAGCAACAACTCTTTTTGCTGTTCAAAAGAGAATGATTGTGAATTAGATGCACCTGGTACAGGTTCTTCCATCTTGGTTTCTAAAATACCGTTTCTAATCAACTCAGTTACCAAAACTATTTTGACATTTTCTTTGAGCCTTTTATCTTTAATCAAAATGCCATAATGTTCAGCAATATCGCAGAATTGTTCTTTAGTACACCCATCCAAAAATTTATGAGAGGGCGAACTAATAAATGCATCAATAACAGCCATGAGAAATCATCAGAAAGAAATTCAGTCCACACAGTGCAATCAAATAACGAGAGTTTTCCCTCTACCTGTCCAACAACTACCTAACTCAACCCTAGTCTTCATGCGATTACCGATGGGGGGTATTTATGCACTGCAGCCCGCTGGGTGAAAAACGCAACTGGTCAGACCAGCGATGCCTTCAACACCACGGATGTGCTCCCGAGACAACTACTATTACCCACTTTCACCACAACACTACACAAACACAACAAGCCCGACACGTCTCAAAAGAAACATGTCGCTGAACCTATCAGAGAAAACCCACGTTCAAAAAACAATATTGCACATGGACTACTTACCTACTGATGACCTCACACGGTGAACAAATCGACTTCGGTACAAAAAAAATATTTTGTGTGTCCAAAATAATTAATTTTCCAATTTGAAAAACTTTCAAACAAAGCAATGACGAGTTCCCAATTTGTTATCAGAAGTGGGATATAAATCTACACTTCCACAAAAAACGGACGAGCCCCCAATTTGTTACGACCCCTGGCTCAAGGGACGCAACAAAAACAAGGGACACACGCAAACCGAATATTTAAGCTCAAAAATAGATGTTTATTACTAAATTAAGATAACATTAAATCATTGAAAACAGATAATTAAAGAAAATAACCGTATTTCTGAAACCATCAGTAATGTCAACATGTAACGCAAGGTGCATGGTTGAAAGTGTAATATAATGTTGAGAGATGAAGGTGGAACGCAAGCAAACAAAACATAACCAAGTCCAAACAAACAAAGGCCAAATTCTCAGTCTTCCAGACTCCCTCCATCTCCTCCAACTTCCAATCCCTCAGTCTCTCTTAAAGAGCACAGGAAGTGCTGGACACAGGTGGTAACGATCTGCCGCTAATAGATGGAAACCCACAAGCTGCAGTAACCAAGGCCAACAGCAGAGGCCATCACATATATAATTAACACTTTCAAGGCCCAGAAAGGTAGTGAAGACATTGGTAAAATAGTCCATGTGACTCCAGTGGTTCAACCTTAATTTTATGAAGCGATGAGAATACTTTTTGTGAGCAAAAACAAACAAAAATAACGACTTTATACGACTGTTTTAACCATCTCTTTTCTACCTTTCTGGGCCTTGAAAGTGTTAATTATATTGCTGTCTATGGAGAGGTCAGAGAGCTCTTGGAGTTCATCAAAAATATCTTCATTTGTGTTCTGAAGATGAACGAAGGTCTTACGGGTTTGTAAGGTCTTACGACATGAGGGCGAGTAAAAGATTTTTGGGTGAACTAACACTTTAACCTGGAAAATTCCTTTAAAAATGATGAATTCCCAACTAAAAATGGTAACATTTCTATGCCAATACAGTAAATGAATGTGTTAATTTTGCATCCCAATCCTAATTGAGTGTCATTTATCTTGACAAACATCAATAATTAGAAAATCTTGAATCAAATGCATCCTATTTCAGTTAACTTGCTGAAATGGCACGTCTCATAGGAACTGCCGTGATATGCATTTAGGATGCCCTGCTGGATGTGGTTTTCCCAGCCCTAGGCTCTCTGCAGCTGAGACTTGTGAGAACAGCTGAACTTTTTCCTCTCTTTCATTCATTTCCCATTTACTCTCTTTTAATTTACTGAAGTCTTCAACTGTTCATTACAACGGAACTAATTCATCACTGTTCAGCTCATCTCCATGTTGACATATCTATATCTGCGATCACTGTTTTATTTACTCACTTTGCCAAAGGCTTTTTCAGTAAATCTCCTCAAATGTGCGTAGAACCTCTGACAAAACTGACACGGAAAACTCCACAGGCAGGTTTTTACATGAATTCTGTCGAAACTGAAGAAATTCAGGTATTATTGCAAAAAAAACAAGTGTATCATGGCTCATTTAGAGTTTACCGGAATCTGTTGTCTTGCTTCATTTCCACCCTTCTCAACTCTTGGACAGTTTTGACTTATGTTATGATAGCCCGATGATTAGCCTTGGTTTCTGCAAACCGTATCTCCTAATTCTTTTATATCACACGGAGTAGTGTTTTAGTCAGACTGTGTTTGTTTGGTCTAGAGATGCGTTACGGTAGTGTCAAAGCGAGACTGCATGTCTCGTCTACAAGGTCTCGCAGAATGTGTTGATTTGCAAAGTGGATCTAATCCCAGATGTCCCACTCTCCTTTAGGTAATTCATCGGTTAATTTGGCCAATATCCTCCAAGCAGCAACTCTTCGTAATGACTTCTGAGGCAATGCATGCCATAGTGTTTGTGGAAACATGCCTGCAAATGTAATTATAGAACCATTACACGAGATGGGATTCTTGTGAAGTACCACTTCAGGGCTGAAAAATTTGAATCTTTTGTGTTAAAGTCTTTCAGTGGGAAAACAACACATTTCCTTGGTGATAATTTCGTTAATGAAAACTATGACCAAAAATGTTCATTGATTACCTTTTTTCCATGACGACAACAACATCACTAGACTAACGTTATCAACATGCAGTATTGTTGCTGAAAAAAAGACTTTACCAAAATCTCACAATATTTTCTTCGACAAAGATGAGCAGAGCAGATATTATAGACTGTTTTATTTTAACATTCCTCCACCAGCATTCCTGCTTGGGGTTGGCAGATATCAAGAGTTTAAATCCCCCAATCGAAGCCTTTTTTTTCTTTCTTAAAATTATTAATTTTCTGCCCTGTGTATACTTTATTAATGTATGTTGGTGACTAAATCGGCCATCAAAGCTTTTCAGTAGAGCTGCATGATTCTGAGAATCACGATTTATTTGTTTCACGATTAATTCTCCCACGATTCTGAACAGACAACTAAACAAAATAACATGTGATTTACTAAAGGTTCTGATAAAATGTTAATTGCTGCAGTCTATTAAACTCTAGCATTTCTCATAATTTTCACAAAAAATATCATGGCCCCCAGAATATTTTGTTGTATGAATATCTGAACATGCAATATGTCAAAAGAAAGAACAGACCCTCTGCTTTTGAACAACAAAAAATTCTTCTAGCTTAATGCAGTCTTTTTTTTCAAAACTTGAGCAAAAACGCTCAAAAAACAAGCTGTTTAATGAACTTAATTAAATTGAGAAATAAATTTTCTTTATTTCTATAAAAACTAATAGTCTACACAACACTTCATGCTAAGTGTAACATTTGTAGCATGCAAGTAATGATCAAGTAAAAAACTTCTCATCACTGGCATTAGCACAGCTACAGCTCATTGAGAACAGCACAGCCTAACCACAAGGTTTATACTTCACGATAACGCTAACCTCAAAAACTTTTAAATGTCAAATATAACTGTCAAATATAACATCGAACTTTAACAGGTCTGTCCCTTTACTAACAAACACATTAAACATTTACTCTCCTGATCCATCCCTATGCAAAGCATGCTGGGAACTAGAAATACACTGCCCAGTTCAGTCAGCGCAACATAAATGATTCATGCAGTCCCAACACAAATGGTTTAGGTTAACTTAACATTTTACAACTTTTATTTAATTTAACGTAATAAAATTGAGTAAAATGGCAATTAAGTAAAAACTAAAGATTTGCGTTGTTTCAAATAAACTGAGCAAACAGCTAGAATCATTTTTTTGAGTGAACATTTTGAGCAAAAAGCTGAGAAAATCATCAAAGACTACGTTCAGATTGGATTCAGAACGATGATCAAAACATAGATGGAGTAGATCGAGTCCACCTAAGCTTCACGGTCCTATACCTCGTCCTGGGTCAACATTTCATTCAGTAACATTAGGCAGTTTTGATTTTATAGGCTGTTTAATGTTGATGATCGCGTTATTTTACATATGCATCTGCTTGCATGTCGTTTGTTTCTGCTTCTTTGTCCGTTTCTAGCATATAAACATGAACCACAGTGAAAACACGGTAAGCCAGATATTTCCGTCAATGCATTTTCTCACAAATGATGGAAATTTCTTTCAGTGGCGGGAAAATATTAAAATGTTTAATCCAAATAAATTCTTTTTAAAAATCAGTTTGAATGAATGAATGATTCAATGACTTACTCAAACACTTCACTTGTTTCATTACTGGATGAATCAGTGTTTTTTGAACGAATCTCTTGAATGAATGATTCAATGGCAAATACATTTTCTATCAGTCACTTACCGCTACCTACTGGTGTAACGATGTAATTGATACAATCGTTATTTGAAGTGCACTGAAGTTACTTTCATAAGACGATTTCTCTATTTTGATCACTACTGTAGATAATATGAATATTTGTAACTGATGATACTGTGTGGTTGAAAAGATTGTTTGTGAAGCGGTTTCGTACATATACAAGACAACTGCTCTCTCTGGGTCAGCGGCAGCGCAAACAGATCTGAATGTTCGCTGTGATTGTACTTGGCAAAGGTTTAATATACATATAGCTGAATCACTGTCATTTAGGAACAAGATTGCGTGGGTGTTTAAATCATGATTTTTTTATTATTATAATTTTATTTTTTTACGATTAATCGTACAGCTCTACTTCTCAGTGGTAAACTGTAATAAATCCAAACATAGATCTCGACCACATTGTTTGTAATAAATGTAATAAATCACTCAACCTCTTTTATATCTTAATATAAAAACATTACCGTCATTTAAAACTATTGGAAATACTACTAGGAATTAATCTGTTTTTAGTTTTGGAGATAAACTTATGTGTTTTACCAGTTTTCATAGTGTAGAGAGTGTGTTTGAGTCAACGTTCTCTTGATTTGTGCAATAATTCTGATGAAATGTAAAAAAGAAATCTAGAAATTTGACAACAATCATGCTCAATAAAGAGCTAAAATAATTGTGATTATCAGTTTAGCCATTATGCATCATGAATAAAAATGTTTTTATCTGAAATTTTATTGACTAAAATTAGACTAACTTAAAGCTGCTGTCCGTAACTTTTTTGTGTTCAAGATTTACAAAAATGATATAATGAGAATGTACAACATGAATCCATTTTCCAAACCGTGTTTTTGTCTCATTATGGTACACTTATAATAATACCGCTGCGGAGGAGCACAGTCCCTGCGTGACTCATAAACATAAACAGAGAGAAGTAGCTCCGGCTGTAATGTTCTTCCGCAAGATGCATGCAGTTCTGTTTATTAACCGCTAGAGCGCAAAAAGTTACGGACTGCAGCTTTAACTTAGCAAAAACAGGATCGGTTGAGTAAACCTGATAGAAACTAAAAAGACATTTGACATAGTACCAAGACAAACACAAAATTAAAGAAGAATTAACATTAGTAGAAAGACTTGCCCTGTAACCTCATAATTATGGTTCCTGAAAATTTAGAATATGAGACAAATAGGAAGAGACAGATAGTGGAAACAGAAAGAGAAACATTTGCCCTCACCACTGAGGCCAGGAACAAGTCTGAGTACATTGACGTTTCCATGGGGACATGTGCATGTAACACAAAAGAACCTTTATTCGATGGTTTAGCGTTGACTTTGAAACAGGATTTACCGCCATTGTTGGCAGCATAATGCTTTGTATACACATGACTTCAAACACAATGTTACGCGCTTACAGTAAAGGCTGCGGTAAAGGAAGATTATTATCCTATCTTACTAACCCCTTTGAAACCAAATAATCCACTAAATGAACAAACCTTAGAGTTAAGCAATAAGAGTCATGTTCAGAGTCAGAATAAGTCACCTAATGCCAGGTTGATGAGATCTCCTCCAGCAGGAAGTTGAATCATTCTGTGGATTTTCTGTCTTTTACAGAGACGCATACAGTGATTATGATAGCAAAGGTCCTGCTCAGAAGCTCTAGTAATGAAAAGATTCAAGGTTGTGCAATTCTTCATCATTACTGGCAGTGTATATGTTGGTAATGGTCACATCTGTGGTCATAAAATGATCTTCTTCCGATACTTTATTTTGATTTACTAGACATTTTTGTAGGCCATCCCGGCAATTAGTATTACCCTGGTTCCCACAACAAAACCCAATAACATTTTTTCTATAGGTTTTTGGGTTATTGCAGAACATAATCTCTGTGACCATCAAAGTTTATGATTCTTACATGTTTTGTTCATCATTATAATCGTCACAAATTAACACATCTTTTATGAATTTTTAATTGGCTGAAGTAAAAAGGTAGATGGCTTATAAACAACCCCATTACTAAGCTTCAACAACTCTTTTAGTCTTTATTTAACTCTTTCCCTGTCAGCGTTTTTTTTTTTTAAGTTGCCAGCGTTTTTGATAATTTTCACAAATATATATGGCCCCCAGAATATTTTATTGTATGAATATCTGAACATGCAATATATCAAAAGAATGATCTGCTTTTAAGCCAAAAAAAAAAAAGTTTTATTTTAGCTTCATGCATTCTTATTTATTAACACTTGAATGTGGGCGTTTCATAAAACTTTTTGAGCAAAAAACTGAGAAAATCTAGTTTTTTCAAAGACTGCATCCAGATCAGATTCAGAACGATGATCAAAACATAGATTGAAGTAGATCAAGTCCATCAACATTGATTGGGATATTCAGTACTCTTTCAGAAGATGTCATAGTGCCCCCTACCGTATAACAGTGAAAACACAGAAAGCCAGAAAATTCTGTCAACAAGAACTGCAAGCAGTTTTACGGGGCCAAGCCCCAGAAGGGGCTGTAGCTAAACGCAAAGCAACTTTTATGAAGCCGTTCCCCACGGGACTCGAACCCAAAAGCCCTGCATCCAGGGCCTGACACTCATCTCACTGCACCACTGGGGAGGTTTGCAATCAAACACCCGCTGAAGTTCCATAGTTCTAACGAGAATCGACTCAAAATTAAGATTTTTTCAAATAAATGCACAGCGTTTTATAATTAAAAAGTTCAGTTTAGATCATTCTAGGGAATGATTCAATGTCTGGAACACAAGAAAATGTTGAAATTAACCAATTTACATGCTAAGCTAACTAGCATAAAGACGCAAACACAGGCAAGGTCGACTTCAGAGGCCAATTTCTCAGGAACGGTAGCGAATATCAAAAATCCGTTCAGTCATTTCTGTGCGGCTGAGTCCAAATATCATCTGAGCCGATTATGGACAAAATTGGACAAATTTATCGAAAAAACTGTTTTTCATTTGCTTCAATATGGCGGACGGTCACATGTTTGGAAAACGACGAATCACACATCGTCGGAATCGGCACAAGCCAGGGAACAAAATGACGTAAAGAAATTACATTTTGAACTTTGTTTTCAAAAGTTATAAGCGTTTTTGCAAAAATACTTATATCTCTGGAACACTAGGTGGCGCTGTTCTGAAACTTCTCATGTACGTTCGGGACGTGCTGTCGGTCACACGTACCAAATTTTGCGCAGATATGTCAAATATTTTAAAAGATATCACAATTTATGACAAAATTCAAAATGGCGGTCACGTGGTTCATCCGACCCTAACATATCCGGTATCCCCGGATTCGGCATGACCCGAGGAATCATAGACACCAATATTATGAATTTCTGACAAACGGTTCAGAAGTTATGAGCAAAATAGCAATTTTTCATATCTCGTGACCCGTAGGTGGCGCTGTTCCCAACTTTGGCATGTTACCTCAGATCATATGTCTGATGAAGCGTACCAATTTTTGTTTCGATTGATCAAAGTTTGGCCGAGATACAGCCTCTGAACCAATTTCGGGTCGACCTCGTTAAGTTTGTGACATCATAACTTTTGATCAAAGACGAATAAAAAAAATCTGTTCAGTCATTTCTGTGCAGCTCTCTCCAAAGTTTATCTGAGCCAAATTTGGACTAAATTGGACAAATTTTGAAGGAGGAGTAGCGAAAAAACTGAACACTGTACTTTTCAAAATGGCTGTTAATGTAATGGGCGGAGCCTTAATGTAAGACATTGAATGTGATCAGAATAATGAGAGGAATCAGGTGTACTAAGTTTCATTTCTCTATCTCAAAAGGTTCAAAAGTTATAACAGTTTAAATGTTGAAATTTTGAACTGGTGGTGGCGCTATAGAGTTGGTCCTAGAGACTCCAAATTTGGTCCAATGACTATTCATGAACATCTCTACAAGTGTGCCAAATTTCATCATTTTCCTACTTACGGTTTATAGGGCTGCCATAGACTCCCATTGGGAATAATAATAATAATAATAAAGTAAACCAACAGATACAATAGGGGCTACGCCCCTTCGGGGGCTTGGCCCCTAATAATAATAAAGTAAACCAACAAAAACAATAGGGGCTACAGCCCCTTCGGGGGCTTGGCCCCTAATAATAATAATAATAATAATAAAGTAAACCAACAAAAACAATAGGGGCTACAGCCCCTTCGGGGGCTTGGCCCCTAATGACGGGGAGCGTTTTCTCACAAATAATGGAAATTTCCATCAATGGCGGGGAAAGAGTTAAAATAACATTTTCCCTGAAAATCTGAATTCAAATAGTTCGGAAGCCTAGTCATATTAAGCTACTTGTTAGCTATCACCTTTTACAAGACAAGTAAAAGAGGGTATCACTGATGTATTTTATATGTTGTAGAATAAAATGTGAAAATATTTTGAGCTTGCGTTAACTACAGACCTTATTTCAGGCATTTCATTAAAAATCAATTTTAAAGAACAAAAAAAAACAAAAAAAAAACATTGATTTTGAGGAAGTGAAAATAAGAAAAAACTTCTGGTACTGTTAAAATGCTTACACATACACTTTATTGCCAAAAGTATTGGGACACCCCTCCAAATCATTGAATTCAGGTGTTTCAATCACTTCCCTGGCCACAGGTGTATGAAATCAAGCACCTAGGTATGCAGACTGCTTCTAAAACATTTGTGAAAGAATGGGTCGCTCTCAGGAGCTCAGTGAATTAAAGCGTGGTACTGTGATAGGTTGCCACCTGTGCAATAAGTTAATTTGTGAAATTTCCTCATTACTAAATATTTATTATTTTACACCAAATATTTATATATGTACTTGCCTGACTGCATTGTTTCAAGTGTAAAGTTTGGTGGAGGGGGGATTATGGTGTGGGGTTGTTTTTCAGGGGTTGGGCTTGGCCCCTTAGTTCCAGTGAAAGGAACTCTTAATGCTTCAGCATACCAAGACATTTTGGACAATTTCATGCTCCCAACTTTGTGGGAACAGTTTGGGGATGGCCCCTTCCTGCTCCAGCATGACTGCGCACCAGTGCACAAAGCAAGGTCCATAAAGACATGGATGAGCAAGTCCTGACCTCAACCTGATAGAACACCTTTGGGATGAATTAGAGCAGAGACGGTGAGTCAGGCCTTCTCATCCAACATCGGTGCCGGACCTCACAAATGTCCTTCTAGAAGAATGGTCAAAAATTCCCATAAACACACTCCTAAACCTTGTGGAAAGATTTCCCAGAAGAGTTGAAGCTGTTATAGCTGCTGCAAAGGGTGGGTCAACTCCATATTAAACCCTACGGATTGAGAATTGGACGTCATTAAAGTTCATGTGCATGTAAAAGCAGGCATCCCAAAACTTTTGGCAATATAGTGTATCTGGGTTTTGGCCTACAAAAATACATCCCTGCAGCACACTAAAACTACATTTGAAGAAAAATCTAGTGGTGTTTGCCATTTTGACACTAGTGTTCTGCTATGTGTTTTTAACACATTGCTATGTGGCTGGTTTTGTCAGTTGTCTATAGACTTAATATAGCATGGTATTATTATTAGTGATTTTGCCCCATTTTTGTATGTTATTTTGCTGTGGGAGTGTTTTTGGCTGCTAATTTTTTATTTGGCTTTAGAAAAGTAAGGAGGCTCACAGTGAAGCAAAGACTTGGGCGTTCAGAATAATGCAGGTTAACAATTGAATAGTGGAAAGCTGCCAAGAAAAAGATCCTGTTCACATTTCAGAAGTAAAATGGGCCCTGTATTTTCAATTATGTATGAATGAGCAGGCCTCCTTGTGTAGTTCCTTTCTGACAATAAGCTAGCCTTTATAGTATTTAGATTGCAGGTGTGTTGGCCAAGCTAAACAAGACAGAACCTGTTAACAGACCTGACGAAAAGATATTAAGTCTTTTTTCTTGACAGTTGACATTCAAATTAAAGCAATAGTGATGGAAGTCACATTTTGTGAAATTTCACAAAAAGAAAGGTATTTCTTTTGCTGAGTGTTGAGAGGAGTGTATATTAGAACACTATTGTACTGTAGGTTGACACACGGACTGTTTCTCAAAACCAGCAGGTGGGGAATTTTACTACATTTCCTCCTAAGTCACGTGAGGTTCAAGTATGCTGTGAAAGAATGCAGGAAGCCCATTAATGGTAAATAAGAACAATATCACTCACACTTAAGCTCTGTTTCAAACGGTCTTGCTGTCTGTTCCCTACATATGCAGCATTTTAACTGAAATGGAGCCCTGTTACTGGCTGTTTTGAGCAATCTTTAAAGGTAGCAGTGGCACACAAACTCTCCTCATGTAAAGTGTACAAATTGATTGCAATAATATTTATTCAGGTCCTGAATTATGTTTTATTAAATGGGGAAATTTTTTTTTATCTCAAATGTTTGCTCACTCAAAGTATTTGTGTTTTTATAATAGGATAATTTTGTTAACACAACACAAGGAAACTTGATTTCAATTGAAAAAAGTGCCACGAGGCTATCAATCCTCATTCCTTACAATGAAAGCTATCTTTATTTTGTTGTTTTATCAACATTAATGACAGACACATATTAGGCTGCTGTCACTTTAAGAGCTAGTGCGCGGATCCATTATACTGTTACATGTTTATTTAAGACATAACCGACTGTGTTTAAGAGATGCGCTCCAAGACCAGAATTTTGACATAATGTTGTGTTTTTGACCGTTAAAGTGCTGTAATGCGCAGAAATAATTTTTGTTACTTACAAGCCGTTTGTGATGCTGCTTTGTGCATGTGCGCAGAGAAACCCATCTGACTGTGGGAGTACTGAATAGTTTAAAATCGCTCGAATGTATACATTTGTAAGTCTTAAAAAGACATGCAAATGATAAACAGGGTTGGGAAGGTTACTTTTAAAATGGATTTTACTACAGATTACAAAATACATGCCTTAAAAAGTAATTTGTAATGTATTTTGTTAGATTACACAAGTTTTGTAACTTAATCTAAATACTTTAGAATACTTACTAATAAGGTATGTAACACAAAGGGACCACCAAACATAGGATTTGGTTTTCCTCTGCATTGTACTACATCAGTTATTAGCATCTGAAGGGCAGTACTAAATGGAAAAATATGATCTTATGAAAAAAATGACACATCATCCTGTTCAAAAGTTTTCACCCCCTGCTCTTAATGGATTATGTTTCCGCCACTGATACAAAACTAAATGCTAATCGCTGAAGTATCCCTTTAAGTGACGATGCAACACCAGCCCGACTGCAAGTGATAATTCCGTCAACTGTCCCGACCCCCGAAACGTGAGAGTCTGGTATTTTTGTCTGAAATTGTCCTCTACTGTCAGGGGTGGGTGTAATTCATTACTAAGTAATTGTACTGTGACTGTATTTTAATTAATTTTCCCATGAAAAAGCAAAGTAATGGATTATGCTTAATTGTTCTGTAATTTAAAGTTACTTCTGATGTAATTGCATTATATACTGTATAGACTATAGAACAATTCTATATAAAACAATAGTCGATTGAACATCAACATTTTACGTCTACTGCATTGATCATAGTGCTTTCAGTTTCTAATTAACAGTCTTGCTCTGGGTTATTTCCAGTGCCAAGAAAGTTGTAGACATCAAAACAGCTCAGAAGGACGTTTCATGCGTCAGAGCAAAGCAATTAATCTATATCACTTCTAGTGATAGGTGTAGAGGCTTCCCGGGACACTGATAAAATCTCCCTAGAGATAAGCTTGGAATGGGTCCAGGTGCAGACTAACTCCATGTCTGGTCCAGGGACAGTGTTTTATGTATTTAATTTCTCTCATCAGACTGATTCGGAAAAGGAATCCCTGATTTTTGTTTTTTTTGTTTTTTTCATTTAAAGAACTTGTTTTAGTTTTACAACAATTTTTATCCATTGCCTAATCTAATCATATGCTCATAAATCTTGCAATTTAGAGGATTCATAATGGTTGAAGGGTCAAGGGGTCATATATGTGAGAGAGGCTGTTTTCATAGTGGCTAGCCAAAGCTATGAGAGGAATTTGAGGCAGGCGATGAGAATATTCCACAGTCTCTTACAATGCCAGCCAAACACTGAGCTGCATTGGGATTTTAAAGCCAGTTTACCAAAATGCTGTCAGGTCCAAAAGTCTGACACCATAGTAGCCCCTTTCACATGTACAGTCTTTACTGGTAAATGACCAGTAAATGACCAGTAACCGATCATGTGTGAACAGGACCTTTTCAAAAATTCAAAAATTCAAAAAGTACATTTAATACATTTTGTATATAAACTTCACAGTTACAGCTTTCATAAAAGATCCTTCTTTCTTCAGAAGAAAAGGCTTGAAGAATTTTCAAGGTGCAAATTAGGTTTATTCATAAGTGCAATTCCTTGTTACATGAGGATTTGCCATGTGTCCAACAGCTGAAAAATGCAGAACGTTAAACAAATGGTAATGTTCTTTGATGTAAACCCTCAAGGTGCTATTTGACACCTGACTATTTGCTAGCATCAAGCACATCTGAAAACAAATCATCCAGCCAAGTTTCATGGTCCATTCTGGTGCAACATGCAGCATTCTCCACAGGAAGTATCACTGCATCTGCAGCCGGTCGAACATCTGCTCTGATGTAATCCAGTTACGACACATTGAGCATTCTTTACTTATGCCGCTGAAAACCATCAATATAAATAAACAAGCAAAATTATTCAATTGATTTTATGTTGTGACTACAGACTTAGAAACTCAATTACAGATTAATTGTATTTAGGGAAATAATAAACACATTTTGTAACTAATAATAAACAGTTTGTTTTCTATTTTCAAGTGTAAATGATATTTTGGAGACTTTTTTAAGTAACTAGAAGAGGAATGCTCTGGATTCAATGAACAGCATCTGTGGTATGCTATTGGTTAAGCAGAAAATAAAGTGAACTCATCCTCAATTTGTAAAAACAAACAAACAAAATCCTGTGTGTGCTTACAATGAAAGTTTATGGGGCAAGTCATTCTAATAGGTTTAAAAAATTGACATAATTGGTTTAGCCAATATAATGGCTAATATTAGGTGTTCTAATAACTTTAGGTGAGGTGTATGTATGTATATATATATATATATATATATATATATATATATATATATATATATATATATATATATTTTTTTTTTTTTTTTTTTTTTTTTTTTTTTTTCACGCACAACGCACAACCATTTCTAGGGTTTACAAAGAGTGGTGTGAAAAGGGAAAAACATCCAGTATGTGGCAGTCCTGTGATCGAAAATGCCTTGTTGATGCTAGATGCTAGAGGAGAATGGGTGACTGATTCAAGCTGATAGAAGGGGTATGCAGCAAAGCATTTGTGAAACCACAACACGCACAACCTTGAGGCGGATGGGCTACAACAGCAGAAGACCCCACCGGGTACCACTCATCTCCACTACAAATAGGAAAAAGAGGCTACAATTTGCACAAGCTCAACAAAATTGGACAGTTGAAGACTGGAAAAATGTTGCCTGGTCTGATGAGTCTCGATTTCTGTTGAGACACACTCAGATGGTAGAGTGAACTTGGATCCATCATGCCTTGTTACCACTGTGCAGGCTGGTGGTGGTGGTGTAATGGTGTGGGGGATGTTTTCTTGGCACACTTTAGGCCCATTAGTGCCAATTGGGCATCGTTTAAATGCCATGGCCTACCTGAGCATTGTTTCTGACCATGTCCATCCCTTTATGACCTTTATGGTGGTCTCTGATGGCTACTTCCAGCAGGATTATGCACCATGTAACAAAGCTCGAATCATTTCAAATTGGTTTCTTGAACATGACAATGAGTTCACTGTACTAAAATGGCCCCAGAGTCACCAGATCTCAACCCAATAGAGCATCTTTGGGATGTGCTGGAACGGGAGCTTCGTGCCCTGGATGTGCATCCCACAAATCTCCATCAACTGCAAGATGCTATCCTATCAATATGGGCCAACATTTCTAAAGAATGCTTTCAGCACCTTGTTGAATCAATGCCACATAGAATTAAGGCAGTTCTGAAGGTGAAAGGGGGTCAAACACAGTATTAGTATGGTGTTCCTAATAATCCTTTAGGTGAGTGTATGTGTATATATATATAATAATGTTATTGGTGAAATTTCATTAGGAGGGTCTCTAAATTATGGATGCTTGTTTCCACCACAGAATAAAAAAATAAAAAAGGTAATTGCGACTTTTTATCTCACAATTCTGACTTTTTTTTTCTCCGAATTGCCTGATATAAAGTCGCAATTGCGAGTTATAAAATTGCGAGAAAAAAAGTTTATATCTCACAATTTATATCTCAGTTATTTTCACTCTTATTTTGATTTTATAATTCTGACTTTATATCTCATAATTCTGACTTGTAAATGTAAACTCACTATTTTGAGATAAAAAGTCGCAATTAAATTATAACTAAATAATAGCAACAATCTATGTAAATAATAACAATCTATGTAAATATGTTTTACTTTTGTGCCACAGAAAGGTTCGACATACTGCATTTATTGTATAAAATATAAATATTCAAAAACAATTATTGTAGTTCTAGACTGATGTGAGCATGCATTTACTGTTTATGCAAAAACTGTGAATGAAAATATTACACAAACCTGCAATAATTAAATACGCTAAATTACGCAAATATACTTTAATGTATTTAATTTCACTTTATAAACCAATGTCTTTGCTGCTGACTTTTCGATTATCCAAATCAACCATAATAAAATGACTTCAGATAAACATATTCATATTTGTGTTTAATTTTTTAGTTTTAAATTTTTTTCTGCAATCCAGAATGGCAGCACAGCTGAAAGTTTTGTTTGAGCTGCGCCCTCTAATGTACAGGCGTAGATTTGCATTTCCTTCTATCTGAGGCCTATTCATTTAATAACTTTTGAGGGCAAATTAGCGTGAGAGCGAAATTCCCAAAAAGCGGAAAGGGAAACTCCTACAAATGCATATGCAATAAGATCAGCCGCAAAAATAACCCTTTCCACACTGCGTGTCTTTTGTAAATGCTAAGTTTTTTAACACCAAAAAAGGGTTTACGCTGGCGCAATCTGTTAGTAAATCTGGCTCTACATTTAACAGAGATATATATTTTTTTTTTGCTATTAAAAAGTACACAAGCAAGCCCAACCCAGATGAGAAAAAGTAATGCAAAAGTAATGGATTACTTTCATAAAAAGTAACTAAGTAACACAATTAGTTTTTTCCTTTAGGAAGTAACACAATACTGTAATGCATTACTATTAAAAGTACATTTCCCAACACTGGTTATTAGTATGTGTAAAAAAAAAAAAAAAAAAAAAAGGACATTCTACAGATCCTGAATATCTTATATTTTGTATTGAACCCAGAGCTTTCCTTTAACAACCACCTCACAAATTAAAATCTATTATACCTTGCGGCACTAATCAATGTCATATTCATCATCAGACATTGGTGCGTGATCTTAGATTTGATCATGGAGTGGAACGTTCTTCAAACCACAGAGCTTTTGACCGCCCTTCAATCTCAGGCTCTCAGTATTGTCTGCATTTCCCAACACATCACCTCATGTTTCATTGCACCAGTGGAAGCTTGGCCATTTCAAAATAGCATTTATATTCAAAAAAGTTTATTCCAAGCCAACTTCTATGCCCAGTTGAGTGATACAGGGCAAGGCCCCTCGACCCTTTCGAGTTTAGAGTAAGGGGGTGGACTTAAAACAACTGGCTTGAGGATGTGATTGTAGTTTTAAACAAATAGTGCCATTGTTTTGAGAGCTCTGCCTTGGCCAGTGTTTTGTTTTCAGTGGAAAAGATGACTTGTTGCGAAGGCATTGGTGAACTCCAGATGAGATTCAAAGTACTAAAAGTACATCTCAACTGCAATATGTTAAATACTATGGTATTTCGACTATGAGTCTTACTCATGTCCTCAGAATATTTCCTGAGATTTACCCCAGTTTTTGACACATAATCTGCATTTTAAACATGACTCCTTAATGTGTCATCCAAACCCCTCTGGATTTCTGAGCGAAAAACTGATTGGTCACGGTTCTAGCAGAGACTTGCCTAAAATACACCAAGACCCTTTTTGCTATTGCGAAACATAGTGTGTACCACTTTGCGGTTAGCGCGAGTAGTCCATCTTGTGCGTCAGTCTCTGGAAGGGAGTCATTCTTAATCTGCATGAACAAAACCACGTGTGCCATAATGTGAAATGCAGAATGCTACAATGAGTAAATGATGAGTAACACTTGGGAGCAGCACACAGGAAGCTCATCCCTGTGCACTCTCACTCTTTAAATCAGAGCTCCGTCCCCTTGGTCACTCACATACCCTTAATCAAAAACATCACCGCTTGTTCTGTATGCCTGAACATCTGTTACAATGATACAAAATCTGTTGTTAGGGCAGTGGAATAAACATAATCATACAAATACATATTGATGTTCATAAATATGCTCGATAAGAGTGTTGTTTTGTGTTTGCATCCTAAAGAAACATCTGAAGTTGGTGGTTAGCTGTCACCTCTGAGATTCATTGTGTGCTGCTCTGTAGTTTGTGTGGAAAAGGTTCAGGGCAACAGGGGATTCCCGAAATGCAGCTGCCTCTTTCCGGCTGGAATGATGTGTGAAATGTGTGGGTTATCCAGCAAATGGTTTAGTAGACTATTTTATTGCAGAGTAGGGCTAGTAGAAAATGGGAAAGTGCCCACAATTTTGCCTATGCTGCCCACTCGTTTTTTTTTTTTCTCAGCTCTCGTAACCTTCTTTCTAGTAATGATAAAATGCATTCTAATATAAAATGAATGTGTGTAAGTTGCTGAAGGTTTAGAGCTGATGTAATAATAGCAGACATCCCACCTCTCCCGGAAGCTTCGGGAGTTTTCCATATATTGATAGGGATATATTGATCACCATAGAATATTTTTATCAGTGTGTGTGTGTGTATATATATATATATATATATATATATATATATATATATATATATATATATATATATATATATATATCAGAGAGCGGACCCATGTAGACCCTTATGACTAAAGGTCTGATATACTTCAAGTGCAAATCGCCATATTCCCTCTCAGCAGTGTGGGCAGCGTTGGATGTTCACCAACAGTATATTGTTGGTCACATATTTCAAACTTTGTTTTACCCCTAAACGAAGAACAAAAAAATTTGCCGTGACTACTTTGGGACCTTAAGTGTCAAAGGTGCAGTAAGCAATTTCTGAGAAATGCTGAAAGTGCATTGGACCGAGCACCAAAACACACTTGTAGCCAATCAGCAGTAAGGGGTGTACACACTCATTAGGCGGGAAGTGCCTGTGTTGCATAGCATGTTCATGAATTTGGAGGTGGAGCTATCAAAATAGGGGTGTGATCCTTTTAGGTAGAGGCGTGTTTGTTTTGGTGATTTCAAATATCAACAGCATTTCTCATAAATCACTGCACCTTTAAAGTTTTTAGTATTTATAAGGATCTATTGACAGAAATGCAATATAATATACATAACTATGTTTTCAGTGGTGTATAAAGACCTTACATAATGTACCATTATGTTTTTATTACCTTAAAATGAGCCATTTCAATCTTCTTACACTGCAAATTCCTTACAGTGGAGTCTCCATTTTGTGCCGTCATGTTTCTACAATACCCCTAAACGGACAAACTTCTCTATAGAGCATTAGCTACTATCTGCTCTCTCTGACAAAGACATTTTTGTCCTGTGTTGGCCACCGTAGCTTCTCTTTGTGCTTCGAAAGGAAGGGGTTAGCAGTGGGCGATTGCAATTCACAACCTCACCACTAGATGCCGCTAAAATTTAATTTAAAGTTAAGTAAATGGTTGCTCTGTTTATAGTTGAACTTGGATAGTTCTTGAATAATACTACTTGAATAATAGCACATTTCGCTTATTGATGGTCCAATAATAGCGCAAGAACTGCACATCAATTGCACATCAACAGGACTGTGTTCTTCTTTTCACTTACACAGAGTGTGTTTCTGGTCTAGAGTTGGAATAATAAGTAAATGTGTAAGCTTAAGTTTTAGCACATTCTTTAGCCAGCATTACCTCACACTTAAGAAATAAGGACAAAAGCTAGCCAGGGAATTTGACTCAACCTCATAAAACAGTTTTCTTCTGTTTTCTTCACTTACTTGACATGGCACATTTTCTGGAAGTTCACTTTGAAGATTTCAAAACTCTACTGACCGCACTGGCTCGATGGTTGCTGTATTAAAATATAATGTCCTTCTCAACTTTGCTTAGTCATCTGATGTTATAGGGTTATGACAGACTTGATGGCATAATTACGACCCTGCGAACACTAATGTTGGGTTTCATACACCATTTGGAATGATCTGGCTGGATTAGGATAGAACATTGTTTCAACTCAGCCATATATACAGCAACAAAAGAGGTTGCACATAATGTTGTAGGTCAGTCAGTGATCTTTGCTTGATGTTAATGAGAACAGTGCATCTTTGTTACTATAAAAACACAGACGCAGTGTTTACGTCTTGAGAAGAAAGAGACACAAATCAAATCTGTGGATAGAAAGAAGACAACCATTGCAATGAATCAGCCCTTGGCTCCTCTGGTTCTTCCAAAATGATGAATAATGCCCACGACTGTGTAAGCACCAGTGATCACATTAGCAACTCAATGGGTAACGGATCTGAGTACCATGAATGGGCATGTTTTGTTCACACGGTCAGCATAAGAAAAATGTTCACCAGTTTTGTAGCTTTTCCAATAGATTCATTTTGGGTCATTCTGACAATCTGGTGCCCTTTAGGTTCCTAATAGCTACAAGTTATAATGCTCTACTGATTAAGCCCAAAAAACCACCAAGCTAGGAATGATTTAGTTGCATGAAATCCTGCAGACGTGATCTCACCGCAACTTGATAACAAGGCCACAAGGAAAATGTGAAATGCTAGTGTGCTAATGTTTTGCTAATGTTACAGCTAGGTGCTCAAAAGTCCTTTTCTCCAGCATCCCAGCCCTGGGCCTCAGGATAAACAAAGTCAAAGATTTGCAAAGTGTAACTGGAGATGTACACCGAGTTGTTAGGAGCGCTTTCCAAGAGAGATAAACATTTTTCTTTTTATACTAGCCTCAGTTTAGGTCCTTATTTGTCTCTCTCAGGAGTTTTCGTAGAAAAAAAAAGTGTGATACTTTGCGAGACGAATTGCCTTCTCTCATCTGATTAAACTGATTACCCTACAGCTCTTAAAAAAAAGAAATGAATAAATAACTATATCTAAGAACACAGTGTTCATCAGATTCAACTTATATCTCCTGTGTAGATGCAAAATGTTATTTTTCAAATTGAGAAATGTGCCGTTTTGCTACTTAAAACATGACTATGAAACCGTAGCTACTTTATAATTGCTAACTACATTCAAGCTACTGAAAAAAGTAGTTAGCTTCACTAAAACAGGGTTTTTCCTTGGTCAAAAATTGTATTCGGTGGTGGCTGACAGACATGGTCATACACACACACAATAAATAAGTACCCTACCCACGTGATTCAAGAGCGCAATACTGACAATAAATGTAAAATAAATGCAAAGAAACAGTTTGTAATTTTTGCTTATCTTATTTATCTCATTATGTATGATCTCTTACCTTGATGTTTGTTTATAGTGGTATAATCATATCAATATTAAAAAGTAGCATTAAAAAAAGGTTAACAAATAGCCTAATTTTCTAATTATACAATTTAATAAAATTATCATCTAGCTGCTAACTACTTTGTTCTGGTTTCACCTAACTCCAGTCTAAACTAAACGATTTTGTATATTTTACTACACATTTTCAATATAAATAACCTGAAAATACTGTGGGTTATTAAGACTAATTCTTACTAACCACTCTTGCTAAATGGGGTAAGCACACTTGTGTACTCATTTCAGAGGTGTTCTGAGTAAATGATTAAACTGATTTGTGCTGGACAGATCAGTTATTTTTAAATGATTCAGTTCAAAGGAGTCATTAGGTCGCGAATCGGACATTAGCAGACACTTTGTGTGCAAATCCCGTCTGTTAGAACATCGCGAAAGATTTGTCAACACAGAAAACACTTCATAACTGAATATTATTTTTTTCCTGTTTATTGAAAGTATGGTTTAGAGAAAGTATGAAAGTATGTCAGCTGGTCAGAGAAGAGTCAACGTTTTTTTGAGTGCAGTTGAGCGGAAATTGTCCGAATGCGCTATGTGCAACATGGAGTCGGTCTTCCGACTTTTTGATTTTGATTAATTTGTGAAATATGAGAAAGCTAAGACAGTGCTTATTTTGAAGACAGGGGGAGGAGCTCTCTGCTCGTTCTCTCTGTCACTCAGTTAACATGCGCCCTATCACAAGTGCAGCAGTCATCTATATCACTCATAAATCACAATTGATCAAAACTGATCAAATAAGGCTTTGGCGGGACAAAAATCTGTTCACCAAAAAATATTCACTCCAGAAAAAACCCTGTAAAAGCTACATAATAGCTAACTACACTGGAGTAAAGAGGCTAATATTTATATTTTAATCAGTGACATGGCACAAAACAGGAATTGTTCTTTAATTAAAAACCAAGTCACTTAAACAGACAACTTTACATTAAACAAACTGAGATGAAAACAGTAGCATTTAACTAAATATTTATGCACAGGGACTCAAATTTACAGTACACTCTAAAAAATGCTGGGTTAAAAACAACCCAAGTTGGGTTGAAAATGGACTAACCCAGCGATTGGGTTGTTTTAACCCAGCAGTTGGGTTAAATGTTGGCTTAAAAACAACCCAGTCGCTGGGTTAGTCCATTTTCAACCCAACTTGGGTTGTTTTTAACCCAGCATTTTTTAGAGTGTATGGATACATTTTTATTGACCTAGAATGAATTCGCATACAATTTCACTTGTGTTTTGATACGGCTTACTTAAAATCGTGCAAATTAGTACAAAATTATCATAAAATACTTACATTACAGTTGAATAGGACATACCAACAGTGAATATAAAAGATAGAAAGGACAGTTTTGATAGGGCTCTTTATTTATTCATTTATTTATGTAATTAGTTATTTTTATTTTTTATTCATTTTATTTTTTATAGTGATGCACCAAAAAAAATTTTTTTACTGATACACTGAAACTGAAAATAAAGTTTTTAAATATATATTTTTAAATAATCAATCAATTAATTACATTTATTTAAAAATCAACAGTCAAGTAAAAGCTGACTTTTGAAACGCCACTGTTTTGGTTAATGATTTCAGCGGAAACTGAAATTGCTGAAATTTTTGTGTTTCACTATTTAAAGAAAAAAAAAATGCCATTAAGTATTTTCTCTCACTATGGCATTACTTGTTGGAAAAAGTAGCTTTTTAAATAAAAAACACAATATGCTGATAATATTTTAAAGAGCAAGAGAATTGTTATGTTTGTTACTGCTCAACACTGAAGCCTACATACTCGTGTGCAACAGAGGAGGAAGCTTTACAGTGAGTGAAATGAAATCAACACAGTATCACTTTCTGGTAGTAAAGCCAATAATGCATTTAAAGTACATTCTGTGAAATGAAATACATGGCTCTTCCGTGGGTGTTTTGCATCTGGCTCGGTTCAAACACGTGTCTTTCTTCCCAGTTTTCTCAAACCGCCCTTTCCATCCCTTTTTCTTGCTCCCTCAGCCCTCCCTGGAGGCCACTATAGCATCTGGGTTTGGTGTAATGCAATGACTGACCCCATACAAGGAACTTCCTGAAATGTCAGAAGGGCCGTTTTTTTCCTTTTTTCCCCCTCTGCTTTATTGCCATCTACTTTTTAAAATTGTAGTGGTGTTGGTTTTGTGCGTGCGTGTGTGTGTCTGTTTGTTCCATCTTCTTCCTGTGTGCTCCTCAAGTCCCTGATCTGGAACACCCCCACATCTCCACAGTTTTAAGTCTATATCCCACTCATTGGATCCACTCCCAGATGGAATCCAGAATTGTGCTTCAAAGACACAGAATACATTATTGTCATCTACACCCTGAGAATCCTTCATTGTTTTGTGATGCTATCTTTGTTTACATTGCGCCATATGCAGCGGAATACACCTCCTCTCCTCATCCTCAAACAATTCTGTCCTAGCAGGAGAGGGAAGTGTGGGCTTAATGCACAGGAAGACCTGAGGAAAAGCTTTATTTTCCTCATTAAAACTGCTAGTGGTCCTGAGAGGTTTAAACTGCTCTTTAAACCTAAAGCCTTGAGCTCTAGATCCAAGAAGGATGATTCAGAGACTTCAAAATTACTTTACAATAACATCTGCCTTTATTCTTGCAAGAAAAAACAAAAAAAAAAACATATGTTCACTTTCGGTGCAATCTAGCTTCCAGAAGAACAAATGAAACTTTCAGCCAAAGTGGGGATAAACTTGGGGTCAGGTGTAATGAAATTGGGGAAATAATAATAACTAAATCTTAATCTTAATATTATTTTATACAGGAGTTCACAATTTAACCTGTTCATTTGGTGTGATTTGTTTATTAAAAAAACAAAATACAATAAAAATATATATTAGGAAATATTTAAAATACATTTTATTATAAAACAATTATAATATTTTAAATGTTCATGTTTTTTCATGTCTGTCTGATTAATTGCAGTTAGTTTTATAAATAAATTCACTCAAATTAATAAAAACAAATCTAAAGACAACTTTAATTATAATACGTGCTATATGTATACACAGTTGAATGGCATCTGTTTTAATTTAATATTACAGGTGCCTCCAAGAATAAATAATGACTGATATAATTACATTGGAAATCATTTAGCATTGCTATTTCCTCATAACTGTGGATTATTTTCCCATAACTCAATTATGACTTGAAACAGCTAATGCCATTCCAGGTAATGACACTGTATTAACGGAAAATGATCTGTTCCATTTTGTCGATTTTATGTTGTATTAGAAATGATTTTAGTAGAAATGATTACTGTCTGTTTGGTCTTAAAGGTGCATTCAGTAGTTTGGTGCAAATTTAAAGCCACCATAAAGTCACAATTGATCATTCTTAATTCTTGTTTTTAATGGCATATTGCAGTATTTATTATAAATGATTTATCCGTGCACGTCATTATTTATTTAAAAAATAAATAATCTTTTTTGATGATGTGTTTACCGGCGTGAGGGCGGGGAAACCTGTCACTCACATGAGATCAACCAATAGCAAACCACAACCATCCAATCAGTTCCCCAATGGACAGAATCAAATCCCACCCTACATTTGTTTTTCTTGTTCAAGAAGCTGTTTCTCTCACAATATAGAAAAGACCATCGCAGCTTTCATTTCATCCCACCTTAAACATCTTTCATTAAGAAATAAATTGTATTTTTGTGAGCGGTCATCTGAATAGTGTACACTAACATGAGGTGAAGATTGCATTCATAGTTCGTATTTAGCTGTACTGAAATTGTGACCCGTGATGTTAAACTAAATGTTCTGTAGATAGAATGTCACTATACATTTGTGTTGTTTACATTATATGCACTTGCGCACACCGATTGCCAACAAAACATAGACATTTGATGCAGTTTCTTTTAAATCAAATCAAATCAAATCAAATCACCTTTATTTATATAGCGCTTTTAACAAGTCCAATTGTTTCAAAGCAGCTTCACATTGTTAACAGGAAAATAATGCAACAGAATTTGTACAGCCGTTCTGGTGAAACGGTGATGTTATCCAGCTAATTTCAAGTATCATATAGTGTCAATGCGGGCAGATCGGTAATATAGTTGAAATTTAGGTGTCCCCAACTGAGCAAGCCAAAAGCCAGAGGCAACGGTGGCAAGGAACCAAAACTCCTTCAGGGTCAGAATGGAGAAAAAAACCTTGGGAGAAACCAGGCTCAGTCGGGGTGCCAGTTCTCCTCTGGCTGACGAACAAACAGTGTATGATTATAATTCTGGCAACATAGCAGGTCTTAATTCATATTAGGTAAATAGATATTTGTAAGATTATTCGAAAGATTGAGTCGTCACGCCAAGACGGGTTTAATGAGGATGTCGTCGGTCGATGCAGCATTTACGGGGGGAGTTTATTTGACATGTTCTCTGCAGACATTTCAGGGATGCGTTGGTCATGTCCAGGCGCTGGTCCACCATCTGATCTGGATACAGCCCGGATCCGGCTGACTGCAGTAAACCTCGGGATAAACAGAGAGACTAACATTAGCGTAGATGCCATTCTTCTTATGATGTAACGAGTACATCAGGTGTTATAGGAAGTGTTCCCGGTTCCGGCTGACCTAGTTAATGCAGCCTAACAATCATTTACTGATTTGAATAATAGAAATTGATAATGTTTTATGTGTAAGCCATAGTAAAGAGATGCGTTTTTAGTCTAGATTTAAACTGACAGAGTGTGTCTGCTTCCCGAACAATGCTAGGAAGACTGTTCCAAAGTTTAGGTGCTAAATAGGAAAAGGATCGACCGCCTGCAGTTGATTTTGATATTCTAGGTATTATCAACTGTCGTGATAGACGTGATGGAGTATAATGCGTTAAGAGTTCGCTCAAGTACTGGGGAGCTAAACCATTTAGTGCTTTGTAAGTAATAAGCAAGATTTTAAAATTTATACGATGTTTAATAGGGAGCCAGTGCAGTGTTGACAGAACCGGGCTAATATGGTCATACTTCCTTGTTCTAGTAAGAGCTCGAGCTGCTGCGTTTTGGACCAGCTGGAGTTTGTTTATTAAGCGAGCAGGGCAACCACCCAGTAAAGCATTACAGTAATCTAGCCTTGAGGTCATGAACGTTTTTTTTAGAGATCGACTGATATGAGTTTTTCTATAGCCGATTTTTAGAGGTCAGAGTCAGCTGATGGCCGATATGTGCAGCCGATTTTTAGGGCTGAGATCTTGAAGTTTTCGCCTTCATTTGCATGCTATAATATCACACTAATAATAAGTGGATGCACAACATTTCTAAACTTAACTTAATTTATTAAACCATCTCTCAAATCTTAATTTTGTGAACTACACGGTATTAAAATAAAATATTTATCCAAAGTTAACCAAACAAATCAATAAACTGACCAATGACCGTATTAATGATAAACATGGCCATAAATGCCATTCCCATTTTATGAAATGCATCTATACACTATATCTAATTTGCATAGTAATGTGTTTTTAGGACAATATGTAAATGTAATGTCCTCTACAGAAGCAAAACCTCTATTCTGGGTCTCAGGAGGATATTTCTGTCTGGTGCAGAGTGAATCCAGCATTTATATTTAGATGTCACTTCTGAAATTTTACAGCATGCAGTTGGCCATCTTAGCAGCATGAAAATCAATAGTTTTATTCAAAGGATTTTATAGACTGACTGTATAGCCTTGAGTTTCTCGAGCCTGCATTAACTCAGCACTGAATAAAAACTCGGATCACGTTCTAGAGATCTGGCTACGTTACTCACCGCTGCAAACACACGCTGTATATAGATGGCGCTCTCCAGAGCGCGAACACAAATGTGCAAATCTGCCCAATCTGTTTCGCCAGTAAATTATTACAGTATCAACTGACAGTGCTTTTGCTTGCGTTCGAGGGTGCTTCAGCCTTGTTGATACTTTCCGCGAGCCTCCGCTGACTGCACGCGCGCCTCCGGTCACTGCGCTCATTGACATAATTTTTCTCGCTTGTGCGGATGCGTCGAGTATGAACAAGGCTAGTCTGTCATACACTGTTCTGGGCTGCTCCGTGAGTGAAGACAGCTCTGTGTATCCGAGCACGGTCGGTGCTGTCTGTGAGCGGGGCAGAGTAACGTACCCCTCAGTCACACTGCAGTGTTTGTGAGACTCCGATACAGGAAAAAAAAAACAGAACTTATGCCCAAGCAAGCAAGCTGCTGATAGTTTTCGACTACAGTCCTTAAAGTTAACTGCAAGCATTGTAGCATTATGCCAGTTCCGCCGCACCAATAACACGGGGCTGCCCGCGGACATGCCTGACTTTAAATCGGCGCTACTAAACACGGATATCGGCTGATGCCGATATATTAAAAAATGACAAACATCGGCCCGATATATCGGCCGGCCGATATATCAGTCGACCTCTAGTTTCTTTCACCTCCTGCGGTTTTGACTCATGACCAGGAACAAACACACTTGCTGCTCCGTTGCTGCTCCGGGAAAACAAACTGCATCCACTGTTTCCTTAACGCTGGGTTATTTGGGAAGGTTATCTTTCCCACACAACCAAAAACACACTTATTTAGTGACATTGTTGTTTTCGTGGTCTAAAACAAAATGACAGCGCTGTCGGTGGCTTCCGTAACCTGTATGAAGCTCGTTGATGTGTGCGCTCTTGCTCTCGCTCTGATTGATGTGCGCACACACTCATCTGGGAGAAGTGCCCATACAAGGAATTTCGCCCTTTATGACGTCATATAGGGCCATACTCAAAATTATAACAATTTACAATAAGGTTTCATTAGTTAATATTAGTTAATGTATTAACTAACATGAACTAACCATGAGCAGTTCATTTGTTATCTTTGTTAATGTTCAATCCAGCCGTTCATGGTTTGTTCATGTTAGTTCACAGTTCATTAACTAATGTTAACAAGATTCTAATTAAGTATTAGTAAATGTTGAAATTAACATTTAATAAAGATAATTAAATGCTTTATAAGTGCAATTCATTATTAGTTCATGTTAACTAATGTAGTTAACTAATGTTAACTAATGCACCTTATTCTAAAGTGTTACCAAAAAGCTTTCGAAACTTGTTCGAATCTTGAAGGAGTGTATTTGGCACACACAAATTTTGGCCATGTTTAGCATGAGAATACAACTCTTTAACAGTGTAAATAAATATTGATTAAACTGGAAAGTTAAAATGATCAAATTAACAATTAACTTTTTTTCCCCATGTTAGCCTTAGCAGCTTAGCCTACTATTTTAACATATCACTAACTGGTTAAGAAAAAACTTGTTTGATTAGCCAAATAAAATAGAAAAATAAAATCATGATAACACAGTTGCTGCATCTGAATATGCCTACTTTCATACTATATAGTAGATGGAAAACAGTATGTGAGCACAGTAGTATATTTGAATTCATAGTATTCATAAAACAGTGGCTGAATGGACATATGATGGACACTTTACTATCCCATGAGGTCATGGGAGAGGATTTGTGAATGGTAGTGAAGTTATCTATACAGTATGCAATTTCTCTATGCTTTTAATCAGCCATTGAGGAAGGGGGATAGAATTTCAGATGACAGTTGCCTTTTTAAGCAATTCAAAATTGGAATTGCGTCATACTAACATTTTCACAAATCTTTTCTGAATAATTTTTTTTGTAATAAGCTAAAGAAACAAAACACGCTCACACCCTCTTCAAAAAAGATCATTTATAAAGTGTGAGCAGACAGTAAATTACATTTTCTTCCATATATTACAGCAAATTTTACATGACTAAGGTTCTTCTTGGTGTTAACCCTAGTGTGGATGCATGGGAACACTTAACACACATTGTGAAAAATGTTCAGCACACCTACAGCCAGCGGCAAAAAGTAACACTCAAACAATTACGTCATATGCAGAGAAGAACAGTATACCTTAAGTTGAGCCAGCCTAGGTAAAGACACACCTAATCATGGCACTGGGCCAGAAGGATTGCTAGAAGGAAGTGAGCCAGCTCAGCCTTTAACGACTATCTGAAACAATCTCTGGTCATAATTTCTTCATCACATGCTACAGAATCGTGTTAATGGAAAACATCCTACTGTCTCAAAGAGTCATGTGTTTTATGCAACATCCAGTGAAATCAACCAAAGTCATTTGCTCCAGAAGGCCTTCATTCTGCTTGGGACTGACTCAGGAAATGACTAACTCCATATCGGCCGTCCTAGATAACACTGTTAAGACACTGTTTATGAATTTATCTTGTCCGGTGTGTAGGCGATGGGTTGATGGCTTTACTCTGCACTGTGAAACACACTGTTTCATTGCAATGTGAGTATAGCAGAGCACAGGGAACCTGTTGTCTCACCCTCAACTTTTCCTACTGAGCTATATAACAGAAGCCCTCTTCTGTTCTTCAGAACTACTTGCCTTTTGCCCATTTTTGTAACATTATTAAAGTCTTTACTGTCAGCATCCTTGCTGTCTGTATTAATGTACTAATGTGTGTAAGATCCTGATTGGAGTATCCCTATAGATAATGCTACATGATAAAAAAGAAGGCCTCAACCATGCGATCAGAGATCAGTATTGGCAGATTCTGCCTCATGTGATTGGCCGATACTGCTTCCTGTGATCGGTATTGGCCGATACTGTCTCCTGTGATCAGTGATTGGCCGATACTGCCTCTTGTGATCAGTGATTGGCCGATACTGCCTCTTGTGATCGGTATTGGCCGATACTGCTTCCTGTGATTGGACGATACTACTTTCTGTGATCGGCTGATACTGCTTCCTGTGATCGGAATTGGCCGATACTGCTTCCTGTGATTGGCCGATACTGCTTCCTGTGATCGGTATTGGCAGATACTGCCTATTGTGATTGGTATCAGCCGAGACTCCTTCCCGTGATTGACCCCAAAAATCCTAATCAGAGCACACATATTTTTTGTCCATACCATGTGTAACGAGGTATGTTGAGGTATGGAGGCGGGAACCGGCAAACGTTCAAATACTTTAATAAACAAATAAATAAATACAAACTGAAAGTAAAAACGGCAGCCTCCTCACGGACGACTGCCACACACGCATAATAAAACAGAAACAAAACATAAAAGTCCAGGCCTGCTCCTCTTTCGTCCTTCACTGTCGGCGCTCCTCCTTTTATGCCTTGCAGCTCCTCCGTGAGATACGGTGCGGAGCGCAGCTGGCGCTCATTATCTATCACGCCACCAGCCTCGTGCCATTCTCCCACGGTCCCTCTACCTCGACTGCTTGCTACACCACGAAAGTCAAAGGATTCCAGTGTTGTTTTGGACCCTACACTGTCAGAAAAAAAGGTACATTGCTGTCACTGGGGCAGTACCCTAAGGTACAAAACCCAAAAAGGTACTAATATATACCTTTTAAGGTACTAATACTTACTCTTAAAGTACTGATACATACCTTTTAAGGTACTAATATGTACCATTTAGGGGTGAGTAAGGTACAAAGATGTACCTTTTCACTTTTGTACCTTAGGGTACCGCCCCAGTGACAGCACTGTACCTTTTTGTGTACTGACTTTCATTGTATGAACAAACTCTGTTGATAAATTCTTCAAAATGTCTGCTTTTGTGTTCTGCAGAAGAAAGAATGACATAAGGTTGAGCAAATGATGACAGAATATTCATGCTTGGGTGAACTTTCACTTTAAATCATTTTTAAGCAATACAAAATTTGAGACTTCTGTCACTCAGTTGTTTACAAGCTTCAGCTTCTCCTTCAAGAACAGACACGTTAAAGAATGTGACCCAACAACCCAACGACAGTGAGTATCCTCCGTGATAAATCTCACATGTCAACACCTCATCTCACAGTACAATACTATGAGTTTTGCTAAGAACACTTGGAGGAGGGGTTTCTGTAATTGTGCTGTGCAGTTCATCCATTCAGTGTTTATAGAGAGTGACTATAAAGCGCCATTCTTCAAGTTCTGTTCTCCTTGTCTCAAGCTGGCTCCTCTAAACTGTGTCAACATGCGTTTATCTTGAAAGTGGAGTCTAGCTTATCCTAAAACTAGAAACAACTTTGACCTGAGACTTGAGTTGTTTGACCTCTCTGTTATCTAAGACCATTCAATAATTGAATTGCCACTCACACAACAATCCTTTCTATCACTGACATTGCACCATATATGACTAACTAGTGCAGTGGTTCTCAACTGGTTTTGGTTCAGGACCCAAAGTTGACCTTAAATGTGACCCAACACAGCACCAAAAGGTCTTTAAAATCCACATTGAAATGTATTAAAATCACAGAAGCCCAAAAGTATGCTTTATTTGTGTAGTGTGCTTTCTAAATATCTGTTAAATTCTATCGGCACCCAATACCTCACCATACAAAACAGAACAAACTATATTTATCATAATTGCAAGTGAACCCATATTTCATGTAGTCTGAGATTAAAACCAAAATCGCAATATGGCTTAGCAAAGGCTGCTATTTGAATGAAATAAGCACACTGTATGTACTGCATGTTTCAGAGTGAAGCACGGCACTGTGTTCTTTTACACTTGAGCAGCTCGTGATCCGGTGTTTTTAGCGTCTCCATCTCTGCGTCTGAGTTAGACTGACTTTTAATGTGAATTTGGGAACATGTGAAGAAGCACTTATAAAAACGTATATGAAGCACTTATTAGCACTTTAAGCACTTTAAGGCAAGGTTATTCTGGTTAACTAAAACCTAAAACCATTAAAAAAAAAATTGTACTTAAATAAAATAAACATTTTAATTTAACTTGATGTAACTTACACCAGTGAAGGACGAGAGAGGACCAGGCCTGGACTTTTACGTTGTGTTTTGTTTATGTTTTATTATGTGTGAGTGTCAGCCGTTCGTGAGGGGCTGCCCGCATTACTTTCATTTTGTTTATTTATTTATTAAAGTCTTTGTTAATGTTCGCCGGTTCCCTCCTCCTTCCTCCTTCCTCCTTATTCTACGAACTCTGTTACAATAATATACATATGTTTTAATCACATTCTGAATCACAATCACCAAATTCACCAAATCATTAAGCCATATTCACCAAACCCTGAAGCTATATTTTATTTTACCTTTGAGGTTTTGGATGAAAACATGTTGGCATCTACCAAATTTCATTATCTTCTACCAAAAACAGATGAATTTGCACCAAAATACCACAGAGTTTGATTTAAATTTTATTTTGCCTGTTTAATGTTTTACTCTGCAATTCTGAAAATTATTTACTCAAAAGATCTTTTATTTTCCAAATTATTATTATTTTTATTTTTAGCACAGTTGAAAACCACTGCAATTTAGAACTGTATAATGATAGAGATAGTGAGGATAAAGTAATGAAAAAATTGAGGAGGAGGAAGAGAAATTACTTGTAGAACAGACCATGAACCATCAACGTATCATTGTTGATTCATTGTTTTGTATTTGTATTGAGGTTACTTTGTCTGTCATATTTGAAATGCTAAGTTCCTTCAGATGAGTGGGAATTCCCATCACCCTTTGCAGGTAATCAAGTGATGTCTTAGGAAGTCACTTTTGAAATGACTGGATCTGTCTTCTGTTACACAATAACTTAATTATTACTTGCGCAGTAATGGAATTATTCACAGTATTACAGTCTGATGCATCTATTAGTGGAAACTGCCAAGATGTTGGTCTCATTGGGGATATTTTGTGGTGCAAAATAGGGGTTGTTGATGACTAATTGTGTCATTAATCACTGACCTCACAGTTTTAGCTGATTTGATTGCCGCCGTGTTCTGAATCAGAGCTCATAATGGTGTCTCTGCAGCAATATAGACCACACTAAGTAAATGTAGTAGTACTTTTTTACCAGATGAGTGTGTGAGAAAGAGTAAATTCTCGTAGCATTCAGAGGAGCTCTGTGCCACGAGCACTATTTATCTTGGCCCACCGCAGAGTCTTTCCGTTGCCGCTCAGAGCACTTAAAACAAACGCCCACCTACACTGAATTCTGATTGGTTCATTAGCTGCAAAAGACACCTACATGCCTCAGATGGGCTCTCGTATAGCATTCACAGTTGATTCATTACAATTATTTTAGTCTTTTATTTGTATAAATAAAGATTTTGAAATGGCTTGGCCAGAGTCTAGACCTGAATTCAAGTGAAAACCTGTGGTTTGACCTGAAAATTGCAGCCTGCAGACACACTCCATCTAATTTGTGTAATTGGAACAAATTTGCATTGCAAAATGGGCTAAAATTCCACAAATGTTGCATAAACAAGAAGGCTCAAGACTGTAATTGTTGTTAAAGGACTGTGTATAAAGCTTTTTTAAGTCTTTTATGCTCACCAACACTGTAAAAAGTGATTAGTTGACTTCACTTAAAAAAGTGAGGAAACCCGCTGTAAGTAATAAACTTCATGCGTAATTGAAAAAAAAAAAATTAAGTTATGTGAATTTAGTTATTTTAAGGCAATGGGTTTCCTCACTTTTTTAAGTTCAGACAACAGATTATATTGTGAAATATTACAAATAAAATTACTGTTTTCTAGTTTAATGTTTTTTAAAAATACTTTATTCCTTTGACGGCAAAACTGAATTTATGAATTTCTTCAGTATCACATAATCCTTCAGAAATCATTTTAGTATGCCGATTTGGTGCTCAAGAAACATTTCTTATTATTAATGATGAAAATGGTTGCTATATTTGAGGAAATCATATTCAGTATTTATTTGAAATAGAAATCTTTTGTAGCAAAATAAAAGTCTTTACTGTCACTTTTGATCAATTTAATGAATCTTTGCTGAATTATTAATTTCATAAAAAATCTGTTTTACTGTATTATTGAATGAATAAAACTGATTTCAGTGTGTTCAAAAGTATGTTCAAAAATATTTTGGTTGGGAGGTTTAATGCCATCCATCCATCCATCCATCCATCCATCCATCCATCCATCCATCCATCCATCCATCCATCCATCCATCCATCCATCCATCCATCCATCCATCCATCCATCATCTTCTGCTTATCCGGGTCACGGGGGGAACAGTCTAAGCAGAGACACCCAGACTTCCCTCTCCCTAGACACTTCCTCCAGCTCTTTCGGTGGAACTACGAGGCATTCCCAGGCCAGCCAGGAGACATAATCCCTCCAGCGTGTCCTAGGTCTTCCCCGGGGTCTCCACCCAGTGGGACATGACCGGAACACCTCCCCGGGAAGGCGTCCAGGAGGCATCCGAAATAGATGCCCGAGCCACCTCAACTGGCTCCTCTCGATGTGGAGGAGCAACGGCTCTACTCTGAGCTCCTCCCGAGTGAACGAGCTTCTCACCCTATCTCTAAGGGACCGCCCAGCCACCCTGCGGAGAAAGCACATTTCGGCCGTCTGTATCCGTAATCTTGTCTTTTCGGTCATGACCCACAGCTCATGACCATAGGTGAGAGTAGGAACGTAGATTGACCGGTAAATCAAGAGCTTCGCCTTACAGAGCGGTACATCGACCGCGTTATTGCAGAAGCTGCACCGATCCGTCTATCAATCTCACGTTCCATTCTTCCCTCACTCGTGAACAAGACCCCAAGATACTTGAACTCTTCCACTTGAGGCAGGAACTCTCCACCAACCTGAAGTGGGCAAGCCACCCTTTTCCGACCATGGCCTCGGACTTGGAGGTCCTGATTCTCATTTAATGGATGAACAAATTGCAAAAAGAATGAATACTTAATTACCACCAAAATCATTTTTGCTTCTATTGCAATTTGCCTTTTATTGTAGATCTAAATGTTTTTTCTTTCTATCTGTGTGTTTAAGTGTGTCAGGGGACGAACATCAAACTGGCCCTTCTGGGAACAGTGGATGACCATTATCAGATTCTGGTAAAAATGTACAGCAACTGCACCGTGGTTCTGAAAAACCTGGAAATCGCATATATGACAGAAAAGCATGACTTGACTTTTCTCAGGGTATGATATATCCATTTACAAACACAAGATTCAGTGCTTTTTTACTGTTTGGTTGTATTGTAAGTCATCTGTAAATCAATGATTTTAGCATGTTGCTAATTATAGTTTGTTTTTCATGACAGATGCCTCGACAATATTTAAATCATGCAATATAACAACTCTTTATATAGTTTTAGTGTTGGATGCTTAGTAAGTTTTATGTTTTTTAGAGCATCCAAGAAGTTGGTGGCTATGTTCTTATCGCGGTCAACTCGGCTCCCATCATCCCCCTTGAGAATCTGCGCATCATTCGTGGCCACTCCCTTTTTGAAGACACATTTGCCTTGGCCGTCTTCATAAACTACAACAGCAGCACCGGACAAGGCATGGTCCAGTTACCACTGACTAGTTTAACTGGTATGTGGTTATATAAAAGTGTTCTTTGTCCTATTTTATTTTTTCCAAATGGGAATAACACATGCTTCTAACTGACCTGTATTTATGTCTTTCGCACATTTGTTTTGTAGAGGGAATAACATGCATTAATCTCCATGCCCAGTGCTGAAAGTTATATTTGGAAAATAATAATAGACCTATATTTCAACTGTCACTCTTAGTGAAGTTTGTCATACAGTACATTCATGCATTGTTCAAACATTTTCCCTCCTAGAAATACTGAAGGGTGGAATAAAAATGAACAGTAACGATCATTTATGTAATGTGGAGACCATCCAGTGGACTGACATTCTGAACAGGAAGAGCCAGATTGAAATTAAAGAGCTTCACAGCGTCACAAGATACTGTATGTCCCTGAATTGTTTGTTTTTTATAGATATTACACACATATTAAATGGTACTAATTAATGTTGCATGTTGATTAAGAATGTTCTACTCCACCTCCCACAGGTAAGAAGTGTGACCCGAGCTGTCACAATGGTTCCTGTTGGGGCCCTGGCCCTCAAAACTGCCAAACAAGTAAGTGTTCCTAAACTACTCAAGTGACTGAATCTGAATGTTTTTCCTACTTTCAAGATTTTTACTAAATTATTGAAAATACGCTATAGAAACAAGATGGCGCCGCGGATGGCTGCTTCGGTGTTGAGCTCTTCAGTTATTCACCAAAGACGAACTACTGGACATTAGGAAATACACACCAGACAATATGTCTGTAGTTTTTGATTATTCAGACGTTTTGTTTGATATCCTCGTTGGAGTCATTGCTGACACATGACTGCACACCCATACACAACAGCAATCTCTTCATCAAGTTTGCGGACGACACGACCGTAGTTGGTCTCATTAGCAACGATGATGAGACAAACTTCAGGAGCGAGGTGAGCCGCCTGGCTAGGTAGTGTGGCGACAACAATCTCTCTCTGAACGTGGAGAAGACAAAGGAGATTGTTGTTGACTTCAGGAGAATGCACACCCAGCACGCTCCTCTGACCATCAACGGTGTGACCGTGGAAAGGGTGAGGAGCACCAAATTTCTGGGTGTGCATATCACAGAGGACCTCTCCTGGACCGCCAACATCACAGCACTGACCAAGAAAGCACAGCAGCGACTCTATTTTCTCCGCAAGCTGAGAAGAGCCGGAGCCCCAGCCCCCATCATGCGCACCTTCTACAGAGGTACCATCGAGAGCATTCTGACCAGCTGCATCACTGTGTGGTACGGCGCCTGCAACGCATCCTGCCGTAAAGCACTTCAACGCATAGTGAGAGCAGCTGAGAAGATCGTTGGTGTCTCTCTCCCACCCCTCCAGGACATTTATAACTCCCGCCTCTCCCGCAAAGCCCTCATCATTGCGAGAGACCCCACCCACCCGTCGCACAGCCTCTTCAGTCTGCTGCCATCAGGGAGGAGGCTTCGCAGTCTCCAAGCAAGGACCAGCAGACTGAAGGACAGCTTCATTCCCCAAGCTGTCAGGGCATTGAACTCCCTCCCGACTCTCTGCCAACCCTCCCCTCTTCTGCCCCACGCACCTGATCTGGGAATCACCCCCCCCCAGTTCTCCTCCCTTCATCTACCTCATTATATTGTCTCTCTGAGGAATTGGTCTCCCCTCTTACAGACTCTTTTTTTTTGCACACAGACTCTTACAGACTCTTTTTTTTGCACACACTCTTATAATTTTATTTTATTTTATACCTGCACTGACTTAAATCTGAAATTGCACTATTGTTACCATTGTTTGCACTATTTGCCATCGCCACTTTACATCTATAATTCACTTTATCCATCTCTTTTTTCTTAATCTTTCTTCTGTTGTTGTTACTGTTAAAACTTTTTGTTGTTATTGTTATTGTTTTTTTGTTGTTGTTAGGCACCTAGGGTCTGAGAGTCATAGAATTTCAATTCTCTGTATGTATGTACTGTACGTATGGCAGAATTGACAATAAAGCTGACTTTGACTTTGAGTCGTGACTGTTTCTTTAAATCGCGTGGCCAGACGTAAGCGGGGGAAGCGAGGCGGTGCGCTGGTTAAACTCCGCGCGCACGGCCTCCGCACTCCTCTTCCCAGTATTCATCTTGCTAATCTCCGCTCTCTTCCTAATAAAACGGACGAACTGCTTCTCCTCACCCGGATTAACAAGGATTTTTCCAACTCTGCTGCACTGTGCTTCACTGAAACCTGGCTGAGTGAAGCCATACCGGACAACGCACTACATCTGCCGGGCTTCCAGCTGTTCCGAGCAGATCGCATCACGGAACTAACCGGGAAAACGAGAGGTGGAGGTTTGTGTTTCTACATCAACGAAAGTTGGTGTTCAGATGTAACAACGCTGAAGAAGATGTGCTCTCCTAACCTAGAGGCCCACTTCATAAACTGTAAACCTTTCTATTCACCGCGGGAGTTTTCCTCGTTTATTCTCGTTAATGTTTACATTCCTCCAGACGCGTGTGTCAGCGCGGCATTACAACAGCTGGCTGAACAAATAGCTGAGACTGAACAAAAGTATCCAGACTCTCTTTTAATTATTCTTGGGGATTTTAACAAAGCAAATCTCTCCCGTGAACTGCCAAAATACAGACAGCACATTACATGTCCCACCAGAGACAGTAATATTCTTGACCACTGCTACACCACAATAAAGAATGCATATCACTCCGTCCCATGGGCAGCTTTGGGGCTTTCTGATCACTGTGTGGTTCATCTTTATACCGTCCTACAGGCAGAAACTGAAATCAGCTAAACCTGTAATAAAGACTGTAAAAAGATGGACTAATGAAGCAGAGCGGGACCTACAAGCCTGCTTCGACTGTACTGATTGGAATGTCTTTGAAGCTGCTACCACTGATCTGGATGAGCTCACAGATACTGTAACATCATACATCAGTTTCTGTGAGGATACATGCATTCCTACCAAGAGATTCTTATCATTCACTAATGATAAACCATGGTTTACTGGGAAACTCAAACAGCTTCGTCATGCCAAAGAGGATGCTTACAGAAGTGGGGATAGGGTCTTGTATAACCAGGCCAGGAACAGACTGACAAAGGAGATCAGAGCTGCTAAAAGAAGCTACTCTGAAAAGCTGAGAAACCAGTTTTCTTCTAACAACCCTGCTGCTGTCTGGTCAGGCCTGAAGAATATCACCAATTATAAGCCACCATCCCCCCGATCTGCTGAGAATCAACATCTGGCTGATGAGCTGAATGCATTTTACTGCAGGTTTGAGAAACCTAATCTCACACCTCACACCCACTCTGATCTGCACTTCACACGTCCCCCAACACCTCCTGTACCCCCTCTCCTCCCATCCAACCTGAGCTTAAGGTCTGTGTGGAGCAGGTAACCAAAAGACAGAAGATAAGGAAAGCTTCAGGCCCAGACGGCATCTCATCTGCTTGTTTGAAAGCCTGCGCTGACCAACTGGCCCCAGTCTTCACGCAGATCTTCAATAGATCATTGGAGCAGTGTGAAGTTCCCCGTTGCTTCAAACGTTCCACCATCATTCCTGTCCCCAAAAAACCCCAAATCACTGGACTTAATGACTACAGACCTGTCGCTCTCACATCTGTGGTCATGAAGTCATTTGAAAGACTGGTTCTGGCCCACCTGAAGGACATCACTGGACCCTTGCTGGATCCTCTTCAATTTGCCTACAGAGCAAACAGGTCTGTGGATGATGCAGTCAACATGGGACTGCATTATATCCTGCAACATATTGACAGACCTGGGACTTATGCAAGGATCTTATTTGTGGACTTCAGTTCGGCCTTCAATACCATCATGCCTGATCTTCTTACAGCTAAACTGACCCAGCTCTCCATGCCATCCTCAATCTGTCAGTGGATCACCAGCTTCCTGACAGACCGGCAGCAGTGAGTGAGACTGGGGAAACTCACATCCAGGACTCTCACTACCAGCACTGGCGCCCCCCAAGGGTGTGTTCTCTCCCCACTGCTCTTCTCCCTGTACACTAATGACTGCACTTCTAAAGACCCTTCTGTGAAGCTCCTGAAATTTGCAGACGACACCACCGTCATCTGCCTCATCCAAAGCGGTGATGAGTCTGCTTACAGACTGGAGGTTGAACGGCTGTCTGTCTGGTGCAGTTATAACAACTTTGAGCTCAACACGCTCAAAGCGGTGGAGATGATAGTGGACTTCAGGAGGAACAGCCCTGCTCTGCCCCCCACTCACCATCATGAACAGCACAGTGGCAGCAGTGGAGTCATTCAGGTTCCTGGGCACCACCATCTCTCAGGACCTGAAGTGGGACAATCACATTGACTCCATTGTAAAAAAGGCCCAGCAGAGACTGTACTTCCTTCGTCAGCTGAGGAAGTTCAACCTCCCACAGGAGCTGCTGATCCAGTTCTACTCGGCTGTCATTGAGTCTGTTTTGTGCACATCCATCACTGTCTGGTTTGGTTCAGCTACCAAATCTGACATCAGGAGACTACATCGTACAATCCGGACTGCAGAGAGGATTATTGGTGCCCCCCTGCCAGCCCTCCAGGACCTGTACTCTTCCAGAGTGAGGAAGAGGGCAGGTAGAATCATCACAGACTCCGCTCACCCTGGACACTTCCTGTTTGAACTGTTGTCAGGACGGCGACTCCGATCACTGGCCATTAGAACATCTAGGCACAGGAACAGTTTCTTCCCACAGGCCATTTCCCTCTTGAACAGTTGAATACCCCCAACCCCCCAGCCGCCTTTAAGTGCAATACTTTGACTGTTTAGTGCAATATATTCTAAACTAGTGCAATATATTCTTAAATGTAACTGTGACCTTATATATATATATATATATACATACTTTTATTTTTATACTATTATTCATATTTGTATTTTTGTGTTCATGTTGTGTTGTATTGTATATGTGCACTGGAAGCTTCAGCATCAAGACAAATTCCTTGTGTGTGCAAGCACACTTGGCAATAAAGCTCTTTCTGATTCTGATTCTGATTCTGATACGCTATGTAGAAGTGTTTCAAAAAATTCAACAAAAACAAAATGACAGATATCTTTTAGAAGCTAGTGACTGGATACTTTTACTACCATTCAAAAGTTTGGTTCTGAAAACTGCAATCTCTCTAAAACCCTGTCTTTCCGAGAGCCTACTCTGCTCTGATTGGTCAGATGGCCCAGTCTGTTGTGATTGATCTACTCTGCTCTGATTGGTCTGATGGCCTAGTCTGTTGTGATTGGTCTACTCTGCTCTGATTGGTCAGATGGCCTAGTCTGTTGTGATTGATCTACTCTGCTCTGATTGGTCAAGTCAAGTCACCTTTGTTTATATAGCGCTTTTTACAATACAGATTGTTTCAAAGCAGCTTCACAGTGTTACCAGGAAAATAAAGCAACATAATTTGATTCAGCTGTACAGCCACTCTAGAGAAAACAGTGATGTCATCCAGCTCAGTTCAATTATCATATAGTGTCAATGTGGGAAGACATTTTAGTTTCTCCGCATTAATCCTGCCCACTTTAAATTTCTGACCAATCACACAATAGTTCTCAGACACACACAAGAAAAAAGTTCTGCTCAGATGATGTGTCGAGAACAAGCTGCGAGAACTCCCAAACCAGGACTCCGAGAACAAAATGACATCATTATGTTCTTGCAGCCCTGGGAGCGAGAACTTTTTTCTCAGTTCTTGCAGAGTATGTAATCGCCTTCAGTTGGGGGGCCAGTTCTCCTCTGGCCGATGAACATACAGTGTATGATTATGATTTAGGCAAACATTACAAGTCAGAAGTCAGATTAGATTGGAACATTCAGAACAGTTGTCCAGTTCCATCTGGTTGAAGATCGGAGTCATCACGCAGGAGACGTGTTTGTTGAGGATCAGTGCCACTGGATGTCGTGTCGATGAAGCCTTCACAGGGGAGAGTCTAGTTGACACACTCTCTGCAGACACTTCAGGGATGCGTTGATCTTGTCTAGGCACAGGATCCGGCTGACTGCAGTAAACCTCGGGATAAACAGAGAGACTAACATTAGCGTAGATGCCATTCTTCTTATGATGTAAAGAGTACATCAGGTGTTATGGGAAGTGTTCCCAGTTCCGGCTGACCTAGTTAATTCAGCTTAACAATCATTTAACGGATTTGAATAATAGATATTGATAATGTGTATGCCATAGTAAAAACATAGTTTTTAGTCTAGATTTACTCTACTCTGCTCTGATTGGTCAGATGGGCCAGTCTGTTGTGACTGGTCTTGAAAGCACAAAACTTTTCAACATTTCGACAATACAAACCAAACTCTTCCAGGCCTCAGCTACAACTACAGTGCTTGAAGGTCAATGTAGATGTTCACGGGCAGCCAAACAAGACCGTAGACTGGCATTATGCAAATGTGTTACATTGGTATGTAACAGGAAGTGAGACTGGAATTGCTGATGACTGTTTTTTAGGAGACAATAACTTGCACTTGTATCTTTGACAGCTATATTATAAACTAAATCAAAGGTACTATTTGAATAAGCGTAATTGGGACACTTTAATATTTTTGTGGAAACCAACCATGATACTTTTTTCAGGATTTTTTTATGAATAGAAAGTTCAAAAGAACAGCATTCATTTGTAATAGAAATCTTTTATAATATTATAAATGTCTTTACAGTTGTCACGCTGGATTATTGCAAGGAACGTGTACAATGAAGGAGATTAGAACTGACTTTAAGAAGTCATAATTTTTCAAAAACTGATGCACCTCTTGCAGGAAATAAATGTTGATGATATTCACATCAAGACGTACATCAATGTTTGGTCAAGATCTTGTATTGACAATGCAAGAGTCCAGCACTCTGTAAAGTCTCCTCCAGAAAAGACTTTCAATGAGTTTAAGGTCTGGACTCAGAGGTGCCAATTCATGTGTGAAAATGTTTCTTCATGCTCCCTCCCAACCATTCTTTCACAGTCTGAGCCTGATGAATCTTGACATTGTGATCCTGGAATATGGCCATGATGTGTCTTCCTACATGGTTGTTTAAGAAATGAAAAGCTACACACTCCATCAATTAGGGTTAGAAGAACTGTTGCCAAACATATAACATGCTAGAAACACAAAAATCACTGCAATAATGATCCAATCACAGACTCTTCAGCATTTGCCTATTTAAATCCAAAAAGTGACTTTTCTTTTTGGCCGGGCAGTGTATTCCAGGACTGCTGAAGAACACTACTTGACCCCTGAAGGACTGTTTTGAAAACTCTTCAGAAGAATATTGAATTGTTGTTGCTGTGCTCAGCTGTAGCAAACACTGATAGGGCTGTTAGGATATCTGAAGTTCCTTCTCTCTCTGAATCCAGTGACTAAAGTGATCTGTGCGGAGCAGTGCTCGGGCAGGTGTAAGGGACCCAAACCCATCGACTGCTGCAATGAACATTGTGCCGCCGGCTGCACTGGACCCAAACCAACTGACTGCCTGGTGAGAACCGGACGTGTGCAGATTAATTTCCCAACCATTCACTTGTTTGCTCATTCATCATTTAGTACATACTGAATGCTATATGTGAGTCTAACTACAGTTTATAACACTGTATTTAGACTTTATAACACGCAATTCTGACTTTATAACTCGCAATTCTGGCTTTATAACTCGCAATTGCGACTTTATATCCCAATTCTGAGGAAAAAAAGGTCAAGAATTGTGAGAAAAAAAGTCTGAATTGCGTGATATAAAGTTGCAATTACCTTTTTTATTTTTTTAATTCTGTGTCGGAAACAAGCTTCCATTGTAGTGTACTATATATAAGCCTTCGAAATAAGTACAAGTTATTTAGCGGCTAGAAACACTTTATGGCTTGAATGTCCTAATAAAAACGATAAAACACTTCATAAATTATTCTGATTAAACAATACAGTTCATGTCTGCAATATTACAGTGAAACATTCATTACCAATGGAGTGCACAGCTGCAGTAAATGTAACCTCAAGGGCAAATAAGATGCTTTCGGACTAGTGCGCTCATGGGAAATGCTGTTTGTGTGCTTGCATTCTGCAGGCCTGTAAGGATTTCCAGGATGAAGGGACATGTAAGGACGCATGTCCACGGCTCATGCTGTACGACCCCAACACCCACCAGCTCGCTCCCAACCCCGACGGGAAGTACAGCTTTGGAGCGACGTGCATCAAGATATGCCCACGTAAGGCGAGGCTGAAGTCAGAATGAGACACCATTCTTCACTGTTTTTTTTTTCTTTTTTTTTTCAAATTGAACACACGACCAGATTCTAATTATATCTTTCATGTGAATTTAAGCTGTTAGGTCTTGCATTGATGCATTCTAGAGATTAATGTTTTAGGTGTTCAGGGTTAAAATATAAACAACACAATTCAGGTAAAGAGAATCACTCTGGTGTGGATCGTGAGCCTGCAACTCAAACTCTGGTTTCTGAATAGCATCTCAGAAAGCAGGATAACCATGACAGAATGATTTTAGGCATTAGGATTGTGTTGCTGGTTGGTTGTGGTTAATGATTCTGGATGGACTGATGGTGTGATGTTTTTCTCAGACAACTATGTCGTGACAGACCACGGGGCATGTGTAAGAACATGCAGCCCTGGCACCTATGAGGTGGATGAGGGTGGAGTTCGGAAATGTAAGAAGTGTGATGGCCTGTGTCCAAAAGGTACAGTTGAGACTGCTGGTCAAGTTTTGTAACAAGCTGTTTTTTTAAGAGGAAGAAATATATATATATATATATATATATATATATATATATATATATATATATATATATATATATATATATATATATATATATATGTATATGTATATGTATATATATATGTATATATTCTATATTCTACTTAGACAAATATATTAGTCTTGTTTTAGTTGCATTTACAAATGTATTTTAATATAATAAAAAAATATAATTAACTCTTTCCCACCAGCATTTTTGAAAAAAAGTTGCCCAGTCACGCCAGCATTTTTGATCATTTTCACAAAACTTTTCCTGGCCCCCCAAATGTTTTTGTTGTATGAATATCTGAACATATAACATTTTAAGCAAAAGGCTGAGAAAATCACATTTTTGTCAAAGATCGGATCCAGATCGGATTCTGAACGATGATCAAAACACAGATGAAACACAGTAGATCGAGTCAACATTCCCAAAGCTCCCTAGAGCTCGTCCTGGGTCAACATTTCACTCATTTAAAATTAGACAGTTTTGATTTATATGCTGTTTAATGTTGGTGATCATGTTATTTTACATATACATCTGCTTACATATGCTATGTCTCGTTTCTGCTTCTTTTTCTCCTGAGTTTTGATCAGGAGATTCAGTACTCTTTCAGAATATCTGTCACAGCGTCCCCTACCGTATAACAGTGAAAACATAGAAAAGCCAGAAATTTCCGTCAATGGCGGGGAAAGAGTTACAACTATATAGAAGGCATAAAAACAATAATCCATTACAGTGTCTGTTAGTGATCTGTCCTTCCATAAAATTGCACGTTAACTATTTTAACTAAGCTTTTCTAACAACACAGTCTACATATAGCCATGATATGTTGTATTTTGTTTGTGTGTGTGTGTGTGTGTGTGTGTGTGTGTGTGTGTGTGTGTGTGTGTGTGAGAGTGTATATAGTATCGTTCCAAAGGTTTGGGGTTGATCAAATTTTTTAATGAAAGAAGTCTCTTATCTCTCAACAAGGCTGTATTTATTTGATCCAAAATATTATTACAAGATAAAACTTAATTTTTAATTTAACTTGTAAATCATTTATTCCTGTGATCAAAGCTGAATTTTTCAGCATCATTACTCCAGTATTCAGTGTCACATGATCCTTCAGAAATCATTCTAATATGATGATTTGGTGCTCAAGAACCATTTCTGATTATCATCAATTGTGGAATTGTTTTTGGGGTTTTAGTGCATTTTTTTCAGGATTCTTTGATGAATAGAATGTTCATGAAAGTTGATGAATAGTACAGCATTTATTTGAAATACAAATATTTTGTAATATAATAAATGTCTTTACTGTCCTCAATTTAATGTGTCTTAGCTGAAGTTACATACTGGCTCAACATATTTAATAATGACATTTATTTAAGTAAAATCTTGCTGACCCCAAACCTTTGATATACACATTTAATGTATATAAAATGTTAATCAATGTACATTAATGTATATATTTATGTTTGCAGGATAGTTGAGAAACACAAATTTTAGCTTTCTAAAGACATTCATACATTTAATGCCTTCAGATCCAAAGTTTTTTAAGATAAGCATACATTCAGTCAGGTTTTTACTGGTAGCACAAGTACTGAGTTTAGTATTGCCTTCAGGGCTAATTCTTCACCTAAGAAAGGAGTTGCAGTTAATATTTAATGTGTGTTACCATCCCCAGTTTGCAATGGGATTGGAATGGGGCCTTTGACCAATGTCCTGTCAATCAATGCCAGCAACATCGACTCCTTTGAGAACTGCACAAAAATCAACGGAGGTGTTGCAATCCTCACCATATCCTTCAGTGGGTGAGAATGATGTTTTACCCTCTCTGATAAGAAAGAATTGACTGTACAATGCTTAGTACCATTCTATGTTGCTGAAAGACAATTATTATATATGAATATTTTTGGTTACACTTTATTTCAAATAGTCCACTTTAGACATTCTAATAACTATTAGTAACTTTGCAACTACATGTCAACTAAATCTCAGAGCATGTTTAGTCGACGGTTAGGTTAGGGTTCAGGTTAGTAGAATAAGTTAACATGTAGTTGCAAAGTTACTAATGTCTGTTTGGGAAGCGTCAAAATAAAGTGTTAGCACATATTAAGCAGACAGTCTACTGATACTCTAAAGATTGGTATTTGACATTTAGTTGCAAAGTTATCGATACTTATCGATTCTCATTTTGATTTAAAGTTACAAAAGTTATTCAGTGATTTTCTTTTTCTTTAGTGTCCTTTGATTAACATTAATGACACAGACGCAGCAGGTTTATTAGGCTGCTGTCAGTTTAAGAGCTGCACAGATTCAATGTACTGATACTAGGGATGCTCATATTGACCGTTTAACTGTTAACCGATAGTAAGAATTTTGACCGATTAATACCAGTTATATCAGTTAAACGGTTTAAAGGTTTAAAGGTTTTTATATATATATATATATATATATATATATATATATATATATATACGAGTATAAACACTCCCCCAAACAGACAAGGCGTGTGCGCAGTCAGCGGACCGGAGGCACTGCGGAGACAGACGAAAGCATAAAGAAGGCTTTCTGCCAACAGGCTGTGCTCCAGACTAACCCACATCATTTAGACATGTTACTTTAAAAAAAATTAAAACCAGTCAAGGTGTGGATTGAGGTAGGCCTGCTATTTTTATTTGACAAAAAAAAAAACACTATTACGGTTCTTCAAAACTTCAAACGGATTCAGTGTATTTTCGTTTTGTCATCTTGATTTGGTAATTATTTAAGTGAAAAATATTTATAGTGTAGGCATATTTATTTTATGCTTTTTATTTATGATTTTATTCAGTTTTTTTCTGTTGTCAGAAACGTTGGAAGTGCGTGAAAATTTGATAATGTGTGAATCCAGGTTCTGTTGTTGAGCTGTTCTGTATGTTCTGCTGTTTGCACAGTAAAATAAACCCGCGAAAAAAGTGTTTTTAACGGGTCACAGACACTCGTCAGTTGTATTTCTATTTAATGACAATTCAATATTATAATCTTATCAGTTAACAGTTAATAATCGATTAATGAGCATGGGTTGTCGGTCGGGAAAATTAACCGAAATGAGCATCCCTAACAGATACACGCAAAAACATTCTTTGTCAAATATTTACATTCACTTAAGACAAATCTGACTGTGTTTATGAGGATATTTTGACAGTTTTGTGTGTATTTGTCTGTTCAAGCGCAAGAAGATGCAAAGAGAACTCAATTCAGTATTCGCTCAATTCAGTATACTGCATGAGAGGCGGGTGCTTGCGCTTTGGATGTGTGCGAATTGAGTTTTCTTTTGTGTCTTCTAGCGCTTGGATGGTTTGAAATCACATTTATATTTGCACACAGGAATCGTTAAGCGTAATGGAAATGCTCATCTTATTGAATCCATGGTTCTTGAAAACTTGGTACCAATTTTCGATACCCAACCCTACTTATAGTCAGTAGAATGTCTGTTGAGGGAGGATCAAAATAAAGTGTTAGCAGATAGTAAGCAGAGAGTCTAATAATCTAATGAGAGTTAGTTGACATAGTTAGTTGAGTAGTTGCAAAGTTAGTAGAATGTCTAAAGTGGACTATCAAAGTAGTATTACCAATTTTTTTTTGTTTTTTGGTTTTTGCCATTTACTTAGCTAAGATTGTTTGATTGAGCCAATTTGTTTTTTTTTTTTTTTTTTTTTTTTTTTAGTGACCAGTATACTAAAACTCCAGCACTGGACCCAGACAAACTCAGCGTGTTCAGAACTGTAAAAGAAATCACTGGTGAGAATTCAGTGGTTTAATATTGGATGTATGATGGTTAAAATGGTGTATGTAGGGGACCTTTAGCCCCTCAGTGTTCGTAAACTTCTTCTCCCAACTCAAAGGCTTCCTGGTGATTCAGCAATGGCCAGAAAGCATGTCATCCCTCAGCGCCTTTGAAAACCTTGAGGTCATCCATGGACGGACAAAACAGCAGTAAGTCAATAAAAAATACTGTAGTCTCAAAAGGGGCTTTCGCACCGGGTAGTTATAAGAACTTAGTTATAGGAATTAGCCACCAGGGCGGTTCTGCCAATGTTGCTGCCAATAGTGCATCTCCCTCCAAGCATACATGAGACACAAGTGGTTCTCTTGCTACTGGTTTAAGACTTTTCTCCAAATCCACTCTGAAAACCATAATAAAGAAATCACATTAGATGGATACAAAGCAAAATCATGCACAAAAGCGTGCATAACAGATGAAATGGCATTTAAAACAAAATACCTCGTTGGCTACATGCTTCGACAAAAATAAATAATCTTGTAATCTTCTTCATGACCATTCAAGGCCTTTGTGACGAGAATACACTTTTAATCAGAGCATACATAATGTCCGTGCTTGCCTGCGTGAACTACGAGTCTGATGTGAAGTCAGCATTTGCACATAAACTTGAAACGACATTTCAAAATAAAAGTACTGCAACTTGTAATAAATAAAATAATGTATAAATGTATAAATAACAAACATAACCTAAATTCTCAATTACGATTTTAGAAAACAAACAAATTATATATAAATTATATATAAACAATATATTGGCAGCATTTACAAATAGGAACTTGACATAAGCAGTGATCAAATCAAATCACCTTTATTTATATAGCGCTTTTTACAAGTCTAATTGTTTCAAAGCAGCTTCACATTGTTAACAGGAAAATAATGCAACAGAATCTGATTCGGCTGTACAGCCGCTCTGGTGAAAACGGTGATTGTTATCCAGCTAATTTCAAGTATCATATAGTGTCAATGCGGGCAGATCGGTAATATAGTTGAAATTTAGGTGTCCCCAACTGAGCAAGCCAAAAGCCAGAGGCAACGGTGGCGAGGAACCAAAACTCCATCAGGGCCAGAATGGAGAAAAAAACCTTGGGAGAAACCAGGCTCAGTCGGGGTGCCAGTTCTCCTCTGGCCAACGAACAAACAGTGTATGATTATAATTCTGGCAACATTGCAGGTCTTAATTCATATTAGGTAAATAGATCTTCGTAAGATTGTTCGAAAGATTGGAGTTGTCATGCCGGAGGCGGGTTTAATGAGGATGCTTGTTGTTGTGACTTTTATTATGAGCCTGAGCACACAGCGCTCCCATTCTCCATCTCCATGTTTAACAGTCCTGTCTAATATGTTATTAGATAGAACTATTATACAAAAAAAGACAGTATATGAAAAAGCGTTTGCCTTGTGGTTGATGTATGGTGTCGCTAGCTGAAGGTTGAAGGTTGGGATGACCATCTATCACTGTTTTCCATGTTTGTAGAGTTTTTTTTTTTTTTTGTAGAGTAAATATATAGACTATAGTCTATGTGTGTAGGCGGCTTTTTGTTTTAAAAATGGTGGGTGCAGTTGTTTGCTGCATTCGACCAATCAGCATTCACTTACTGGTAGTTCCTATAGTGCTGGTATAGACCCTACTTAGGAGTAGAAGCTAATTTTAGTTCCCCTAAAAGATGTTCTTAGAACTAAAATCATTCCCAGCTCCTGCAGTGTGAACACCAAAATGCGGGTACTTCTGCCATTAGTTCTAGGAACTATGAAAAGGTTCCTGTGGTGCAAAAGCCCCTAAATATGTTGCCAGTCTCAGATAATTTTGATGGATTACAACAAATTAGGCGGCTGCTCCTAAATGAATCATTTTGTTGAGTCTGTTTTGCATATACAGAACCTCTCTCTCTCTCTCTCTCTCTCTCTCTCTCTCTCTCTCTCTCTCTCTCTCTCTCTCTCTCTCTCTCTCTCTCTCTCTCTCTCTCTCTCTCTCTCTCTCTCTCTCTCTCTCTCTCTCTCTCTCTCTCTCTCTCTCTCTCTCTCTCTCCTGCTCTCACAGAGGTGCATTCAGCTTTGCTGTCACCAAAAGTAAAATCACACATCTCGGCCTGCGGTCTCTGAGGGAGATCAGTGATGGTCACGTGGTCATCTCTCAGAATGAGAATCTCTGCTACACCAGCCCTGACCACTGGGAACGCCTCTTCAGATCTGAACACCAGACTGTCAAAATATCAGCAAATGCTGATGCTGCCACCTGCGGTAAATGGATTATCACAATAACACCTGTCAAAGAATTTCAGTTTAGTTCACCTCAAAAATGACAATTCTGTTGAAAGTTACTCACCTGTATGCCTCTCCAAACCTGTATAGTATGTGGCTTTTTTCTGTGAAGCACAATTTTTCAAGAATCTTCAGTCTTTTTCCAAATACAGGTCACACTGATCACACATCTCAAAAAAGCACACAAAACATAAAAGCAGTCCAAACGACTTCTGCACTTTATTCCAAGTCTTCCCTTGTGAAAACAAGTGCACTTAATTTTATTGAGTCATGCAATACGAAAGTTTTTCACTGAAAATGGCCACATTTGCAAAGTATAAAGCTACGAGCACAGTATAATGGCTGGCAGGGCAGGAAAGTTTATTTTTCTGAGATGAGAGACTTATTTCGTAACAAGTTACATCTCATCTGACTGCAGATACTAAATCAGGCACTTTTTACTTAAAGGGATCCACCCAAAAATTACACCCAAAATTACAATTTTGGGTCAAATGTTGGTAAACTGACAGTTGATGGTAGTCGTTGACTTCCATAGTATTTTTTTCCTACTATGGAAGTCAATCCGGTTACCAACATTGAACAGAAGAAAGAAACTCAGGTTTGGAGCAATATAAGGGTGAGTAAATGATGACAGAATTTTCATTTTTGGTGGACTATCCCTTTAAACTGTGCCTGCGTCAACAGCTTTCAGCCATGGTTTTCAAAATAAAAGCCTCGCACCAGAAAAAGGGAATTACTTTTGTTGTTATTTCTTTGACCGTACACTCACGACCCACCAGTTAAGAATCACTGCTCTAGAGAACACATGAATTAAAAACATTCAATCAAAAAAACAAAGAATTGTTCATTTTAGTAACTTGACGTCAGATATGGCTATGTCACAGATTGGACATCAGTGATATCAAGCTTCCTTGGTTCTTGCATCTATCGCGAATAACGCATATGAAATAAAGAGATTCAGTTGTTTGGATTACTTTTATAGTGCTTTTAGTCCTTTTGTGGATTTGTTTGCATAGAAAATAGCTGCGTAAAGATTCTTCAAAATGTCTCCTACATTTTACACAAAAACTTATGGGTTTGCAAAGAGTAAAAAATACCAGAATTCTCTCTTTTGGTTGAGCTATTCCTTCAATACAATCATCCATTTGTAATGGAAAGTTTTACATTCTTGCTTTAACAGATTTTTAAGGTTGATTTTTTAAAAATGTGCTTGGTATATCTTTTTGTTGATATCTTATGTGTGTGTGTGTGTGCGTTACAGAGAACCAGAACAGCACGTGTGATGAGATGTGCACTGCTGATGGCTGCTGGGGTCCTGGTCCCACTATGTGCTTCATCTGTAAGCATTACAGCCGTAAAAAACACTGTGTGGCTTCCTGTAACCTACTGGCTGGGTGAGTGAGAGCACTATTATGCCTTCTCAGTTGATCCATGTTCAAATTCGAAATAATAGCTCTACAATAGGCCAAGTCTGTTAATGCAAACACCTAAAAATTGTCTCATCAACTCCTGCCATTCCAGATGCGTATTACTTTCCTTCTTCTGCAGAAGAATTGAGAAAAACATTTTCAGCTCTGTAGGTGCATACAGTGCAAGTCAGTAGTGTCCAAAATAACATAAAGGCAGCCTAAAAGCATTGCTAATTGTGTGGACTGACAGATAATATAATAATCTCAATAAAATCATGATTGATTGGGTGGGTGGTTGGGTGGTTGGATGGATGGATGGCTGGATGGATGGATAGCTGGATGGATGGATAGCTGGATGGATTGGTTGGTTGATTCATGGGTGGGGGGGATTGATGGATGGATGTGTGTGTGCTGGTGGTTGGTTGGATGGATTGATGGATGGATGGGTGGATGTGTGTGTTGGTGGTTGGATTTGATTGATTGATTGATTGATTGATTGATTGATTGATTGATTGATTGATTGATTGATTGATTGATTGATTGATTGATTGATTGGGTTTGTGGATGGATGGATGGATGGATGGAGGGTGGGTGGATGGATGGATGGATGGATGGATGGATTGATTGATTGATTGATTGGGTTTGTGGATGGATGGAGGGTGGGTGGGTGGATGGATTGATTGATTGATTGATTGATTGATTGATTGATTGATTGATTGATTGATTGATTGATTGATTGATTGATTGATTGATTGATTGATTGATTGGATTTGTGGATGGATGGATGGGTGGATGGATGGATGGATGGATTGATGGATTGATTGATTGATTGATTGATTGATTGATTGATTGATTGATTGATTGATTGATTGATTGATTGATTGATTGATTGATTGATTGAATAGAACAGGAAATGCTGGGAGAGGGGGGATATCTGAAAAAAGTGGCTCAACTAATAGCGAATTTGAACGTTTGGTATTAAGTGATTATTTTGTTATTTCAGTGATGATTTAAACTGAACTCATTTTTGTCTATATAGTGAGCCACGTGAATATGAGGTCAACAAAACCTGTGTTGAATGCGACTCTGAATGTCTGCTCATGAATGAAACTCTGACCTGCACCGGCCCTGTAAGTATCAAACCTACAGCACCGCATGATCTGATTTACTCTTATTTTTGAAATAGCTGATGGCAGCACACCAATCTCTCAAACCAATGTTTTCTGTCCCAGTAGTGTCCTGGAGACACATCATTAAATTCACATCACTACAAGACTGTAGAAAATTTGCTTGTTGCCATCTAATTGCCAACTTTTGTCCAGGGACCCGACAAATGTACAGTATGTGCTAACTACAAAGACGGGCCGCACTGTGTACCACGCTGCCCGCAAGGCGTACCGGGAGAGAATGACATACTCATTTGGAAATATGCTGACGTGATGCACGTTTGCCAGCCCTGTCATGAGAACTGCACCCAGGGGTGAGAGAAGCTTCATATACGATGCTTTCATTTCAATGTAATGACATAAAACGGTCATTTGTGTAATTCAACCAGGTTCATCGGGGGACTGCAGCGTGTACTAGTTGTGATTGTTGGATTTTATGTTTTACTTTGCAGATGTACTGGGCCTGATCTGAAAGACTGCAAAGATTTCAAAAGGTGAGAAATAAATTTGTCCTATAAAGCTTTGTGATTCTTGGGATATTCTAAAAATGTGATGTTTATGACAGTGTTCATCTGTTAACACTTTATTTTGATAGTCCACATTCTACTAACTATAAGTAACTTGCAACTACATGTCAACTAACTTAAGACTGGCCCACACTTACCAGATTTTGTTCCTCTAGTGTGTGGAGTGACACGATGTGACCAAGACACACAAACAGATTCCAATTACAAACAACCGCCTGTGAAATCTCGCAAAATCTCTTGCGAAGAAACGTGACTTTAGAGTAAACAAACATGGCAGACAATGGGCAAGAAGAAATGGCGGTAATAGTGTTTGGACTGCTTTTTACAGAAAATTCGCTGAAAAAAAGAAAAAGGTTTGGATGAAGTCGTGGAGAAGGCGTTAACATGGACTTTATATGTTACAGTGCGAGCTGGAGGTGTGAGCTGGAGGTGTGAGGGCTTTACCTAGGATTGTCGGAAGGGGAGAACTGGGCCCAAAATCACCCTGAATATCTTGTAGTGTGTACCCAGCTTTAGTTGACATGTAGTTGCAAAGTTACTTATAGTTAGCAGAGTAGACTGCTTGATATCTGCTAACACTTTATTTTGATGCTCCTTCGACAGACATTCTACTAACTATAAGTAACTTTGCAACTATATGTCAACTAACTAGCAGTCATTAGAGTATCAGTAGACTTCTTAATATCTGCTAACACTTTATTTTGATGGTCCACTTGAGACATTCTACTAACTATAAATAACTACGTCAACTTATTCTACTAACCTGAACCCTAAAACCTTACCCTAACCTAACAATCTACTAACACAACAGTCTATAACAGTTTACTGATACTCTAATGAGAGTTAGTTGACATGTAGTTGCAAAGTTACTTATAGTCAGTAGAATGTCTAATGTGCGCCATCAAAATAGTTTCCGTCTAAAAAGTAATAAAGAGGCTGTGAATTAGAAGATATTTTTAGAAAATGATGCCGCATGATCAAGTCTTCATCCCAGTGGATTTTTGTAATAAATGAGAATGATGCATATGGTGAGAAACAGAGGAAGGTGCCCTCCTTAAAAGAACAATGTGCCTTTCTTCAGACTGTAACAGATATAGAAATGGGTTTAGCATGAACAGGATGATAATGTATCATCCAATATATTATTAAGGGATATAAATAGGGACATTTGCTAATTTAGTTTTAGCACAAAACTGAAAACCATGAAAGGTTAAGATGACCAAAAAGCCCTGCTGGAAAATATATATTTTATATTTTATCATAAGTTATGATATATATAAAGGGTTTGACATTAACACCCATCAACCCACCAAATGCGGGTGGAATTCAGCAGTGGCGTGTAGCATGATCACTCCTACTACGCATCTTGCCAGTTGAATTTTATAGAGTATTTAATAAATAAATCTTAAAAAAAAAAAGCATCAAAAATGCCCCAAAAAATTTCCAAAAGTTTCAGAAATATCTGAAATGCTTCCAATACTCATTTTCTGCAAAATAGATACATGATACCAGCTTTCTCGCTCTCTCGTCTTTCCGACAGCGAGTCACCCCTCACTCACTCGTTTCATTTGCTCCGGATGAATAGCCTATTGTTGGTGTTACAGGGCTTGCATTTCGACATGGGGTTGCGCATATTGTGCATAATATCAACGTAAAGAGTTGATAAAGAAAAAGCATTGTGTATCAGTATAATGGATCTATGCGTCAGCTCTTTACCCTCATACTGTGTTTGTTGTTTGTTTCCTGTTACCTGTCATGGTATTTGGTAATATATATATATATATATATATATATATATATATATATATATATATATATATATATATATATATATATATATATATATATATATATATACAAATTTATTTATTTATTTATTTATTTAATTTTTTCCCCGTTTACTTCCCATCTATATGTTTATGCTATGTTTTGGAGGATATGAAGGTTTTTTTTTTACCTATTTACAGCAAAATTCCTCAACTACACCATTAGTATGCATAAGTATTTTTCAATTCTTTTGAATTGTCTTGTTTTTGCAATAATGCAACATAAGTTGCCACAAGACTTAATTGTAATCACATTTATTTCAATAATCAAAAAATATAAAGAGTCCTTTTTCAAAGTCGTGATTTTGTCTTTAGGGTCTACTAGAATAGGCTTTCATGCTTGATTTTTCAAAACACATTATTTTTCACATTTTAACGCTCTGAGGGTGCGTTTCCTGTACAATGATGTAACTTGCTGATTAACTACCATAGGATACATCGTAGTAACATGGTCGCAACTCTGCCATTTGAACCACATTGGTTCAGCAATATAGGACTGTTGTTAATGATGTCACGTGCATTATAACTTCTTCTAATTAATCTGCTGGAGATCCCCAGATGCTGCTGTAACGAACATGGCACCAAATGACTACTTCACTGTTTTTTGTTTCATGTAATTTTGCTTTATTTGATCTTTCATTGATCTCTGGTTCCCTCATGAACTCTGTCATACTCCGGAGTTCCCTTGATTGTTGACACTAAAATATACAGATTGAATGTATATATTTAAATTGGATGAAAGATATAGAATGTAATGAATGTATTGCTTGCTTATTGTGCCAAAGAGCATGATCTATTTAAAGGTGCTGTATGTAAGTTTTTGACTGTACTAAAGCATAAAAATACCATAATATGTTTGCAGATATTTAGGAAACATGCTAAGTTCACATACTCATTTCTTTGAAAAACAATGCTACAGCCAGTTATTTTACTCTGTCAGAATGCCTGTTTTTGTTTTGGTCTGTGTGATAACGCACGTTGCCAGTTTGCTCAATATTATTTCGACACCCCAGGATGCTAGTTGCCAGAAATCACAGCTGCCATGGAAGCCAGCAAACAAACTGGGTCAAAGATCGCAGATTCTACCCGACCTGAAAAGCCTCAACATCCAACTAAAAATCTCTATGAATGGAAGCATATTAATACGTGGCTATATCAACTCATCAGGTTACAGTGTGTAAGTCTCCTTGCCTTTCATTGTCACTTGTTCTTGTTCCTGTTTGCGTGTCCTCAAACTGGCAACCCACGTGAGCGTTGAGTCTGAGGAGGAGGGGGCGGGGCAAACAATATTTAGAATTTGGACTGCAGTACCCACGTCATTCTTAAATACAGCACCTTTAAGTCAACTTTAAGCACTCTCTAGTCTATTCCTAGTTCGGGATCAGAAGTCCCCCCTCCGAGCAGTCATTACTCATCTCTCTCACACACACACAATCTCTCTCTTCCCCAAAGACCACTGACCTGTGCACTCAACTCACAACTGCTGCCAACCACTGCAGCCCTGCCAGCAAAAAAAACCCACACATGAGCTACATGGGTGGCAGAGAGCTGAGAAGAAGAAAGGGGTTCTAGCTGCTGAGAAAGTGACCGTTCATTTAGCATTTTGATGGTTCTGTCCCACTGGTATTGTTGTACTTTTGTCAAGGACAGTTTCATCAATAAAGCATGTTCCAAAACAGCATCAATATTATCATGACAATACCATGTCCACCACGAGATGATCACTGGCACAACACCCTCTACATCTCTCGCCTCCCAGCCAAACAGAACCAGGCGGGTGACAAATTCTCTCAATGTCAACCAACATTAAAGATCCACCAGCAGCACTAAAAATCACATTTGTGCCCATTTCAGCCCAAAGGAGTTTGGGGGAGATTTGCAAAGCAACTTGCATAATCTTTATGTAATCTTTATGTCACATTATCACAAGAGTCTGCGCTTGAGTAGCACCGAGTGAATCAAGGTCTTGTTTTCTCCATCACCCCATTGATTGTCACATGGCCAGTTAGAGGCGTGTGATTGTCATCTCTGAGTGAATGGATTTGGACCGGAGGAAGGAGCAATAGCTGATTGTTCCTGATCTCTCTCTCTCTCTCTCTCTCTCTCTCACACTCACACACACACACACACACACACACACACACACACACACAAACACACATGCCTCAGGTCTGTGAGTGTGCAGTGTTAGGAGCTGTTAGGAGCTTATGCATTAAATTGCATAACAGTATACGACTAAGTATGAACCATGTTTAAAGGTATACTTCAGATGCCATTTCTGTCCATCAGACAGAATAGAATAGAATAGAATAGAATAGAATAGAATAGAATAGAATAGAATAGAATAGAATAGAATAGAATTCCTGTCTGCTTGGTGCACAATTTAATAGGTCAAACTAATATAGAATAGAAAACTTAAGAATGGTATTATAGAATTTGTCATTGTATTCTATTCTAGTTTAGTCAAATATACTTAATTCTATTCTTCATTTCAGTGTATTGGATAGATAGGAATTGTATTCTATTCCATTATATTTTATTCTGTTCAGTAAACCTAATTGGATAGTCTAGAATATAATAGCATTTCAGTTTACTTTGTATTACAAAATAAAATAGAATTGTCATGGTTCATGGGATCACCTCTCCCTATTTAATCTCCTCTCTCACGCACCTGTTTGTCAGATCGTTACAGAAACCCTGTGAGTGTTGGTAGTTTTTCCCTGGCCTGCCTGTTTTACTGCTGGACCGTCAGTTTTGGATCTTCACCGCTCCAGCTTCCCCATTGTGTCCCTGCGTCACCGTCCCGCGGTCCTGTTCGCCGGTTTCTCCCTGCATCTGGACCTTGAGCTTCTGGATACTACTTTTGTTTTCTTTTTGTCTGGACTTTAAGTTTACCCACCTTTTTGTTACGTTAGAGATATTAAAATTTTTTGGGATCCTCTGCTCTTTCCTTCTCCTATCGCCCCCTGACAGAACGATCTGACCATAAACATGGATCCAGCAAGTGTTCAAGAATTACAACGCTACCTAACCACCAACGATCAGCGCATGGAACGACAAGAGGAACAGGCAGGGAATATAGCACGGGCTGTACAAACGTTAGTGACGCAGGTGTCCGAGCTCACCACCCGGATTCAACAACTTGCAACACCCACTGCGCCAACACCACCGTCCGTTCCCCCCACCCCAGTGATTACCAACAGCAACCAGGAACCGCGGATTCCCACACCCGAGAGGTATTCGGGCGAGCCCGATCTGTGCAGATTATTTCTGACTCGTTGTTCAGTGTATTTTTCCTTACAGCCGATTACCTTCTCCACCAAGGCATCGAAGGTCGCATTGGTGCTGACGTTGCTATCCGGGCGGGCGGCCCGCTGGGGAACGGGGGTGTGGGCTAATAACCATCAGTGTTGTTCCTCGTTCAAGGAACTATCCAAGGAGATTACACAAGTTTTCGACCGTGCGATCGCGGGTCGCGAGGCAGCCCGGAAACTTGCCAGCCTACGCCAGAACGATTGCTCCGTCTCCGATTACATGATCGAGTTCCGGACTTTGGCTGCGGAGTGCAACTGGAATGAGGAAGCGCAGTGGGATATCTTCCTGCATGGGCTGGCTGACCGTGTTCATAGAGAAATCTACGCACTCGAGTTTCCAAAGGATCTTAACTTATGGATTTGGCGCTGCGAGTGGTCGCCAGAGTGCAGCTGCAGGAGGAGCGTTCACGTGCCAGCCAAGCCCGAGGATTCAACGAGGTCGCCGAGGAGAGCACGGTCAGTCCGCAGTTCGATCATGAGCCCATGCAGGTAGGACGAGCTCGGCTTTCCCAGGGGGAGAGAGACCGTCGACGTTCTAGAGGACTCTGTCTCTACTGTTGTGGATCGTGGGCATTTTCCTCAACTGTCCCATAAAAGACCAAGCCCGGCAGTAGATAGGAGGTTACTGTCGGGTAGGTTTACGTTTGGGAGATCCTCATCCACCACCCTCCTCTCGGGAAGACTGCAATGGGGAAACAACTCACCACTGTCAGGCTCTGGTCTCCGGACCGGAAGGTAACTTTTTGGACTATTCCTTGGCCGTATCACTCAAGATTCCTATTGTTCCACTTCCCCATTCCATCACTGTTCACGCCTTGAACGAACAGTATCTTCCTGTTATCACCCATGCGACTGACTCCCACACTGGTTGTTTCACACGGAAAGTATTGACTTTTTGCTGACAGACACCCCCCTCATCCCCGTCGTCCTCGGTCACCCATGGCTAGTTAAGCACAACCCCAGGGTCGACTGGGGGTCCAATTCTGTCTCTGCCTAAAGTAATCAGTGTCATGCCTCTTGTCTCGTGTCTGCTTGTACGACTATGTCTAGTTCTGTGTTGCAGGAGGAATCAGTGAACTTGTCAAACGTGCCCCAGGAGTATCTCGACCTGAAGGAAGTGTTCAGTAAGTCCCGGGCTGCCTCTCTGCCTCCTCATCGTCCTTATGACTGTGCTATAGAGTTACAGCCAGGTACATCTCCGCCTAAAGGCAAGTTATACTCCCCTTCTACTCCTGAAAGGGAGGCCATGGAGAAATATATTTCTGATTCGTTAGCTTCTGGGTTCATCCGTCCTTCCTCTTCTCCAGTGGGGGCGGGGTTCTTTTTCGTGGGCAAGAAGGATGGATCTCTGCGACCTTGCATTGATTACCGAGGGCTGAATAACATCACGGTAAAGAATACCTACCCTTTGCCGTTGATGTCTTCAGCCTTCGAGAGGTTACAGGGAGCATCCGTGTTCTCGAAATTGGATTTGCGTAATGCTTATCATTTGGTCCGCATAAGGAAGGGGGATGAATGGAAGACTGCGTTTAATACCCCCAGGGGGCATTTTGAATATTTGGTCATGCCTTTTGGGCTGTCCAACTCTCCTGCGGTCTTCCAAGCACTCGTCAATGACGTGCTGAGAGACATGGTAGACCAGTTAATTTATGTCTACCTGGACGACTTTTTTTTTTTTTTTTTTTTTTTTTCTTCCTCTTCTCTCCAGGAACATGTTCAGCACGTCAGACGAGTGCTCCAGAGGTTGCTGTCGAATGGTCTTTTGTCAATGCGGAGAAATGCGCATTCCACGCACAGTCTGTTCCTTTCCTAGGGTATATCATCTCATCCGAGGGAATGCGCATGGATCCCGACAAGGTTAAGGCTGTGGTGGATTGGCCAAGTCCAGATTCCCATAAGGCCCTACAAAGGTTTCTGGGGTTTGCCAATTTTTACCGATGTTTTATTCATAATTTCAGCCAACTAGCCGCACCTCTGACAGCCTTGACCTCTTCCCGAACGGTGTTCAGGTGGTCGGATGCAGCCGAAACTGCATTTACCAAAATCAAAAGCCGCTTCGTTTCGGCTCCTATTCTCGTTACCCCTGATCCATCACGCCAGTTCTTGGTGGAGGTCGACGCTTCAGAGGTGGGGGTAGGAGCGGTTCTTTCCCAGCGCTCTGCCTCGGATGACAAGATGCACCCTTGCGCGTTTTATTTCCCATCGTCTATCGCCAGCCGAACGTAACTACGACATTGGCAACAGAGAGTTGTTAGCAGTCAAACTTGCGTTGGAGGAGTGGCGTCATTGGCTAGAAGGGTCGGGGGTACCTTTTATCGTTTGGACTGATCATAAGAATTTGGAATATATCAGATCTGCCAAAAGACTCAACTCTGGGGAGGCTTGGTGGTCTTTTTTTTTTTTTTTTTTTCGGACGTTTTGATTTTTCTCTCTCGTACCGCCCGGGCTCTAAGAACATCAAGCCTGATGCTTTATCTCGCATTTTTGACCGCTCCGAACGCCAGTCTACTCCCGAGTGCATTTTTCCGGAGAGACTCATTGTCTCCACACTCACATGGGAGATCGAATCGAAGGTAAGATCAGCCTTAGAAGGGGTAACGCCTCCGCCCGGGGGACCACCGAGTCGATTATTTGTATCAAAGAGTCTACGTTCCGACGTTGTTCGATGGGGTCATTGCTCCAACGTAGCTTGTCATCCAGGAGTTAATCGGACCAGATTTTTGGTTAAACAACGATTCTGGTGGCCCGGCATGGCTCGTGACATTCGAGAGTTTGTTTTGGCTTGTTCAGTTTGTGCCATTGGTAAGAGCTCCAATCGCCCACCAGATGGGTTACTCCAACCGCTGTCTGTCCCTTCGAGACCCTGGTCCCACATCGCGCTAGATTTCGTTACCGCCCTCCCAGGGCAAGACAGTCGCTTTGACCGTTGTGGACCGGTTCTCTAAAGCGGCTCATTTCATTCCCTTACCTAAATTACCCCCTGCTAAGGAGACAACGGTGGCGGTCGTAGAGCACGTCTTTCGCATACATGGCCTCCCGATAGACGTGGTTTCCGACAGGGGCCCCCAATTTATTTCCAAATTCTGGAGAGAATTTTGCAGATTACTGGGAGCGACTGTAAGTCTGTCCTCGGGTTTCCATCCCCAGAGCAATGGTCAAACTGAATGAGCCAACCAAGATCTTGAGAGTATTACGATGTATGGTATCCAAGAATCCTTCCTCCTCGAGCCAGCAACTCTCATGGGTTGAGTACGCACATAACTCGTTGCCAGTGTCGTCCACGGGCCTCTCGCCATTTGAGTGTAGTGTAGGTTACCAGCCACCAATTTTTCCCAGTCTGGAATCCGAAGTCGCGGTCCTCACGCCTCACGCTCACGCCTTTGTCCAGAGGTGTTGTCGCACCTGGAGCAGAGCCCGTGAGACTTTGCTTCAGGTGGGAGCACGCAGCAAGGCCCAAGCCGACCGCCACCGGTCTAAGCCTCCTGTTTACGTCATTGGTCAAAAGGTGTGGCTTTCATCCAAGAATATTCCTCTCCGCTCCGTGTGTAACAAGCTTGCTCCTAAATTTATCGGCCCATTCCCTGTCACCAAGATCATTAGTCCAGTGACAGTCCGCCTCAAACTACCTCCAGCGTACGGGAGGATTCATCCCGCATTTCATGTCTCCAAATTAAAGCCCGTATTTCATTCTCGTATTACTCCGCCTGCCCCGGTTCCTCCCCCGCCGCGACTCGTAGATGGGGAACCAACCGATACGGTCAACCTAGGGGGAGGGGTACTGTCACGGTTCATGGGTTCATTGATTCATTCTCTCTATGTTTGTGTGGTTGTGTTGGAGGTGTGGTCACTGATTGCCTTATCTCACCCACCAGTAGTTTTTCCCTGGCCTGCCTGTTTTACTGCTGGACCGTCAGTTTCGGATCTTCACCGCTCTGGCTTCCCCATTGCGTCCCTGCGTCACCGTCCCGCGGTTCTGTTCGCCGGTTTCTCCCTGCATCTGGACCTTGAGCTTCTGGATACTTTTTTGTTTTCTTTCTGTCTGGACTTTCAGTTTACCCACCTTTTTGTTACGTTCGAGATATTAAACATTTTTACTTGCATTTGGATCCTCTGCTCTTTCCTTCTCCTATCGCCCCCTGACAAGAATAGAACATAATTCTGTTCAGTACACCAAATCACAGAATATAATGGAAAAGATTAGCATTTCAGTTTACTTTTTAATACAGAATATAATAAAATAACATGTTTCCTTGTATTAAATATAATCAACCTATTCTAATCTAATTTATTCTACTCTGTATTTTGGTGTACTAAGTAGACAGGAATGAAAGTCTATACTTTGCTATTCTATAATTCAGTATAAAAAGTAGACAGGAATGATATTTTCTTCTGTTCTTTTCTAATAAAATGTATACAGGAATTATGTTACTATATTCTATTCTGTAATACAAAGTAAACTGAAATGCTATTCCATTCCATTCTAGTCTAGTCTGTCTTCTGTGATTCAGTGTACAGAATAGAACAGAAAATTCGTTTTTACTTTGCATACGGAATTATGGAATACAACAGTATAGAATACAACAGAATAGAATTGCATTCTTGTCTACTCAGTACACTGCATAATTGAATAGGTTAAACCAGACTAGACTAGAACAGAACAGCACAGCATTTCTGTTTACTATACTAGGTATACTGGATAACAGAATAGAATTGCATCCCTGTTTACTCCTGAGTACAGATTAGACTAGAATAGAACAGAACAGCTGTATATAGCCTTCCATAGCACATATTCAGTCGGCACATGGTGCAGATCCACCAAGTGATTCAACGTGATTTTAGTGCTGTCCTGATTTATTTATGACCTGCAATATATCCTGTTTTTGTAGGTCTTGGAGGACGCGTATTCTCAACACACAAGCAGAAGATGCAGATGTTGGGCCAGTCTTACCTCAACGCTAAAATGATACTCTTCGGCCGCTGAACAGCACATCCACAGAGAGTGATGGAGCCAAATAAGCACCGCATACACACAGTCCAGCCTTCGCTTTTTAAGCAACATATTTCATATGTTTGAAATATATATATTTCAATATATACATATATTTCAACAAGTTCATATTTGTAGATTTGCTTTATATCCCTTTATCAATGACTGTTTATGTCTCTATCCTCGTATGTCAGTTAAGCAAGTGGCATTTTGGACCGAAGATGAAACGATCGGAGCGCGGAGAAGCATCGGCGTCCGCACATTTTGTCATTTGGCTTGCAATCCTAATTCCATCTTTCATATCTGATGGACTATTTCGAGACATTTCTTCTCCTTTAAATCGTTACTTTGGCGAAAAGGCAGCTTGCTTTTCTATATTGAGCAGCATCCAGAGCGTAAGCACTGCGCATGCGCTCTGACTCACTGGGCAGTGATGCTTGTTGACTAGTAGGCACCATTCATCCTGCCTTCATTCTTCTTTCTCACCTGCCAATCACTGATCAATGAAGGGCTAAAAATGCGTCTTAGGTAGGCGGGACACTGAAATGGCTGACACCGACGGTGACTTCTGGCAAACGGACGTTAAATTTGGCCACCGTCAGATATTGTGGACATTTGAAGACATTAAATAGCCTAATTAATGTTTTATTTGTCTCACATAGAATTGCAATTGCCTTCTACATTGCTAACTTTCTACATTTCTCTTTGTATCATAAATTGTGTGCAAAAATAAATAAATAAATAAATAAAATAGATCTATAAAAAAAAAAGAAAGAAAAGGGGAAAAAAGGAAGAAAAATGTGTGATTTATTGGACATCTATTGGACAGAGGACATTTCATGCCCACCACAAGATGGGGGTGGTTCACTATATTAAACAGATTTAGAAAAGACATTGAAAAGAGTGTGTGTGTGTGTGTGTGTGTGTGTGTGTGTGTGTGTGTGTGTGTGTGTGTGTGTGTGTGTGTGTGTGTGTGTGTGTGTGTGTGTGTGTGTGTGCGTGCAAAAAACAGATTGCAAAGATTGCAAAATCCAAATAACTTTTGGTCCGCATGAGGAAAACAGCTGATAAATCATACTAAATGATATTGTTTGAAAATGTAAGAATGCAGAAAGTTTTCTGTGATGTATAGGTTTAGGGTATATAATCTACAGTATGAATATATCATACACAAATCATTATGTCTATGGAAAGTCCCCATAAAACACAGAAACCCAACATGTTTGTTGCTGTAATTTTACTATTAAATGTAAAGTTAATGCACAATGCATCTGGTGCCATATAAAGCAGAACGACCTTGCAAATGAAAAACACTTCAAAATAGAGACAAATTACATTATGTGGTCATCATTTTTGCATTTAAATAAAAACATATAAAAAAGTAAGATACATAAAACATACCAAAAAAAAAAAAACTGTTTTCTGTGAGGAACAGTACAGTCTTTTCAACAAAATAAAGTATGCAAAAAATGAAAGTTGCGATTTCCTGCCTTATTGGGATGTATATCCGAATGAAGCAACTTCTTGAGAAAACGTGGCTGATTATTAATGGCTATGGTTTGCTATTGCCAAAGACTAGAATGACAGTGCACACATTTATGAATGTGAGAATAAGTCCCGCCTTCTAAATAAAAGAGTCATTGCTTCACTTCAGCAGAAAACAGTGCTTGCATCCGAAATCACATACTCTCTTGAATGGGTACTTATTTTGAATAAGTACATCATGACCGCTAAAAAAAAACTGTGTGTATGTGTGTAGTATGAATGTAAGTTGTGTCGCTTCACCGACATTCACAAATCTAGCATGTAAACCTTAATTAAATGATGTTTTAATCAAAGGACTGTATACCTGTATGATATTACCATAGACTGTAAAAAAAATATGGATGTAGTGTCCGTGCAACACCTTTTGAAGCCTAAAGTCGGCCGATGCCATTTTGACAGCGCGTCACTCCCGGATAACTGAAAATGGGTAAAGAGGTGAGACGTGGGCGGAGCTGAGGTGACGTGATGACTAACAGACAGCAGACAAACGGCAATCCACCTGTCACTCAAAGTGGCCGCACCCTTAATTATGCAGAACTTTAAGGCTTAATATAATTTAAACTAATGAGTTATAAAAAAAATTCACCCCTTCACAGTCGTCATGAAGGGCAAAATTAGCCATATAGACCAAAACCACAATTTGTACCAGGCTGTAAACATGTCTTTTTTTCTGCTGTAAAGTTGGTCATTTTAACATGGGGCTCAATGAGATTCTGCTCCCTTTTGAGGAGACTGTCTCTAGCGGCCAGTCAAGATTCAAGATTCAAGAGTTTTATTTGTCACATACACAGTTATATACAGAATATACAACCGGCAGTGAAATGTAAACAGGTCCGCTCCATGGACAGTGCAAATTCACAGTTAAAAACACAAGGAGGAAATTAATAAAATAAAATAAAATTGAAGTAGACTGTGCAGTGAGTAAACTGTAGACTTATAAATATGTGGTTAACAAATGTATAAAGAGTATAATGTGCAAACAGGTTTATAACAGGTTGTTACACAGTAACAACGAGAACAGAAAGTGCAGTGCAATGACAGTGTATCGATGTTTATCCTGAAGTGAAGTCACGTGATGTTAAGTGACTGAGTTCAGGAGTCTGATGGCCTGGGGGAAGAAGCTCCTCCTGAGTCTCTCAGTTTTGGCCATCAGGCTTCAGAAGCGCTTACCAGATGGCAGCAGCGTGAAATGAGGGTTTGCAGGGTGATTAGAGTCCTTGATGATCTTGGTAGCTCTACCTTTGCAGCGTTTGGTGTAGACGTCCTGCAGAGACGGGAGAGCTGACCCTGAGATACGCTCGGATAAGCGCACAACTCTTTGCAGGGCTTTGCGGTCATGACTGGTGCTGTTCCCATACCACGCTGTGATGCACTGAGTTAATACACTTTCTATCGCCCCTAAATAGAAAGTTTTCAGGATAGCTGGTGAAACCCTGAATTTCCTCAGCTGGCGCAGGTGGTACAGTCTTTGCCTGGCTTTTTTCACCTGTGTCTGAATGTGAGCAGTCCAGGTCAGGTCCTCGGAGATGTTTACTCCCATGTAAACTGCAATCAATGAATTGCAGTTTAAGTCACTTCCGTATTGGCTTCAAGAAAAACTGGGGGAGGTTGCCACTTGGATATTACGCTGTAGCCATATTGGACCAGCAGTTTGGAAAATTAATGGATAGATGATTCAGCTGTGGGCACCATCTTCTGGCGAGACGTGGGAATTAATTCGGTACGACCCTCACAGTGCATTATGGGTATTCTCTAGCCGTTGAGTGTACACCTGTTGTACACTCGTTATTATGGTGCATTGTGGGATTGAATGAGTGCACTCGATAACGTCCACTGTGGTTTCAGACACCACTACAAATGGCTGTCCCCTCAAATAGTGCCCTGTTTAGGGGTATAAGAGGCGATTTCGGACACAGCCAAGGTCTTGGATGCCCGAAATAGCTGCCTAGAGGCATTGCAAATATGGCTGCCAAGTGAACAGACTTTCCTTGAAAAGGAATTTGCTATTGCTGTGATCTCAAGTGAGTGATATGTAACGAATATCTAGCCCCAGGGGAAAATGGTGCGGGATTTATGCATGCGTTTAATCGTGTTACGATCAAACATGCACAGATCCGCACAGAGGGGAATTTTGATATTAACAATTGATTAAAACGGATTAAAACAATTATTAATATCTAGGGCTTAATTCAACTTTTAGAAATTTCTTTAATTCTAGGATTGAGTTCAAAGGACGGATAATTGTCCACCAAAATATCTGTCTTTTAATAACTCTTAAACAACGTTTCTCTGGCCAGGAGAAATAGCTTTCTTTTCATTTGTAACAGGGTCGGTTCACCGTAAAAGTGACCTATGTATGAGCAAACCAAGCGCAATCACGTGTGAATATATATATTTTAATAAAATCAACAAACAATAAACAAACATACACAAATTAACTGAAAGCAGGAAGGAGAGAGAGGGAGAAAGAGAGAGAGACAGAGCAACGGTGATATTATCGACACAACCTATGAGCATAAACAAGGAGTCAGTCCAGCTTATTGGTATAAGCTCAAAACTTTATAACGACAGCTTATGGATACTTGCATATGTTTCCTTGGTGGTGAGCTCGTGTGTTTAAGGGAATTCCGCGATCCGGTCCGTGTTTCGATCTTGCCGGGTGGGTCCTTGGAGTCCGCGGGAAATTCAACTTTGGTTCCTTGGTGTGATGAGATCCGTTGGAAGGTGGCGAAGAGGAAGAGGAAAGCGAGAAGACGAGAGAGCAAGAGCGCAAGAGGCAAGAAGAGAAGGACAAGATCGAAGGACCAGAGAGGAGGCGCAAGAGAGCGGCGCAAGAAGAGCAAGAGCGCAAGAGAAGAGGGAAGAGAGCGTCTGTGGCCCATTCTTAAAGGCCGCGACGGGGCACGTCTCTTTGGTCGGAACAGCCAATCAGAGCGAAGGAACTCAGAAGCGGGAAATCTTCCTTTGTCTTGGGTCTCACCTCATTAACATGTTTTATGACTCTCACAAATGGGCAGACTTGGGGTTTTTTGGGTATGCAGACTTTGGGGTTTTGGCATGAAAGAAAGCAAAATAGCATCATAGCACCCCACAACCCGCCTAGCTGGCCTACAAATTGCGAGACAAAGATTTCGAGACCAAACATGGGGGTTTTAACCCAAGAGTTACAGGAATGGCGAGAATTGACGCCATCTTTCCTTAAGCCTTCGCTGGCTATAAGTTTCTAACCTATCAAAACACATCTAAAATGGTTATAACAAAAAGCATGCATACATACAGGGAAGAGTACACCTAAAAATGAAGAATAACTAAGTTAACAGTCATATGATCTGTTCGGATGTCCTTTGGTATGTGTGAGGTGGGGGCTGGTTTTATAATGGTCTCTCATGAGCTGCACGAGGCCTGGTTTGTGTCCTTTTAGCACCGTTAACCTGTCAGTCTGTAGACTCCACGGCGCCGGTCTTGCTTGAGTCATTATAAATAATCAAAGTATTGGTCCGTTGATCATTTATGAGCACAGTCCATACGCTACAGATAGGTTGCCCCACCCTTGCGCAAGTAAGCACATCATCAGAGAAAAGATGAGCTGCAAGAGGGAGGGTGGGAAGTTAATTTGATTAAATTTTACGAGGGCATGTGAATTAAAAAATAATATAATAATAAATACTGCAATATTCCATAAAAACAAGATTTTATTTTTATTTAATGGTGACTAACATATTTAGAAATGTTGTATTAGTACAGTATCACAGTGAGACAAATTAGGCAGCAGAGCACAGACCCATCATGGATAGGTTGGTCTTTGAAAGCTCAGTCATGGGAAAATGAATTCATCTGCTTCACACATTAAAGAGTGGAGATAAAGAGGTATCTGCAGTGGCCTCTGGTTTCCTGGGTATTAATAGCGCTCAATTAAAAATAAGCTCAAGGTTTTAATTTTCACACAGACATTGTGCTGGTGAGGAGCCGGTGATGCACACTGCAATTTAGTTTGTTCAGCTGATCCAAAAAACAAAGCAATTATGTACATGATACTTCTCGCTGCTGGCCACTTGAAATGTGCTGTGAACTGAATGACAATGATTCAACACAAGTCTTGACTCAAAAAGCGGCACACAAGGTACACAACAGCATTTTTACCTTTAGAGTAAGATTAGAAATGTTCATCCTTATTGTGTGCCAACTGCTACGTAAACTAATGTAAATACCTACAGTAAGATAACCTTACAAAAACAGTAAAGCTACAGGCATTGTTAATGGTTAATGTTAACTAATGCTTTAACTAATGTTAACTAATTGCATTGTTAACTTGAACAGATGCATTAATATATGTGTGAGTTAAGATTAATGCTGAACAGAGGGGTTGTTCATGGTTAGTTCATGTTAACTAATGCATTATTATAAAGTGTGACCCAAAAAGCATATATAGTGGGGTTTTTTTTTTTTTTTTTTTGTATACACAAACTAAGGGATAATCTTTTTTATGTTTGGATGGGTTTTGTATTATGTTTCAGTTCTGTGCCTCAGTTTTCTCTCGTTTATATGTGTTTTAGTTAGTCTCCTAGGTTACAAATGGTTTGAATAAGTGGTTACAGGTGATTCACGTTCATGATTAGTTTGTTCTCTCTATTTAAAGGATTAGTTCACCCAAAAAATGCCCCATCATTTACTCGCCCTCAAGCCATCCTAGGTGTACCTAGAAGATTATATTAAAAAAATATCCTGGCTCTTCCAAGCTTTATAATGGGAGTGAATAGAGCCTGAGATTTTCATCCATCCATCCATCCATCCATCCATCCATCCATCCATCCATCCATCCATCCATCCATCCATCCATCCATCCATCCATCCATCCATCCATCCATCCAGCCACGTTTTGTGAGAAAATATTCATATTTATAATACAGGTGCTGGTCATATAATTAGAATATCATCAAAAAGTTGATTTATTTCACTAATTCCATTCAAAAAATGAAACTTGTATATTATATTCATTCATTACACACGACTGTTATATTTCAAATCCCATAGATTTTCTATGGGGTTAAGGTCAGGCGAGTTTGCTGGCCAATTAAGAACAGGGATACCATGGTCGTTAAACCAGGTACTGGTTGCTTTGGCACTGTGTGCAACTGCCAAGTCCTGTTGGAAAATTAAATCTGCATCTCTCATAAAGTTGGTCAGCAGCAGGAAGCATGAAGTGCTCTAAAACAAATTTACTTTCATCAGAGAACATAACTTTGGAGCACTCAGCAGCAGGGCAGTCCTTTTTGTCTTTGGTTCAGACGAGACGCTTCTGACGCTGTCTGTTGTTCAAGAGTGGCTTGACACAAGGAATGTGACAGCTGAAACCCATGTCTTGCATACGTCTGTGCGTAGTGGTTCTTGAAGCACTGAATCCAGCTGCAGTCCACTCTTTGTGAATCTCCCCCACATTTTTGAATGGGTTTTGTTTCACAATCCTTCACAATTCTGGGTGCGGTTGTCCCTATTGATTGTACACTTTTTTCTACCACATCTTTTCCTTCCCTTCGCCTCTCTATTAATGTGCTTGGACACAGAGCTCTGTGAACAGCCAGCCTCTTTTGCAATGGCCTTTTGTGTCTTGCCCTCCTTGTGCAAGGTGTCAATGGTTGTCTTTTGGACAACTGTCAGGTCAGCAGTCTTCCCCATGATTGTGTAGCCTACAGAACTAAACTGAGAGACCATTTAAAGGCCTTTGCAGGTGTTTTGAGTTCATTAGCTGATTAGAATCTTCAATATTGAACATTTTCACAATAATCTAATTTTCTGAGATACTGAATTTGGGATTTGCCTTAGTTGTCAGTTATAATCATCAAAATTAAAAGAAATAAACATTTGATATATATCAGTCTGTGTGTAATGAATGAATATAATATACAAGTTTCACTTTTTGAATGGAATTAGTGAAATAAATCAACTTTTTGATGATATTCTAATTATATGACCAGCACCTGTATAAATTATAATCACTGGCTTCCGGTAAGGGCCATACGCGAGTCTTCTGGTGGAAGAGTGACCTCTGACCTGACACATGATGTACTGATGAATGCAGAAGCACAGAAGATAGAGCAAAACAAAACACCGGTCACAAATTAGAAGTCTAAAATGAGAATTTGTAAAGAGAAATGTTGGAGGAGCTTGAGTTTGTTGCCCGGCGCTATTTTTTTGGAACTGTGAAATGCGTCTACTCTCTCCTAAGCTTACACTACTCCAACATCCTTCGTCATGTGTCGTGTGCTTCAAAATCTATGGTACCATTCACTGCCATTATAAAGCTTGCAAGAGCCAGAATATTGTTTTATATAACTCTGATTGTGTTTGGCTGAAAGAAGAAAGTCATATACACCTATGGCTTAAGGGTGAGTAAATTATGGGATAATTAAAATTTTGGGGTGACCTATCCCTTTAAGGTGACCTATCCCTGAACCAAACTGAGTGGAACTGTGTCCGTAGCTCCTGTCAATGTGATTGTCCCACTTCAGGTCCTGAGAGCTGGGGTGTTCCTCCTGAAGTCCACTATCATCGCCACTGTTTAGAGCGTGTTATGATATGGCTATATATATATATATATATATATATATATATATATATATATATATATATATATATATATATATATATATAGTATATATGGATATATAGTTGGATTATAAAGTGTATTTGAGACTATAGGCTATATATATATCTGAGACTGTCTAGTTTGAATTAATCCCTTTTCTTTGACCGACACATTGACAGTACAGAATAGCTCTTTCGGCATTAACCCGAGCATTGCAAACTTTGTTTTATGTGTCAGAATGGAAGAAAGGCTCTGGGAGCATGCGTAACCATCACATTCTTTTGATTTTCCTGGCAAAAATGTCCAGAGTCCTTCACATAAAAGGCAGTCTACAGGCTTGCATTGAGAACATAGGAATAAGTCGAAAATTAACCTTATGCCACAAGTGCTGTCATCTTAGCTTAACTTCACTGTAAAATCTAATTAGTTAGACTTACTTAAAAAAGGCATGCAAACCGATTGCCTTTAAAAAATTTTTAAATAAAGTGAAATAGGAATAGTATGTTGTGCTAACAAATGCTTAGTTAGTAATTCACTTACACAAGAGTTCTAGTAACTAAAAAAGAACTGTAGAGAGAGTACACATCTGTGTGTGACTCAAGCATGGTCGATTGCAAGATATTGTTACAAATATAGAGAAATTATATCAATCCAATTAAAAGTTTCACAGGTGTTTATGACGTAAGTGTTAGCAATAAAATTGTAAACAATCATTTCTGACTAAATCATTAACTATAGTTAATTATTCAGTCAGAAGCTAGGTCAACTTTTAAAAGCAACCTATTTATTACTTCTCTTCCTTTGAAAGCAAATAACTGATTTCTTGTTGCATTGCTGCATCAATAGGAAGAGAGTTATAATATGATGTTTCAAGTGCCCAACCAAAGTGAACACTGATCACCATAATGGTGAGTTGTGTTTTGCTTGACAAAATGGCACTCAAACCAGTCAATTAATCTTAACTTGGGTTTTCCAAGCAAGGAATAGTATGTGAATAGTACAGAATACTAGATTTTTACAGTTAAGTTAAGACATTTTAGTTAACTAAAAAGTGTTAGTTAGAATCACTGTTGGATTTTACAGTGTTGTACTGAACCTGCAATATTGCTTTAAACTGGACATAAATTATGGACAGACCATACAGGACCATGTAAGGCGATCCACCTTATCTTTAAAAAGCTTTTCTCAGGTACACGTGTTGATCTTATTTATTGTTTATCCAGGAGAGGAGCCATGGTGACGTGCATGCTATGACAAGTGTGCCTTGACAACGGTCTGATGTGCTTTTGCACAACACACTATTCGCAACAGAGAGCAAAATGAAGAAAGAATGCCTGTGTTGAGTAAGAAAATGAGCATTAAATTCATTTACCAGTTCCCCATCGTAAACTTGATATGTCAAAAGTCAAAGTCAAAGTCAGCTTTATTGTCAGTTCTGCCATACGTACAGTACATACATACAGAGAATTGAAATTCTATGACTCTCAGACCCTAGGTGCCTAACAACAACAAAACAATAACAATAACAACAAAAGTTTAACAGTAACAACAACAGAAGAAAGATTAAAAAAAGATGGATAAAGTGAATTATAGAGGTAAAGTGGCGATGGCAAATAGTGCAAACAATAGTAACAATAGTGCAATTTCAGATTTAAGTCAGTGCAGGTATAAAATAAAATTATAAGAGTGTGTGCAAAAAAGAGTCTGTAAGAGGGGAGACCAATTCCTCAGAGAGACAATATAATGAGGTAGATGAAGATGAAGGGAGGAGAACTGGGGGGGGGTGATTCCCAGATCAGGTGCGTGGGGCAGAAGAGGGGAGAGTCGGCAGAGTCGGGAGGGAGTTCAATGCCCTGACAGCTTGGGGAATGAAGCTGTCCTTCAGTCTGCTGGTCCTTGCTTGGAGACTGCGTAGCCTCCTCCCTGATGGCAGCAGACTGAAGAGGCTGTGCGATGGGTGGGTGGGGTCTCTCGTAATGATGAGGGCTTTGCGGGAGAGGCGGGAGTTATAAATGTCCTGGAGGGTGGGAGAGAGACACCAACGATCTTCTCAGCTGCTCTCACTATGCGCAGCTGTAAGAGCAATATGTACATTTATAATCCATTGAAATTCTTGCGGATACTTGAGAAAATCTGACCTTTCTATCAGTATTCCCATTATTCTCTTCAAAACTTCTGTCGCTGCTCATTTTAAATACAGTAGGCTATAATGTACCTATATTAATTATAATATACTGTAATATGACATACTTCTAGATCTTCAACACGAAAGTTTGATCCATCTGGAATTGGTTTAATTTTGAAAGTGTCAAATGCAAGTTTGCTAAACATACTGTAGCTATTTTGTTATTGTACTGTGTTGAAGTGAATGTGTAGTGTACTGTATTTCAAATCTTAAAAGTATATATTGTGTTATTATATACACTGCCCGGCCAAAAAAAAAAGTTGCTGTTTGGACTGCTCTGCTCTTTTGGGATTTTTATTTGATATAATTCTCTGTTTAAACTACTAATTATAACCTACTCATCTTCATATATTGTCTAATATTGCCTACCACATTAAATCTGACATCACTAGCTTTTAATCTAAATCACTATCACACGTTAGCTTTTCGCTAGCCTGTTAGCTTGCCATCTCTGCACCCAGGTTTCCTGTTTTCTGAGTTCACTAAACAACTGTGGTGAGTTGGATTAGTAAATAGACTCCATCAAACAACTTTGGTAAGTTGGATTAATCAACAAATACGGTAAGCCATGTCTTCTTCTCCAGTCATTGATTATTGTTATAAACACGAGCCGCGTCTGAAAGGTAAAGGGGGAGGGGTTGCTGTAATTTATAATATTATCTTCAGTATTACTCAGAAGTCTAGTTTCAAATATAATTCTTTTGAAGTTTTGGTGCTTTATGTAGCATTATGTAGTGTAATTGATAAATCCCGTTTGACATTTCTGCTGGCTACTGTATACCGCCACCAGGGCACAATACAGACTTTATCAAAGAATTTGCTGACTTTCTATCCGAGTTAGTACTGGCTGCAGATAAAGTACTAATTGTTGGTGATTTTAATATCCATGTAGATAATGAAAAAGACGCATTGGGATTAGCATTTAGAGACATTCTAAACTCTATTGGAGTAAGGCAACACGTGTCAGGACCCACTCATCTCCTTAATCATACGTTAGACCTAATACTGTCACATGGAATAAATGATGATACCGTTAAAATTCTGCAGCAGAGCGACGACATCTCAGATCATTACCTAGTATCGTCTCGGTTACGTATGTAACCCTCGTTCCCTGAAGGAGGGAACGGAGACGTACGTCGGAACTGACCAACGAATTGGGATCTGCTTTCAGAGACCAATCTGCTTCGAGTGTTTCTAAACGAGCCAATATCGATTGGCATGCGGTCCACGCTCCGCCCGCTATGCGGGGTATAAATACGAAGTGGAATACCGCATCCTCGCTTTTCAACTGAGGAGCCGAAACAAGTGGCTCGGCCTTCAGCTGAAGCACAGCACCTGGCGACGGGACGTACGTCTCCGTTCCCTCCTTCAGGGAACGAGGGTTACATACGTAACCGAGACGATACTAGGTAATGATCTGAGATGTCGTCGCTCTGCTGCAGAATTTCAACGGTATCATCATTTATTCCATGTGACAGTATTAGGTCTAACGTATGATTAAGGCGATGAGTGGGTCCTGACATGTGTTGCCTTACTCCAATAGAGTTTAGAATGTCTCTACATTCGATGTACGTCGGAACTGACCGACGAATTGGGATCCCTACCAAAACGCCAGGATGCTGGCCCTTCCAGCGCCCTGCTTGAGCTCACTGGACCGCTCCTCAATTGGAGAGGAAGTCAGGGCTCCAGGCAGGGAAGGACAGTCACTGCTGTTCCTGCAAGACCCACTCAGAGTGACTATTGGATAACGCTGGGAAAGCGTGCCCGTTTGGGAACGGAACGCTGCAGGGGCCACGTGCCTCAACGGAGGGAGAGGTGGCAAATTACGCATAAGGACTAGCCTATCAGGGTAGTACAACATATGGCAGTCTCTGGGGTGGATCCAGCCTGATCCCAGGGGGGAAGAACACCGCCAGAGACGGCAGAGCGAGCTCTGTCAAGGGAAAGACACGGGGCTAGCCGAGTAGGGTAGCTGGTACCGTGGAGAATACACATATGGGGTTGCCGTTAGGGAACCGCTACATATGGAACCCAGCCTACACACACATTCCACAAGCATACGGGTGCAGGCCTGGCGCCAGACGGCCGCAACGTCTGACACCGAAGGGGTGACGGAGGAGCTCGACAGGGTTCGCCATTTTCTGGGGAACACGACTGGAGATAAATAACGCACGCATCCGGCCCAGGGGGCGGGAATGGCGTCACAAGCCGACACTAAAACGGGCACTTCGCGCTACTGGCCACTGGGGGCGAGTACACGGGAAGATACCGGCTCTACACGGAGGCTATAAAATCTAGCGAACGTGTTAGGTGTCGCCCAGCCCGCAGCTCTACATATATCTGTTAGCGAGGCGCCCTGAGCCAGCGCCCAGGAGGAGGCTACACTCCTAGTTGAGTGTGCTCGCAACCCGAATGGGCAGGGCACGTCTTGGGACTGGTACGCCAAGACAATAGCATCCACTATCCAGTGGGCTAACCTCTGCTTGGAGACAGCCTTTCCCTTCTGCTGGCCTCCGTAACAGACGAAGAGCTGTTCTGAGGTCCTAAGGCTTTGAGTTCGGTCCACGTAGGCACGGAGAGCGCGGACGGGACAGAGCAAAGCCAGGGCTGGGTCTGCCTCCTCCGAAGGCAGCGCTTGCAGGTTCACCACCTGGTCCCGGAAAGGAGTGGTGGGAACCTTGGGCACGTATCCGGGCCGGGGTCTCAGGACAATGTGAGAGTTACCTGGCCCGAATTCTAGGCACGATTTGTTGACCGAAAGTGCGTGCAGGTCAAGATTCAAGATATTCAAGATATTCAAGAGTTTTATTTGTCACATACACAGTTATATACAGAATATACAACCGGCAGTGAAATGTAAACAGGTCCGCTCCATGGACAGTGCAAATTCACAGTTAAAAACACAAGGAGGAAATTATATAGAAATAGGATAAAAAAGTACTATCTATCTATATATATATATATATATATATATATATATATATATATATATATATATATATATATATATATATATATGTCTATATCTGTAGAATTATAAATAATCAAGTCAAGAGAAAAAAAGTAAAAATAAGGATAAAGTGGAATAAAATAATTGAAGTAGACTGTGCAGTGAGTAAACTGTAGACTTATAAATATGTGGTTAACAAATGTATAAAGAGTATAATGTGCAAACAGGTTTATAACAGGTTGTTACACAGTAACAACGAGAACAGAAAGTGCAGTGCAATGACAGTGTATCGATGTTTATCCTGAAGTGAAGTCACGTGATGTTAAGTGACTGAGTTCAGGAGTCTGATGGCCTGGGGGAAGAAGCTCCTCCTGAGTCTCTCAGTTTTGGCCATCAGGCTTCGGAAGCGCTTACCAGATGGCAGCAGCGTGAAATGAGGGTTTGCAGGGTGATTAGAGTCCTTGATGATCTTGGTAGCTTTACCTTTGCAGCGTTTGGTGTAGACGTCCTGCAGAGACGGGAGAGCTGACCCTGAGATACGCTCGGATAAGTGCACGACTCTTTGCAGGACTTTGCGGTCATGACTGGTGCTGTTCCCATACCACGCTGTGATGCACTGAGTTAATACACTTTCTATCGCCCCTAAATAGAAAGTTTTCAGGATAGCTGGTGAAACCCTGAATTTCCTCAGCTGGCGCAGGTGGTACAGTCTTTGCCTGGCTTTTTTCACCTGTGTCTGAATGTGAGCAGTCCAGGTCAGGTCCTCTGAGATGTTTACTCCCAGGTACTTGAAGCTGCTCACTCTCTCTACTGGTGACCCGCTGATCATGAGGGGGGAGTATGTCCGTTGCTGTCTCTTCCTGAAGTCCACAATCATTTCTTTGGTCTTGCCAGCATTCAGAGAGAGACAGTTGTCCTGGCACCATGATGTTAGATGCTCCACCTCGTCCAAGTATGCCGTCTCATTGTTGTTGGAAATGAGGCCCAGGACAACAGTATCATCAGCAAATTTGATGATAGAGGTGGAGCTGTGTGTGGACAAACAGTCATGCGTGTAGAGAGAGTAGAGCAGGGGACTCAGGACACACTGTGGAGCTCCCACACTCAGGGTGATGGAGGAGGAGGTGGACTGGCCTATTCTCACCACCTGAGGCCTGCCAGTGAGGAAGTCCTCAATCCAGTGGCAGAGAGAAGGATTCAGGCCGAGATCCAGGAGTTTGGAGGTTAGCTTGGTGGGAACTATGGTGTTAAAGCCTGAGCTATAGTCAATAAATAGCAGCCTTACGTAGTTCCCACTTTTGCTGTCGATGTGAGTGAGGGAGGAGTGGAGGACATGAGCGATGGCATCTTCAGTCGATCTATTGGGACGATAGGCAAACTGAAGAGGGTCCAAAGTGCCAGGAATGAAGGCGCAAATGGTGTTTTTAATGAGTCTCTCAAAGACCTTCATGACTATAGACGTGAGAGCCACTGGACGATAGTCATTTAGGCAAGAGGGTTTACTGTTCTTAGGGACAGGGATGATGGTGGATTTTTTGAAGGAGGTGGGGACCACAGATGTAGCGAGGGACTCATTAAAGATAGATGTAAACAACCCGGCGAGCTGATCAGCACAGGACCGCAGAACACGACCTGAAATACCATCTGGCCCGGCAGCTTTCCTGACGTCCACACGCTTGAGTGCTCTCCGAACTTCATCCTCTGAGACAGAGATCACGTGATTGTTGCTGCTCTGAGTAATTTCCTCTAACGCGCCACTTGGCGGAGTCGCGTTGCCGCGGTTACAGTCAAAGCGAGCGTAGAAAGAGTTTAACTTGTTCACGAGCAACAGGTCAGCGTTCACCTCTGCAGAGGATTTAGATCCAAAGGAGCAGATGGACCTCAGACCTTGCCACATGCGCCGCGAGTCGTTGAGTTGGAAATGAGACTCCACTCGGTCTTTATATCGGAGCTTTGCGGCTTTAACTGCACGCCGCAGAGCATAACAGGACGTTCTGTATTCAGTCATGTTCCCTGAATGGAGACCGGCGTTGTAAGCAGCAGTGCGTGCGTTCACTGCCGCGCGGATTGAATTGTCCACCCACGGTTTCTGATTTGAGAAGGACGTTATTGTTATTGTTTGCGTGGCTTGCTCTGTAAGCGTGTTGATGAAGCAAAGCGCCATATCTGTGAACTCGCTGACGTCAGCTGAACTCGCTCAGAACATGTCCCAGTCAACATCATCAAGAGCTGCCTGTAGCGCGGTCTCTGAGTGGGGCGACCAACGTTTAACTTCCCGCCTCACCGGGGGTTCCTGGAGGAGCTTTTGTTTGTATTCGGGAGTGAGGAAAATGGCGGCATGATCCGATTTGCCAAACGCTGGAAGTGACCGCGCTTTATAGGCGTTCTTAAACGGGGTGTAGCAATGATCCAGTGTGTTTGCTCCTCGTGTGGGGCAGGAGACGTGCTGATGAAAGTTTGGCAGGACTTTCTTTAGGTTTGCTTTGTTAAAATCGCCCGCGACAATGAACGCCGCGTCGGGATGATTGTTTATGATGCCGCTGGCAACATCATGAAGGCCAGATAAAGCCAGCGCTGTGTCTGCCTGCGGTGGGATGTAAACGGCGGTCGCGACAACCGCAGAAAACTCCCTCGGCAGATAGAATGGGCGGCAAATGATTGTTAAATGTTCCAGATGAGGCGAGCAGGACCGCGAGAGAATGGTGATGTTCCTGGGGTCGCACCATTTCTTATTGATCATGAAGCATACTCCACCGCCTTTGGATTTACCGGCCTCGGCTGTTCTGTCCATCCGAAAAACAGAGAAGTTCTCCGACGGCGTCACAGCTGTGTCCGGGACCGCGGGCGTGAGCCATGTTTCGGACAAACAATAGATATTACAGTCTCGTGTCCCGTTGAAAACTTATCCTGGCTCTAAGATCGTCCATCTTATTATCCAAGGATTGAACATTTGCTAGAAGAATGCTTGGGAGAGGAGGTCTGAATGCCCTTTTCCTCAGTCTGTTACGGATACCAGCGCGTTTCCCACGGTGTTTCTTGATTCTTCGCCGTTGACTCGTCTGTCCATTGTTCAACTCGGCGTTGCAAAGAATCTCAGATGGCCACAGGGGATCGGTGAAAGTGTCCTGAAGCAGTCCAGTGTAGAGGTAACCAATGTCCAAAAGAGTTTTGCTGTCATAGTAGATCAATGCAGATGATAAGTTTGTAAAAACTGAGAGTAAAAGAAAGTAAAATAGTAAATAAAAGCACAGTCTTCGCGGAGCGACCTGAACGGCGACCAAACACGGCGGCGTCATTTTGTCCCCTACCCTCTTGATGGAGGCCAATGCAACCAAGAGTACTGTCTTCATGGACAGGATATTCAGCTCAATGGACTGCAGAGGCTCGAAGGGAGGGCTCTGGAGTGCTCTCAGCACCAGAGCTAAGTCCCAAGAGGGTACCGGGTTTGCACGAGGAGGATTCAGCCACCTCGCACCCCTGAGGAACCTGGACGATCAGGTCGTGCTTCCCTAAGGACTTACCATCAACTGCGTCGTGATACGCCGCTATTGCCGCGACATACACTTTAAGGGTGGAGGGAGACAGCCTTCGCTCCAACCCATCTTGCAGAAAGGAAAGCACGGCGCTAATCGAACACCTTCGGGGGTCTTCGCGGCGAGAAGAACACCACTCAACGAACAGGTTCCACTTCAATGCATAGAGACGCCTCGTAGAGGTGGCCCGGGAAAGCATAGCCGTGAGCTCTGGATCAGGCTAGGGCAACGCTACCACACCCGAAGTGGGCAACGCAGCCGAGTCTTCATCTCCAGAGTCCATTAGCTCGTCCCCCGATGCAGCAATCGACATCATGTCCTCAGCCGGAGCTCCAAAGGTAACGGCTGCTCCCCCATGGGAGGGACCAGGACGCTCCTTTGGAAGCTCCACTGGCGCAGCGGAGGGGGGAGGGTCCCGAGGGGCTTGGTGTCCCGTCGGGGGTGCCCTCACAGTTACCCTCAGGTCTCCACCAAAGGCATCAGCCAGTAGCAGCCCTCTGCTTTGCAGCGGAGGACCACTAGATCGGGGGATGCGCAATGGGACTCCACCCCTTTTGAGGTAATCGAGCCTAGACCGTAGGACTGCGATGGTCATGTTCCCGCAGTGGGAACATGAGTCATTCACAAAAGCTGCCTCAGCGTGCTGAACGCCCAAACACGTGAGGCAACGATCGTGACCGTCAACTGGGGACAGGAAGCGACTGCATCCAGAAACACACGGTTTGAATGACATCTTGGAGATGCAGGGTCAAACCGTGTTTTGCTCTTTTAGAAAGGAAAGAATGCTCTAATAGTGCTGAAGCACACAGGGGAGATGGCCGCGGCTCACAGCAGTTCAATGGTGCAAGCCTGCTGTGAGCACTCAGAGGACGCCCAGGCAGGCTGAGAACAGCTGATTCCTCGTGAAGCGACCACCCGCTGAATCGCGCCGTCACACCCGCACCCGGAAGTCGAGCGATCCTTTCCGACTCGTCCGTTAATACTCTTCGCAGGAAACCCAGCGTTGAACCAACAACAGGATTCGGCTCCGAAGTAGAAAGCGAGGATGCGGTATTCCACTTCCGTATTTATACCCGCATAGCGGGCGGAGCGTGGACCGCATGCCAATCGATTTTGGCTCGTTTAGAAACACTCGAAGCAGATTGGTCTCTGAAAGCAGATCCCAATTCGTCGGTCAGTTCCGACGTACGTCGAACGTGACCGACTGAAAGGGAACATGTATACTTAATTTTGCAAAGCCGTCCCCTCGCTTCAAATATGGCAGAACTATCACTGCCGCCACTAAAAATTGCTTTTTAAATCATCTTCCTCATCAGTTTCATCTCCTCAGCATCCCAGATAGCCTAGAGGAACTCGATTTTGAGGAGAGGAGAGGAGAGGAAGAATTGGCTAAACTCGTTAAATCATCTAAATCAACAACATGTATGCTCGACCCTATACCGACTAGGCTATTAAAAGAGATGCTACCAGAGGTCATAGATCCTCTTCTTAATATCATTAACTCATCTTTGTCATTAGGATATGTACCGAAAACTTTTAAGTTGGCTATTATCAAACCACTTATTAAAAAACCTCAACTTGATCCTACAGAATTACTCAATTATAGGCCGATCTCAAATCTATCCTTCCTGTCAAAAATACTGGAAAAGGCAGTGTCTTCACAATTATGTTCCTTTTTTAGAAAGAAATGGTATCTGTGAGGATTTCCAGTCAGGATTTAGACCGTATCATAGTACTGAGACTGCTCTCATGAGAGTTACAAATGATTTACTCTTATCATCCGATCGTGGTTGTATCTCTCTATTAGTGTTACTCAATCTTAGCGCTGCATTCGATACTATCAACAACAACATTCTTTTGAATAGACTCGAAAATTATGTTGGCATTAGTGGAACTGCATTGGCATGGCTTAAATCATACTTATCTGACCATTATCAGTTTGTAGCAGTAAATGAAGAGATGTCACACCGATCACAAGTTCAGTATGGTGTACCGCAGGGCTCAGTGCTAGGACTGTTGCTCTTCACCCTGTACATGCTACCACTGGGAGATATCATTAGGAAGCATGGCATTAGTTTTCACTGTTATGCTGACGATACTCAGCTCTATATTTCTTCACGTCCTGACGAAACTTACCAATTCACAAGATTAACGGAATGCATAGCTGATATAAATCATTGGAGGTCTAGTAATTTCCTGCAACTTAATTCAGAAAAAAATTAATTTTTAATTATTGGACAAAAAAACTCTGCAAGTAGTAACCTAGAATACTGTCTAACACTCGATGGCTGCTCTGTCAAGTCTTCGTCTTCAGTTAGGAACCTGGGTGTGCTCTTTGATACCAATCTTTAATTTGAAAGCTACGTTTCTAACATATGTAAAACTGCATTCTACCATCTTAAAAATATATCTAAATTACGGCACATCCTTTCGATGCAAAATGCTGAACAGTTAATTCATGCGTTCATGACCTCAAGGCTAGATTACTGTAATGCTTTACTGGGTGGTTGCCCTGCTCACTTGATAGACAAACTCCAGCTGGTCCAAAACGCAGCAGCTCGAGCTCTTACTAGAACAAGGAAGTATGACCATATTAGCCCGGTTCTGTCAATACTGCACTGGCTCCCTATTAAACATCGTATAAATTTTAAAATCTTGTTTATTACTTACAAAGCACTAAATGGTTTAGCTCCCCAGTACTTGAGCGAACTCTTAACGCATTATACTCCATCACGTCTATTGCGGTCTCAAAACTCTGGCCAGTTGATAATACCTAGAATATCAAAATCAACTGCAGGCGGTCGATCCTTTTCCTATTTAGTGCCTAAACTCTGGAACAGTCTTCCTAGCATTGTTCGGGAAGCATTACACATAAAACATTATCGATTTCTATTATTCAAATCAGTAAATGATTGTTAGGCTGCATTAACTAGGTCAGGCAGAACCGGGAACACTTCCCATAACACCTGATGTACTCGTTACATCATGAGAAGAATGGCATCTACGCTAATGTTAGTCTCTCTGTTTATCCCGAGGTTTACTGCAGTCAGCCGGATCAGATGGTGGACCAGCGCCTGGACATGACCAACGCATCCCTGAAATGTCTGCAGAGAACATGTCAAATAAACTCCCCCCGTAAATGCTGCATCGACACGACATCCTCATTAAACCTGTCTTCGGCGTGATGACTCCAATCTTTTGAATAATCTTACAAATATCTATTTACCTAATATGAATTAAGACCTGCTATGTTGCCAGAATTATAATCATACACTGTTTGTTCGTCGGCCAGAGGAGAACTGGCACCCTGGCTGAGCCTGGTTTCTCCCAAGGTTTTTTTTCTCCATTCTGACCCTGAAGGAGTTTTGGTTCCTTGCCACCGTTGCCTCTGGCTTTTGGCTTGCTCAGTTGGGGACACCTAAATTTCATCTATATTACCGATCTACCCGCATTGACACTATATGATACTTGAAATTAGCTGGATAACATCACCGTTTCACCAGAACGGCTGTACAAATTCTGTTGCATTATTTTCCTGTTAACAATGTGAAGCTGCTTTGAAACAATTGGACTTGTTAAAAGCGCTATATAAATAAAGGTGATTTGATTTGATTTGATTTGATTTGGATTTAATAGGCAAATGCTGAAGAGTCTATGATTGGATCATTATTGCAGTGATTTTTGTGTTTCTAGCATGTTATATGTTTGGCAACAGTTCTTCTAACCGTAATTGATGGAGTGTGTAGCTTTTCATTTCTTAAACAACCATGTAGGAAGACACATCATGGCCATATTCCAGGATCACAATGTCAAGATTCATCAGGCTCAGACTGTGAAAGAATGGTTGGGAGGGAGCATGAAGAATCATTTTCACACATGAATTGGCACCTCTGAGTCCAGACCTTAAATTCATTGAAAGTCTTTGGGATGTGCTGGAGGAGACTTTACAGAGTGCTGGACTCTTGCATTGTCAATACAAGATCTTGACCAAACATTGATGCACGTCTTGATGTGAATAAATGCTGCGATGCTTGAAACAGCACGCTCAGCTTACCATATTTCAATAGAATAGAAAACACTATAATATTACATTTAAAGATGTTCTTAAGTCCTACTTAAGTAGGTAAAAAAAATCTCTCTTATGTTCAACTAAATGCAATTCATATCAATTTAAACTAAGCCACATTTTCATGTAATAAATAAATAATGCAATTAAGTGTCCAAAATGTTGCTTTCATTTCACATTTAAGGGTATGTTTACACGACAACGATGTACTAAAAAAGTTTTACCTTTGCATTTTTAATTTTTTTATTGTTTTGTGTACAGACGACACCATTGTCAAAACGTTCACAAGAATCCGTGAAAATGCCTAAAAACACTGTATTATTCATGCCAGGCCAGTAGTTGGCAATGTCACTTGATGAAGAAACGTCTATAGACTGTACACGTAATACACATGACGTCACCGTTTTCACAAATTCATGTTTTTGTAGTTTACACAGAGACGATAACGGTAACATTTTCAAAAACTTGCACTTTGAAACCCGTTTTCAAAAGTTGCGTTTTCAGGCCCCCAAAACGCCGTTGTTGTGTAAATGAACTGCAAAAACGCATAAAAAGTTGTATGTTTTTAGTTGAAAATTGTCTTGTGTGCCCTAAGTATATTCAAAGTGTATTATTGTATATTAGAAATTCTTTTTCATAAGGGATGGAAGAATAAGTTATTGTATGTTAATTATAGATTATGACAACAAACAATGTTTTTCTTTGGAATAACATGAGCTGATGAAGTGTTCCCAATGAGACCGAATGCGCATTAAGAACTTAAATGGGGTAATTTTTGCTTTCATGTTGACTTTAAAAGTGATAGTGTCACATATCCTCATCTGTATGATTGGCAGGTGGGGTGCAGACAGCCTTAAGGAGAACAGCTGCTATGGAATGTTATAGACATACTCCCCTTCTTAATGAAGTCTAATTATTTCTCTTATGTGTTCGTACTGCCTGGAGCAGTTTCAGCGCTCAGTCAAACAAGCGGCACAAGATTCCAGCCTTCTCAACAGAGCGTGGTGTGCGCAGCTCTCCACAGCACAATGGCTACTTAATAATTAGAGCAGAAACACTGAACAGGCTTGGATTGTTGAAATAACGGTTGAATGTGGTTGAGTTAAAGTGGTTGATGTGATAAGCGTCTCATGCAGGTGCTGCATGAGTGAGACATTGTCAAACCTTTACTAGGGCAAAAGACATTAAAACGAAATGAAACTGTGTAAACTTTAGATCAGCACCCTATGATACAGCAGACAGAACTAAAATGGGCTAAAGGCTGCTGTAAATTTTCAGTGTTGTTGCTCAAGAAAAATAAAAGAGAGTTTATTTTAAACACATAAAACAATGTTTTACAAACCTGGGGAATGTCATCACAATATATATTGTAGCGTAAGTAGTCATGTTTGGCTCAAGAACAAAAACAATCATAAAAAAAAATATTATTAAAATATATATATATATATTTAGGTGATATTTAGGCTAGAATTCACAAATAAAATTAAATAAATAAAATTGAAGAGGGTTGTTTAAAACCAAAAAAATAATAAAAATAAAAATATTTAAAGTAATTCAACTTTTGCCTCTCAACCTTGTTAAAGTTTACTGCTGTATGTACTAACTGTCACATTCATGTCTTGTTTTGATTCATTATCTTGGTCCATTTATTTTCATTGTCATGTTCTGTTTAGTTTCTATTTCATGTTTTTCTTTGTCACTGTCTTGGCCCGTTTGCACAAAACCATTCCAACTAAAAATGGAAACGTTTGTATGCATATTTGGATGTTCATTTGCTCAACATCAACGTTTTGGCAGCCTGAAATGGCAATCTTTTTAAAACAGGTTTCAAAGTGCAAGTTTATGAAAACTGCAAAAATAAAAAAATTATGAATGTCATGCGCATGCATATTATGTGTTCAGTCTATTGGCGTGTAGTGTTTCTCCACAAAGTGACATCACCAACTACTGGCCTGGCATGAATAATACAGTGTTTTAGTCGTTTTCGCTGATCTGTGTGAATGGGGATCGTTTTGACAACATTGCCGTAAACAATAAAGGCAAAGGAACAACTTTTGCGTTTAGTACATCGTTGTCATGTAAACATACCCAGAGTTCTCGTTTGTTGCTATGGTTTCTGATTAGTGCACATTGTTTCGTTGATTATCATTCTCAATGTATTTAAGGGATAATTCACCCAAAAATGACAATTCTGTCATTAATTACTCACCCTCATAACATTCAAAATCCATAAGACCGTTGTTCATTTTCAGAACCCAAATGAAGATATTTTTGATGAAATCCGAGAGCTCTCTGACCCCTCAATAGACAGCAATTTAATTAACACTCCATATTAACAGAAATTGTTAAAATAGTCCATGTGACTCCAGTGGTTCAACCTTAATTTTGTGAAGCAACAAGAATAATTTTTGTGAAGTCAAGTCATCTTTATTTACATAGCGCTTTTTACAATGGCAGTTGTTTCAAAGTAGCTTCACAGTGTTAACAGGAAAATAATGCAACAGAATTTGAATCGGCTGTACAGCCGCTCTGGTGAAACAGTGATGTTATCCGGTTAATTTCAATTATCATATAGTGTCAAAGCGGGCAGATCAGTATAGTTGAAATTTAAGTGTCCCCAACTGAGCAAGCCAAAAGCCAAAGGCGATGGTGGCAAGGAACCAAAACTCCTTCAGGGCCAGAATGGAAAAAAAACCTTGGGAGAAACCAGGCTCAGTCGGGGTGCCAGTTCTCCTCTGGCCGATGAACAAACAGTGTATGATTATGATTCTGGCAACATTACAGAAGTCATATCAGATCAATAGATATTCATAAGATTATTCAAAAGATTGGAGTTGTCACGCCGGAGACGGGTTTAATGAGAATGTCGTGCCAATGCGGCATTTACAGGGGGGAGTTTAATTGACACGCTCTCTGCAGACATTTCAGGGATGCGTTGGTCATGTCCGGGTGCAGGTCCACCATCTGGTCTGGATACGGTGTTGGACTATTTTCTTTAATCTTCTTTAAGCGCAGGGGAGCAACGGTGTCTAAAGTGCTGGAAAAGAGAGAGTCAATAGTTTCTGTTGCAACATCGAGTTCCTCTACGCTATCTGGGATGATGAGGAGATGAAACTGATGAGGAAGATTATTTATAAAGAAATCTTTAGTGGCGGCAGTGATAGTCCTGCCATATTTGAAGCGAGGGGACGGCTTTGCAGCCTTTGCTAAATTAAGTATACACGATACTAGGTAATGATCTGAGATGTCATCACTCTGCTGCAGAATTTTAACGGTATCATCATTTATTCCATGTGACAGTATTAGGTCTAACGTATGATTAAGGAGATCAGTGGGTCCTGACACGTGTTGCCTAAATCCAATAGAGTTTAGAATGTCTCTAAATGCTAATCCCAATGCGTCTTTTTCATTATCTACATGGATATTAAAATCACCAACAATTTGTACTTTATCTGCAGCCAGTACTAACTCTGATAGAAAGTCAGCAAATTCTTTGGTAAAGTCTGTATGGTGCCCTGGTGGCCGGTGTACAGTAGCCAGCACAAATGTCAAACGGTAAATGTCGAAATGTAAAAAAAAACTGCATTTCCTAATATTAAATAGCTATAAACTCTGTTCAAATACATTGTGTAGCTCAGACTTAACGGAATTAAGTCAACGGAATGTGGTAAAGCAAAGATCACTGCTCTGCACTGCTATGTGCATAGTTATTAATTTTCAAATAATGCTTTATTTGATGCTATATTCTCAACATAACAAAACATTGAACAATAGTATATCTCTAATTAATCGTGCAAAAAAAACAAAACAAATCAGCTTAATATGATCAGACACTTTTCTATTGAGTGCAATGAACTTTCAGTCATATTTGAGTGAAATAAACTTGTTTTATTTAGATTTTGTATTGTTAGTCTTTTGCAGTAGCCCATGTGTAGTGTACCCCACAATAAATGTCATGTGCACGATTCTTAAGGAAAAAGAAAAGAACCAGATCCTTAAACAACCTTCTAATCGACCTCATTACAGTGTTGTCTTTTGTTCATCTGCCTGTCCAAGCCTTTTCCTTTGTGATTTGGAAAGCTCCTTCACCATCCAGCTGGATGTCCTCATCCAAGATCAAAGCGGGCAAAAAATAAATAAAAAAATGCTTGCGAGACCCTCCTGCATGGTGGAATCACATACTCACTCTTCTGCATCTATAAACAACTTAATTGCTTCCTTGTTTGATGAGAGACGCACTAAGCAGGATTTAAAGTGAAGCACAAACCAATAAAAGACTCTTTACACCTTAAGATGTGCTGTTTAGTCCTGCTTTGACTTTGTGAAAATGATTAAAGAATAAAATAACATCAACAGAATGGGGCTGTTAATAATTTCTGTGCACCCAGATGGCATGCTTGAACTCAGACGTGACCCCTGCTGACTGTCTGTCTGTGTGTGTGTGCGGATGGGGATAAATAAGTGCATTGTGCTGTGCAAATGCATGTTAATCACCTTATGGCCACCATTTCATATTTATGTGCCACTCTATCTACCCCTCCAGTTAAGTCAAGTGAATTATATTGCCGTACCTCACAAGAATACTGTGTTACATATATAAACACATATAAATACACACAGCCTATATAAAAAGAGCTAATCTAAACATAAACATATACATACACACTGAAACAAATGTGTTTTCCTGGATAGAAGTGAGGAAGTTAAAGTGGTCTTTAGTGGTCTTTAACATAAGTAGTCTAAAGGACTGTGCACTCAAAAAATATTTAAGTTTAAATTCAAGATTGATGTATTTATATTTCATATCAAATTTTGGTCAATTTGGATTACACAATTTTAATATAAACAAATTAATAAGCTTAGGATAGATCACCCAAAAATGAGAATTACCTCATGACTTCCTCACCCCCAAGACGTCCTAGATGTATATGACATTCTTCTGTCAGACAAATACAATCAGTGTTATATCAAAAAATCCTGGCTCTTCGTCTGAGGATTTCGATAGAAGAGAAGAGGAGCTTGAGTTTGTTTCCCAGCCCTATTTGTTTAAAAGCGAGAGGCATTAAAGCTTACACTATTCCTTCATCTCGTCAGGGGTTACTCTTTTAGCATAAGTTGACTTGTGCATGCTGTCTCTCGGGTTATAGTTTATAAAGTTTTAAATATGGATATTTTTCTTACACAAACGCAAGGCTTCACTTCAGAAGGCCTTTATTAACCCCCTGGAGCCGTGTGGAGCATTTTTATGATGGATGGATGCTTTTTTTCTGGGCTTCAAAATCTCGTCCTCCATTTACTGCCATTATAAAGCTTGGAAGAGCCAGGGCATTATTTAAATCAAACCAAATAGATGCAAATAATTAATAATAAACTATGTCAGGATTTTTGAGTATTAATATGCATCAAATTAAAGGGATAGTTCACCATGATTTACTCACCCTCAAGCCAGGTGTATATGATATGAATTGTATATGAAACACAATTAAAAAATCATGGTTGAATGGTAATCAGGGAACATGGTTGAAATCTGGTTAGGTTTGGAACAAGCAATATTTAATTAGTTAAAATATATGAGATTGAAACGAATTGGATGTACTGATGATAAAAATTGAGTGCTATTGTGTATATTCAAGGGTACGTTTATGCAACAACGATGTACCAGAAACGGAAAAAGTTTTTCGCTTACAGATGACAATGTTGTCGATCCCCATTCACACAGATCTGTACAATACGTGCCTATAGACTGAATATGTAATATGCATGATGTCACTGTTTTCACAAATTCATGTTTTTCTAGTTAACAAGGAGACGATAACGGTATCCTATTCAAACGCATGCACTTTAAAAGCCATTTTCAGGCCCCCAAAACTGTGTAAATAAACGTCAAAAAAGCATAAAAAGTTGTTTTTAGTTGAAAACAGTGTCACCCAAAAGATTTATGGTTTATTAGTCCTATTACAGTGTTATTATAGTATTATTACAGAAATCTCACCTATTTCATTTATGCCTGACAAATATGCATTGCATTAAGTTTATTCATTTGTTTATGTCAAAGCTATTCCAAATGAATGGAAAATTTCTATGCAATTCAAATACATAAATCTTACATTTTTGGAGTGCATACAAGGGTCATGTGCTGTATCACGGGGGAGGGTCTCTTCTGGAGTCAATCATTCTGTACACGAGGGATTAAAATAAGCTTTTACTATTTTAATCTTTTCAATTCGAGAGGAACGCACATATGTCTCTGATTAAATTTGCTTTTGCAACTGTTTGACTCTATATAATGAAACACAGTCCTCTGATGATGTGATTACAGAGAACTGTAAATATTTGACTTTATTTGAGCATTAATTATTAGGCAAAAACAAATTCTCTAACAGTTCAGTCTGTTGTTCTTCCAGTTATTGGCAGTATTATAGCACACATCATATCACACTGCTATAAGCTCATGTGTTATTTTGGATGAGTATCAGAAGTGTCATGTGTCACTCAGTTGTAATAAAGGTAATTAAAGGTAATAGATGTATAAACACTGTTCAATTCAATCAAATTGCCCCTTTTGCAGATCATTTGCTGTAAACTAAAAACTAAAAGCCCATATGTACTCACTGTTAAAGATGCTCTTATCCATACAACAAAAATGTATGGTCATGGATTCAATTTCAGTTTACATTTTAGTTAGTTCATTTTAGTTAGTTTAGTTAGTTGAGTGTTCATCATACACACTCAAGCGTACACTATTGACCTATTGACAGCAACATAAATTATTTATGTATGGGCAACTTTTAGACATATAAATGTGTACAAATCCTTATTTCTCACTATTAAAATCATGGCATTAATATTTTGATTCTATTGTGTTCAACTGTTATATCAATAATATATATATATATATATATATATATTTTTTTTTTTTTTTTTTTTTTTTTTTAAAGCATTTATTATGTTTGCTTGAGGGCCCTATCATACACCCGGCACAATGCGACGCCTGGCGTTTTTTGCTAGTTTCAGTAATAATTTTCGCAGTAATAATTTTCATGTCCAGCGCCACGTTGTTTAAATAGCAAATGCACTCGCACCCATCTGTTCGCCTATGGGCGTGCTGATCTGAAAACGAGGTGTGTTCAGGCTCATTGTGGGCACATTAAATTACATTACATTACTTTAAATGAGTCCACTCCCCAAGATTATTGTTATAAACACGAGCCACGTTTAAAAGGTAAAGGGGTAGGTGTTGCTGTAATTTATAATATTATCTTACTATACACTCCCCTAAAGGATTATTAGGAACACCTGTTCAGTTTCTCATTAATACAATTATCTAATCAACCAATCACATGGCAGTTGCTTCAATGCATTTAGGGGTGTGGTCCTGGTCAAGACAATCTCCTGAACTCCAAACTGAATGTCAGAATGGGAAAGAAAGGTGATTTAAGCAAATTTGAGCGTGGCATGGTTGTTGGTGCCAGACGGGCCGGTCTGAGTATTTCACAACCTGCTCAGTTACTGGGATTTTCACGCACAACCATTTCTAGGGTTTACAAAGAATGGTGTGAAAAGGGAAAAACATCCAGTATGTGGCAGTCCTGTGGGCGAAAACGCCTTGTTGACGCTAGAGGTCAGAGGAGAATGGGCCGACTGATTCAAGCTGATAGAAGAGCAACTTTGACTAAAATAACCACTCATTACAACCGAGGTATGCAGCAAAGCATTTGTGAAGCCACAACACGCACAACCTTGAGGCGGATGGGCTACAACAGCAGAAGACCCCACCGGGTACCACTCATCTCCACTACAAATAGGAAAAAGAGGCTACAATTTGCACAAGCTCACCAAAATTGGACAGTTGAAGACTGGAAAAATGTTGCCTGGTCTGATGAGTCTGTTTCTGTTGAGACATTCAGATGGTAGAGTCAGAATTTGGCGTAAACAGAATGAGAACATGGATCCATCATTCCTTGTTACCACTGTGCAGGCTGCTGGTGGTGGTGTAATGGTGTGGGGGATGTTTTCTTGGCACACTTTAGGCCCCTTATGCCACGGCCTACCTGAGCATTGTTTCTGACCATGTCCATCCCTTTATGACCACCATGTACCCATTCTCTGATGGCTACTTCCAGCAGGATAATGCACCATGTCACAAAGCTCGAATCATTTCAAATTGGTTTCTTGAACATGACAATGAGTTCACTGTACTAAAATGGCCCCCACAGTCACCAGATCTCAACCCAATAGAGCATCTTTGGGATGTGGTGGAACGGGAGCTTCATGCCCTGGATGTGCATCCCACAAATCTCCATCAACTGCAAGATGCTATCCTATCAATATGGGCCAACATTTCTAAAGAATGCTTTCAGCACGTAGAATTAAGGCAGTTCTGAAGGCGAAAGGGGGTCAAACACAGTATTAGTATGGTGTTCCTAATAATCCTTTAGGTGAGTGTATATTATAGTATTACTCAGAAGTCTAGTTTCAAATATAATTCTTTTGAAGTTTTGGTGCTTTATGTAGCATTATGTAGTGTAATTGATAAATCCCGTTTGACATTTGTGCTGGCTACTGTACACTGGCCACCAGGGCACAATACAGACTTTATCAAAGAATTTGCTGACTTTCTATCAGAGTTAGTACTGGCTGCAGATAAAGTACTAATTGTTGGTGATTTTAATATCCATGTAGACAATGGGATTGGCATTTAGAGACATTCTAAAATCTATTGGAGTTAGGCAACACGTGTCAGGACCCACTCATCACCGTAACCATACTTTAAACCTAATACTGTCACATGGAATAAATGATGATACCGTTGAAATTCTGCAGATGAGTGATGACATCTCAGATCATTACCTAGTATCGTGTATACTTAATTTAGCAAAGGCTGCAAAGCCGTCCCCTTGCTTCAAATATGGCAGGACTATCACTGCTGCCACTAAAGATTGCTTTGTAAATAATCTTCCTCATCAGTTTCATCTCCTCATCATCCCAGATAGCCTAGAGGAACTCGATGTTGCAACAGAGACTATTGACTCTCTCTTTTCTAGCACTTTAGACACCGTTGCTTCCCTGTGCTTAAAGAAGATTAAAGAAAATAGTCCAATGCCGTGGTACAACGAGCACACCCAGGCCCTTAAAACAGCAGCCAGAAAAATGGAGTGCAGCTGGAAGAAAACAAAACTGGAGGTTTTTCATATTTCGTGGAAAGAGAGCATGATTGCATACAGAAAGGCCCTAAAAACTGCTAGATCTGCTTATTTCTCAACTCTCTTTGAAGAAAACAAACACAACCCTAGGTATTTATTCGATACAGTGGCTAAATTAACCAAAAATAATAAGTTTCAACTTCTGATATTTGTAAACAGCACAGCAGTAATGACTTTATGAGCTCTTTACATGCAAGATTGATAATATTAGGAAAAAAATATATAACCATGCAGCCGTCTACTACAGTATCAAATCAGACAGAGCATTGTAGTGTCACTGAGGAACAATTACACTCATTCACTGATATAGGAGAAGAAGAATTGGCTAAACTCATTAAATCATCAAAATGTTCAATGTTCAAAATGTTCATCAAAAACATGTATGCTCGACCCTATACCGACTAAGCTACTAAAAGAGATGCTTCCAGAGGTCCTCTTCTTAATATCATTAATTAATCCTTGTCATTAGGATATGTACCGAAAACTTTTAAGTTGGCTATTATTAAACCACTTAAACCACAAAAAAAACGCAACTTTATCCTACAGAATTAGTCAATTACAGGCCAATCTCAAATCTAATTGTGTCCTCACAATTATGCTCCTTTTTAGAAAGAAATGGTATCTGTGAGGATTTCCAGTCAGGATTTAGACCGTATCATAGTACTGAGACTGCTCTCATCAGAGTTACAAATGATTTATCTTATCATCCGTTCGTGGCTGTATCTCTCTATTAGTGTTACTTGATCTTAGCACTGCATTCAATACTATTGACCGCAACATTCTTTTGAATAGACTCAAGAATTATGTTGGCATTATGCATTGGCATGGTTTAAATCATACTTATCTGACCATTATCAGTTTGTATCAGTAAATGAAAAGATGTCACACCGATCACAAGTTCAGTATGGAGTACCGCAAGGCTCAGTGCTAGGACCGTTGCTTTTCACCCTGTACATGCTACCACTGGGAGATATCATTAGGAAGCATGCCGTTAGTTTTCATTGTTATGCTGACGATACTCAGCTCTATATTTCTTCACGCCCTGACGAAACTTACCAATTCACAAGATTAACGGAATGCATAGCTGATATAAAAAATTGGATGACTAGTAATTTCCTGCAACTTAATTCAGAAAAAACTAGTAACCTAGAATACTGTCTAACACTTGATGACTGCTCTGTCAAGTCCTTGTCCAAGTCCTACTGTCAGTTAGGAACCCGGGTGTGCTCTTTGATACCAGTCTTTCATTTGAAAGCCACGTTTCTAACATCTGTAAAACTGCATTCTACCATCTTAGAAATATATCTAAATTACGGCACATGCTTTCAATGCAAAATGCTGAACAGTTAGTTCATGCGTTCATGACTTCAAGGCTAGATTATTGTAATGCTCTACTGGGTGGTTGCCCTGCTCGTATAATAAATAAACTGCAGCTGGTTCAAAACGCAGCAGCTCGAGTTCTTACTAGAACCAGAAGGTTTGATCATATTAGCCCGGTTCTGTCAACACTACACTGGCTCCCTATTAAACATTGCATACATTTTAAAATCTTGCTTATTACTTACAAAGCACTACATGGTTTAGCTCCCCAGTACTTGAGTGAACTCTTAATGCATTATACTCCACGTCTATTGCGGTCACAAAATTATGGCCAGTTGATAAAACCTAGAATATCAAAATCAACTGCAGGCAGTCGATCCTTTTCCTATTTAGCGCCTAAACTCTGGAACACTATTCCTAGCATTGTTCGGGAAGCAGACACACTCTGTCAGTTTAAACCTAGACTAAAAACACATCTCTTTACTATGGCATACACAAAGAACATTATCAATCTCTATTATTCAAATCAGTAAATAATTGTTAGGCTGCATTAACTAGGTCAGCCGGAACCAGGGACACTTCCCATAACACCTGATGTACTCGTTACATCATAAGAAGAATGGCATCTATGCTAATGTTAGTTGCTCTGTTTATCCCGAGGTCTACTGCAGTCAGCCGTATCCGGGCCGTATCGAGACCAGATGGGGGACCTGCGCCTGGACATGACCAACGCAACCCTGAATTGTCTGCAGAGAGTGTGTCAATTAAATTCCCCCTTGTAAATGCCGCATTGACATGACATTCTCATTAAACCCGTCTCCGGCGTGACAACTCCGATCTTTCGAATAATCTTATGAATATCTATTGATCTAATATGACTTCTGATCTGTAATATTGCCAGAATCATAATCATGCACTGTTTGATCGTCGGCCAGAGGAGAACTGGCACCCCGACTGAGCCTGGTTTCTCCCAAGGTTTTTTTCTCCATTCTGGCCCTGAAGGAGTTTTGGTTCCTTGCCACCGTCGCCTTTGGCTTTTGGATTGCTCAGTTGGGGACACTTAAATTTCAACTATACTGACACTACATGATAATTGAAATTAGCTGGATAACATCACCGTTTTCACAAGAGCGGCTGTACAGCCGAATGAATTTCTGTTGCATTATTTTCCTGTTTAACACTGTGAAGCTGCTTTGAAACAATCGGCATTGTAAAAAGCGCTAAATAAACAAAGGTGACTTGACTTGACTTGACATTGCTATTTTGAGGCAACCGAAAACTGCGCCATTGACAAACAAAATCCAAAAACAAAAGTATTTTTTGTGTTATTTAAAAGGAGCGTTTTTAATAGACCTATGTACCTATAGGCAGGTGAACAATGTGCGTACACTCTGCTTATTACACACACAGGGATGCGCAGAAGCACACAAAAATGTTTAAATATTAAAAATAAAAGGATTCCTCCCTGGAGAAGCGTTCAGTCTTTACACTCTCCAGTCAATTCCACCCTGTAAATAGCGAATCCGCCATGGCGCAAGCGCAACTGGGAGATTAGACTCCCATGAGACATTTATTGCACATTACGGCCAAAACACAACCGTGACTCATTAAGAGACTAGGTACAACACTTTTGGGCCATGCGCCTGATGCTCCGACCATTTTTTCTGTTGTTAAACTAGCAAAACTACACTCCCTAAGTGCACCTGCGCTTCAGACCATGTGCTCAGATTGTTAAAATAGGGCCTTAAGTGTTACCCCAGGCTGAAAAGATTGGTGGTTGGACACTCCTAATGTTCCACTCCTGTAACACATTTTCCCCCATTATTTAAATTAACCCATAAATGACCATCAAGTAAAAAGTATGCTGTTGTTACTGGGTTAAGTTAACAGTAAGTTGTGGGCTATTAGAAAACATAGACATCAGATAAAATTGTGTGCATGCATTTATTTTGTTGATCAAATTGAATTGTTTAAAATGGTCCCCATAAACCCTGTCTCCCAACTCACCGCATTTCATGTAGCCATTTTAATTAATAATGGGAAACATAAAAAACAGTTAGTGTGTGTGTTAGCCATGTTCACAGTTGTCAAATGTTGACACACATTCTGTTCAGTCTTTGTGGGAACAGTAAGTAAATGACAAAATTAGTGTAACAATTTTTTTTAACATTTAGCAGTTTTGAGCAAATGTTATATTACACATTTAACAACAGAATATGCTGATTCAGATTATACTAACTCTGGTATTTAAAGGGATGTACCTAATACCAGTCACCAGCACTTGTGGCATAATGTTCATTACCATAAAAAAATTATTTCCACTTTTATCTCCTTTTCTTTAAAATAATAGAAAGTTACAGTGAGACACTTACAATGGGTATGAATGGGGCCAAATATAATTTTTTTTTTTTTTTAATTACTTAGTGTTTAAGTAGCACAGCCAAAAGATGTAAACAATATGCATGTGTGGTAACATGGTTTTAGTGTGAAAAATCATTTATTCACTTTTTTGTTTGTTCCAAACCTTCTGCTGAACACAAAAGAAGATATTTTGAAGAATGTCAGTAGCCAAATAGTTGATGGTCCCATATTTTTTTCCCTTGCCAAAAAAAGCAAACCAGGGCTGACACTGCTGCCCATTTAAAAAGAAATACAGGTGAATGATTTTGCCAAGTAAGACGTGTTCCTGGATCAACATCTTTTGCTGATCCTGAAACAACATTCCTGACCTTAACCTCTCCCTATCCCTACCCCTAAACCTAACCCTACCCATAAGTAATGCCTAAAATCAGAGGTAAACGATTGTAGAAGCACCTAACCCATGGTTGTGAGCCTATAAACTTGACATAAACTCTAAACCTGTCCCTCATATCTGATTGGTTGATTGGAATGTTGATCCAGTAGTATGATCTATTTTATTGTCTGTGTGTCTTGTAGATACTGCACTGCTGCATTATACAACAGTTAGATCCAGTCCAGTAACATTTTTGGACAAGTACGCATTCATATTTCATTCCACTGGACATTTTCATTGTTTGTGATTTTGACTATCCTTGCATAGTCAAATATACCCATCATTCCTAAATAGGACTTTTAAAACCCTACATAGACATCAGAATGAGACTTTGTAAACTCTAGACACTAGATAGCACTCCTGCAACTTTCCATTCAGGACAGACTGTTCTTGATTCTTAATCATATCTTCTTGTGATGTTTCCATTTTTCCCATTGGTTGGGTTGGCTGACAGAAACACTAGAACGTTCCAGCAACAGATTGGTGGCTATCATAGATCTCAATCCATCCCCAGCCCACCTGATGTTAATAATGGGGCTCTTTTTTATTTTGATGACCTGTCGCTGTCATCCATAATCAATCAAAACTCAACCACACCCCTCATATCCTGTGTGAAAACCACTTAAAGGGGCATTAGCTTACTATAATGCAATACCAGCTCATACAAATGACCGGAGACATATGAGGTCTTTCACATCTGTCCCCATTCAGTCTAGCTAGGGACATTATTAAGATGTGTGGCCTTCTCGGTTTGCTGAAATTACCATTTTGAAACTCTTATGAATTAATGTCAGCCACGGTTGTTTCCCAGGTAGTGTTGTTTATGTAAAATATGTGACATGAGCTGAACAATATTAACACGGCTCATTAAATCCATTCAATCAGATTTTTTAGATGCATGCAGGTTATACTGTAAAATGTAAGATTCATACTTCATGCAGCTGAATTGCAAGTGGTCCGTACACACAGACGGACCATGTGCTAGGTGGATGTGTATGACCGTTAAGCTCACGTCTTTTGTAGTGTCTCACGCATGACATGCCGTTCAGCATTTTTAAATAACGCTCTCATGAACTGCCATGAACTGTTTCTCGCTCCTTGTTTATTACTATGGTTTCTGATTAATGAGTTATCACTGTTCGTCATTTGAGTTCAATCACCTTGTGAATTTTCATTCAGTTATGGTCTGGTATTCGTGTGTTGGTGTGAAACACGTTACGTTGCCTTACGTTGTCGTCATCTTCATCATGAGCTTCTGTTTTGTTTGTTTTTTTCCTCCACTTGCTGTTTTAACCGGCAAAACTCGTTCTGTGTGAACGGCACCTTACTCCATTATCAGATCACAAGTACTGGGCAGCTAATCGGCTGCTGTACGCAATCTCAATTTTTGAAATGAATACGGTATTGCAAATAATCCCATGAAAGAAATTTCATATGTACATTCAAATATGTCAAATATCTGGTCACTTCTTGTTTTCTTACTGATCGGATAGCTATCTGTTTTGTTAAAAATCAGATTCGGATATAAATCCAAACTTCAATTCCCGCGCTATGTGCAAATTAAACAGAGTTCATGTTGACAAAAGCAACAAATATGAGCTTTATTTTATTTTATTTATCATCAGCTAATTTCAAGATCGAAGACTGCAATAGGAGACAAAGCAGCATCAGTACTGGTAAGATCCTTTAGTCTTACTACGTTTAGTAAAAATTATTGTGTTTTGAGTGGCTGCAACTTTCACTTTAACTTTTTTTTTTTATGGTTTGATAAAAATTATGCCTGTGTCCAAATATATATGGACCTAACTAAAACTGCATGAAATGACCAGGTGTAAACAGGCCCCCAATGTAGACAATACACACTTAAATCATTGATCTGTTTGTAAAGATTCATATTTATTTTATTTTTTTATTTTACAAATGAGAAGACTTAAAACTAAGCTGGTGAATTTTTTTTTTTTTTTTTTTTTTTTTTTTTTTTTTTTTTAAATAACTTCAGGCAAAATTAAATAAATAGATAAAGGGTCAGTTTACTCAAGAAAGACAGCAGTTTGAGTGGGAAACACAGGATTCTTTGTGGTCAGTTGATCTTTGGTAACCTTTGGGAACACAAACTTCCTGGATGCTTTCCATCACCCGACCACTGTCTGGCTACTGTGGCAACCCAAATGAATGCAGCCATGTCTATACGGTCATTTCTCAAAGGACTCTATAGACGATTCACAACAGAAAAGGGAGGTTTCCGGACCGATAAAGAGACCAGAAGAACTACGTCAAAGGACAATTTGAAGATTAAACTGTCTCTCCTACTTATGTTTATCATGAAATTCTAATTCCTATTTTCTGTCATCTTATGTGTAGTCTTGAATTAATATTCTATTGAAAAGTGTGTTCATCGAATCAACTCTGTTTCCTATACATTCCTTTGGAACAATAAACATAGAAACAAATTATTAACATACAGTAAGACTGTAGAAAAATGTAATTAATGTGGATAGAACAGTTTAGATAATTTGGTCTTAGAAGTATTTGACAAGAGATGTTGGAGTTCCATATTAAATCCCAGACTTTTCATTACAGACTTGGCAAATCGGACTTGATTACAGTAGCTTGGCAAATCTGTGAAATTCTGGACATCTCTTCTCAAACTGAAACACATAAGCGTACTGGGGTCTTTTCTCTGGAGAGAAATGTTATTTTTATCATTGAGAAACAATTGAGATGGGGTAAACTGAGAGTGTTGCAAAACTGGGTAATTAACCAAATTACCTACAGGGGTGAAATCAATATCATACATGATCAAGACTAGAAGTTGCAAAAGCTGTAATACCAAGTGTTGGCTTATACTCCAGCTGGTCCAAAATGCAGAAGTTAGAGTTCTTACTAAACTGTAAACCCAAATAAGTTAAGGCAATCGGTTACATCAAAAAAATTAAATTAAGAATTTAAGTAAGCAGAACTTGCAGATTTTTATTTTGTACTAATACATTTTAATTGTTCTTAACTTCAAATATTTGAGTAAGCTAATTCATAAAATGATCAACTTTTAAAAAATATATAAATCCAAGCCCAGTTTCAGTTAAATTTAAGTTTGTTTAAATCAAAAGAAACAAGTTCATAAAAGCAAAACGATGAAACAATTCAGATTATTTAAAATGTGTCAGTTTTGAGACTCAAAAGAAAAAGAAAGTTCTAAATACTCATAAGTTAATTTGATTGAACTAATTTGTTTAATTTGAGTTGGCTCTACTCAAACCAATTAATTATTTTGAGCGTTAGGGTTAGCCCGGTTCTGTCAGCACTGCATTGGCTCCTAAACATTGCATACATTTGAAAATCTTGCTGATTACTTACAAAGCACTACATTTTTTAGCTTATAGCTTTTTAGTAGCGCATTATAGCCCTACATGTTTATTGCAGTCTCAAAACTCTGGCCAGTTGATAATACCTAGAATATCATAATCAACCTCAGGCGGGATCCTTTTCCTATTTAGCACCTAAACTCTGGAACAGCTTTCATACCATTGTTTAGGAGGCAGACACACTCTGTCTGGTTAAATCTAGATTAAAGACCCATCTCTTTAACTTAGCATACATAACATAGTTTCACATTTTAATAATACACATTGTTAAAGGATTGTTAGGCTGCATTAGGTTAACCAGAAGCAGGAACACGTCCCATAACACCTGATGTTGTTACATCCTATAGAAATGGCATCTACGCTTATATTAGTCTGTCTGTCTCATTCTTATCCCAAGGTTACCGTAGTCAGCCAGATCCAGACCAGATAGACCTGCACTCAAGAGCGACCACAACAGCCCTTCATAGCCAGCGAAGACCTTGACAGGACAGATCCTCAGCAAAGACCTCAGTGACTATGAGCCCTCAGCACAGATCCCTGGCCAGCTATGAACCAGTTGGGACCTATTCAGAGTTTTAACAAGAAGGACGTTCATTATTCTTAGGGCCACAAATAAGCCAGTCTACTAGCTAAACGGTAGCTCTGCCTTCATGTTTCAGCCTGCTGGACAGACTACAACTCTTCCTTCCCACCCAATTCCCGTGTGACATACTGTATCCCAATGTCACCTGATGGAGTTTGTGTTTCTTGCCATTGTCCCCTTTGGCTTGCTTAGTTGGGCACACTTAATATCCAGCAATATTGCTGATTTAACTGCACTGACACTATTGGATGAGGACATTGAGCTGAATTGAGCTGAACAATGACTAATATGATTTTTTTTTTTTCAACTCAAGACAAACAAGGGACTCATGAACAACCATCACAACAACAGCCATGTATCATCCAGGTAACAAGAATCAAGAGTACATCAACTTTTGAAAGGGGTAATTTTTATAAATTCACTTTGTGTCTGGTGATAAACATCTTTTATGTAAAATATCTTATTTAGGACAGAAAAAATAAAATAAAATAAAAATAACATGCATTTTTGTACAGATTTTTCACAGATTCTGTAAGGGGTGTGTAAACTTTTGAGCACCAGGGAATACTGTTTCCATGAAAGGGTGTACATGGTCTGCAACAATGCTTAGGCAGGTGGTATGTGTCAAAGTAACATCCATATGGATGGCAGGACCCAAGGAACATTCCCAGCAGAACATTGCTCAAAGCATCACACTGCCTCTGCCAGCTTGCCTTCTTCCCATAGTGCATCCTGGTGCCATGTGTTCAGGTAAGCGATGCACACACACCCAGCCATCCACGGAATGTAAAAGAAAACGTGATTCATCAGACCAGGCAAACTTCTTCCATTGCTCCGTGGTCCAGTTGTGATGCTCACATGCCCAGTGTTGGCACTTTCGGCAGTGGACAGGGGTCAGCATGGGCACCCTGACTGGTCTGTGGCTATGCAGCCCCTATACGCAACAAACTGATGCACTGTGTATTCTGACACCTTTCTATCAGAACCAGCATTAACTTGAGTTATATGAGCTACTGTAGCTCGTCTGTTTGATCGGACCACCATCAATGAGCCTTGGCCGCCCATGATGACCCCGTCGCCGGTTCAACACGGTTCCTTCCTTGGACCACTTTTGATAGATACTGACTGACCACTGCAGACCAGGAACACCCCACAAGAGCTGCAGTTTTGGAGATGCTCTGACCCAGTTGTCTGTATAGTATGTTTAAATAGAAAACACTTATTCTAAATTGTAATATTATTTTACAAATATGGGAATATTATGTCAAAGTTTGTGACATGACCAAAGGAAAAAAAAAAACCCGGAAAAACAAAAAAACAAATTGTGTGTTCATTTGTGAACTCTTGGCTAATAAACAGCAGGTTAAAGATGACATTCGGCATATGAATGACGTCACTGGCCAACCTGAAGAAGCACGCCGTCCGTGCCACCTTTCTGAATTCCATGCCGCACGCTCGCGATCCTCCCTGCCGCTGACGTCACGAGCGCAGCTCTGTCCAGCAGCGCGCGCCTCTATCACTGCCGAGGTTCGCGAGCGCGGAGGAGGAGCTGTCAAAGTTTACAGCCGAGTCGAGCGAGTTTTCTCAAGAAGACGAGAAGGCAAGATCTCTGTACGTTTAGAAACCCTTGAAAGAAGAGCTCTTCAAACTATGGAGTGAAGTCTGAGAGGTTTTAAACACAAGTGATGGCGGGACCAACTGAGATCGGATTGATTTTTACCTTACTGCTCTCGGGGAGCTTCTGTGCGACGCCGGAAAAGAAAGGTAGGACTATTGAGAAACGGCTTGTTGTGTAAGGTTAAACCAGTTGATGATCTCCAGTAGAGCTTGATGGGAACGTCGCACATACCGTCAGTTCAGAGATGTGCGTGCGCTTAGAGGAAACTCAGTCTGTCAGCGTGGGAACAGAGTGGAAGTTTGTGTTCCCTGTCCCACAGAGAACTTACACTTGGACTCTGCTAGTCTTTTAAATCACGCCTTTATCTAACGTGACATATACAGATAATAATATTCCTTCTAGAGCAACTGAGGTTGAGTGTCTATAGTTCAAGTCCTTGTGTTTGAACCTTCAACTTTCCACCTACCAGCCCAAATATTAAGGCTGTATGACCCCACCCCATACTTTTAATAAGGTTGTGATATCTTTGTGATTTCATTAGTGCACTGATGTGATTTATATTGCATAGTAGAGGTGAAGAGAAGAGGATATTGCCTTTAACTATTCCTGCACTAAACAGTTTCATCAGGTCAAATGTGCTTCATGTTGTAAAGCGACCACAAGTCAAATTCAAGTCAAAATATTACTTAACAATTTTGAAAAAACAAAACAAAAAACACTTAACTACGTAAGGTTACAGTTCTGACATTATGGTAACGCTTTACAATAAGGTTTTGTTTGTTAAGATTAGGTAGTTAACATTAACAATGTACAATACTTCTGCATTATGTTAATCTCAGCATTTACTAATACATTATTAAGAGCGAAAGTTGTATCTGTATCAGTTAATGCACTGTGAACTAACATGAGCATTTTTATCAACATGTTAATAAATGTTGTAAACATATATTGTTAGTTCATGTTAGTTAATACATTAATTAATGTTTACAAATGAGACCGCTTTGTAAAGTCTTACCAAAATTAATATTATTATGTGGGTCAGATCAGGTAGAAATAGCTTCATATATCGCTAAATGTAAAACATGATTTTTATAGGCCAACAGTTTCACTGTAAAAAGTGATCAGTTGACTTAACTTAAAAAAATTTAGGAAACTCGTAGCCTTAATATTAAGTAAATGAATGATGCTTAATTGAAACAATTAAGTTATTTGGAATTGTCAAGTTCACACAACTTATTTTTTTTTCAATTTATTAAAATACCTAATTCAAAGTCAACTGATCACTTTTTACAGTGTTTTACAGTGTATTCTTATATTGATTGATGGCGTCAGGCTACCTAAAAATTATTTTATCATAATGACATAAAACATGTTTATCATAATTATAAATAATCATAAAACATCTCTGTTTTTCACAATTACATTGTGTTGTCTTTTTTACTCCATCTTTTAAGTTTCAACTTGATTTTCTTAATTAAATTCAAAGTGGTTGAAAAAGTTGAGTGAACAGCAAGTTATGAATTTTGAATCACTTTGATTTGAATTTGATTTTTGAATTTGAGTAATTTTAGTGTGTTGACATTTTTTTTTTAAAAAGTGAAAGTGTATAGTTGTTAACTGAAGGATTTCTACCTGATCTGACCCTGAAAATGACTTTTGTCGGTTTAACAAAATGGTTAATGGTTGACTAAGTGAGGTTAAATCAGTCATATTAAATATTATATTTGACTTCATATATATATATTTTATTACATGGAGCTTCTTTAGGTTATCTAAAATAATATGTAGGTCCACTGCATTTTCTTTGATATGAATTCAATAAAGCCATTTATTTACTCCATGATGTTAGTGTTAGAGATTGTCACATTTATTAGATTTGTCAAAGTGTGTTTATATGCCACTCTGCATATTATTTAGACCATCTCAGGGGTGTCCTGTGTGTAAACACATGGCTGTGCCAATTCTGACAGATGGGACACACAAATCACTTTATTACAGTCTGTTTCCTCATTTGGACTCATTCAGGTTTACAGTCATGGTGCCAAGAGAGGAATCACCTTCCTTAATATGAGTTCTGTTTTGACAATCATCAGTGACCTTTTAGATGCAGATGTTTGTTTGTTAGAATTGGGTACCTTTGGCTTTATATTACATATGGCATTTACATAGTGGAAGTATAATAAAATGAGAAGAATAATCAAGAGGTTTTACATGGTCACTCACTGTCATTGTGAAATGCACTGATTGCCAGTTTTCCAGCCCTCATAGTGGTTTAGAGGACGGGTATTATAGTATCAATGAGGACAGTCATGACGTCCTATAATGTCTTCGGGGTCCCTGTTGTGCCTCGCTCAAGGTCAGAGAAATGCTGCAGCTATCTGTTATATATTTCAGAACGAAACAGCTGTTTAGTCTTCATAGACTATCCATGTGAATACCAGATAAATGCGTTTACTGGCCCAGATTCAACAAGGCTGGTTCCAAGGTGCACCGTGTTGAGCTATATTTGAATTTTCAGTCAAATGTCCCACTTTTGGTCATCAGTCCAGCACATGCCACATAGACTTTCAAGTGTCTCTTTCCCTTCATTAGTTTGGCATTGACCTCTGGATACTGTCCAACCTTATTGTGACCCAGAACAATGTCTCTCAGGCGGTCACCTAAATCACCAGTGCAGTAAGAGCCATATGTGGGTACGGATGCTGAAAATCAAAGTGTTAAAAGCCTTTTTTTTTCCCTTTACTGTACTTTGCCAACTAAATAAAAGTACTCCTCCTTTCTTCCGATAAAGGGATGGGCTGTAAAGCAAAGCTGGCTGTATCAAAGTGGATAAGCTCATATTCTTTAAACTCAAGTTTCTGTGTTTCATTCCAATTTTATTTGACCTAATTTATTCCAAAATGAGAAAGTCCCTAATAACTTGCCTTCCTTGTATGCTCAAATTAGTTTTGTCTATAGGCACTGAGATTTAATCTTGTCCATCTGAGAGCGTTGTACTCACAGCTCTTCTACAGACACTTCTAACTCTCATCCGGATGGCTCAGAGCCGATGACTCAGATTTAAAGCATACAAATACGTGTGAGAGGAGCTTTAGTTGTGTTTGCCGGGTCTGGGGTTTTGACTGGTTTGAAGTAAAGGTGTTGGAATGAAGTTTGTCTGCATGTTTGTGTACAGTATGTCTAGAAAAGTCAAAGTCTTATTATGCTTTTTAGTAGAATGCTGCTCTTTTCACAAAGTTAAGCTAAAATCTCTTGTAAGGTTAACCTTTTATTTCTGTTTTTAACAAAGAACAAGTTACATTAGTTACATTAGTATTTCACCCTCTTTTTTCACTACATTATAGTTTCTTATATAATTTTTTAATCTGAAATTCTAAAATGTCAGCAGAACTGCTGCAGAAAAAACAACAACGTATGTAGTATGCAAAACTACTTGCATACTATATAGTAGGCGAAAAGTATCCGGATGACCTACTACTTCTGGCAAGATTCCGGTGAACACTTTACTATCCCATGAGGCCACCGGAGAGGATTTGTAAATGGTGGTTGTATCCACATTTTATTCATACTACATAAATTCATACTATATAGAACATACTTTTTTTAACGTTCACAAAGTAAGTTTCAAACCAAATGTACTACTATACTACTATTTTGGACGCAGCACAAGTTTCAAACCTGTATGATTTTATTACTTCTGTGGAACACAAATCAGGATATTGTGAAAAAGGTGTTTTTGTGTCAGCGGGGTCCAAAACAACATTGGACTCCAGTGATTTTCATTGCATGGACAACTACAGTTGAAACATTCTTCAAAATATCTATTCAGACTGCCAGCAAAAATCCAGATCCAGATGAGTTTTTGAAAGTCTGCACAGCAAAAAAAAAAAGGTTTGAAATGTGATTCCAATCAGATTTTTACAGATGCATCTGAGTCTGGATGCATGCTCTGTGCTGCGTTTCCCGTACAACGACGTTACTCACTGCTTAACTACCATAGTACGTTGCATCGTTGAAGAAATCAACTAGCTAGTCGCGACTGTTCCCCGAAACCGTATTGTCGCAAATCTGTCGTTCAACCACGTTGGTTGATGTCACGCAGGTGGTGGAGTAATAACTGCTTTTAATGAATAATTTTGAGATTGAATTCATGCTAGATTTTTTGCTTTAAATTATGGACATGGCATCTTGGACTAATTCTTATTTTTCTCAGTTATTTAGCTTTATTTCCAGATTCAATCATAAGCTCGTTCTTACGTACTGGAGCACATCCGCACATGCGCACTCTTCAAAAACGGTGCTTTAAATCTCTTGACAAACTTAAGACATAAATGACATTTGTATGTATTCGAAATAAAAGATATAGATTGTATTAAATGTCAGCTTGCTTATTTTGCTCAAGGTAAGGATTTACTAAGTCTACATGTCATGCAAACAAGAAACTATGCTTCTAAGCACTGGTCGAGAGCTGTCCTTCAGACCACACAAGTTTGCGACGCTGTTTGCGAATGTTCGTTGGAACTATGGTTTCGGGAAACACCGACTGGTTGAGCAACGTTGATAACGACGGAACTTGCGACCATTGTTGGCTAACGATGCTTTTGGGAAACGCACCCCTGGCTGCTCAAATTGGATTTCAAATAGTTTCTTAATATAACACACAACGATAACGTCAAAACTGGTGACGGAAATGCCGGAAGTATTTATATGGTATTCAAACAGTATATCCAAATATTTCGACTATGACTACAGCACGAAACATCACAATATGTATATACCAGTCTTAGTCTTAGTTCTGCACTGCGACTTAACTTATTTACTTGCATTAATCACTTGCAATTAATAGTGTGGGCAATCTGCCTGAAAAAATCTGATCTGAGGTAAAATCTGAATTGCCTGTAGTCTGAACATGACCTTAGAATTTTCAAACAACACTGTTAAATTGAATCGATTTTGAATCAACGTTGAACTGACACTAGAATAATGACACTATTATAGCTGAATTGAATCAGTTTCATAATTGATGAACTTTGCAACATTGGCAGTTATTGAAATGTATTGAAGCAACACTGTATTCAGTAACACTATTGTCTTCCATAAAGCTGCTTTTATAGCTGAAACTTTATCAAAATGTTACATTCCTGTTTATTAAGATGAAGCTGCTTTGAAAATGTGAAAAACATATAAAGCTGCTTTGTATAAAGCGCTATATAAACGTGAGTTTGTTTTAATTTCTTGACTTCAACTTTCCTTTTTTAGTTCCTTGGGAAACATTCAGGGTTTAAAAAGTCTGCAGGATAAATGTTTTATATAATCATAAAAGCATGTAATGCATCTTTTGATTCATATTTGGAATTCTTGGACACATTTAGTGTCAGATTTCATGTACTATGGTACGATTGTGCGTTTTCATCCACGAGTTTGCTTGTTGAGTCAGGCCTCTTCTAATCATTTGCAACTTGCTTGTGTTTGTGAGCCAAAAGACAGATCTCCCAAATATTTCAAAACAGCTAAACAAAACTGTTCTCTCACGTGCTGTACCCTTGCTTATCGAGTCGCTGGCATGTTGTGCAAGGCGTGCTTAGGAACTTTTGAGAGTATCAGTGAATAAGAGAATGATCTTCAAGAGTTTCCTTAAAAGGAATAGTTCACTCAAATATGAAATATGTCATCATATACTCATCCTCATGTCGTTCCATACCCATATGACTTTCTTTCTTTTGCAGAACTCAACAGGAGGCCGTTCTTTCCATTCACTCATAATGATTAAGGAGCTTTCGAAATTCAAATAAGATGCAAAAGCACCATAAAAAATATCCTAAATAAGTCCATGTGACCTGTGCACTCTATATGCCAAGTCTTCTCAAGCCATACGATAGTTTGACTAAAGTTTAAGCCATTTTTCACAAAAAAAAACATATTTTCCAAACACTGCAGCCTGATCATTGAGTCAGTGAGTCAGTGAGTTGAACTCTGAGCTGTATTTTAACTACTATTTAAAAATGGTGTCATTTTGATACCCGATATTTGTATTATATGGACATGTCTTATTATCTTATTATATTGTCTTATTATAGTGATATACCCAATATTGTCAATTTGCCAAGGAGTAGGTGGGATTAAATGGACAGTTTACCCACAAATGAAAATAATTTCCAGTCATCATTTACTCACCATCATGTTGTACCAAATCTGTATGACTTTCAGTAAGAACTAATATCTGTAAGATATTCTGAAGATTTTGTTGGCCATACAATGAAAGTCATTGGGGTCTTATGTTGGTAAAACAATAAGACATTTTTCTGTACCACTGTACCACTGGTTCTGGATCAAAAATGGTCTTCAGTATGGCGGACAATCACAGTACCCTACCTATGTGAACTGCAAGCCCAGTACTGACAATAAAGTAAAACATGTTTACAATAAAGCAGTGTTGAGCGGATTCTGATTAACTTCAACACATCTGATAGGCAATTGCTCTCACACGTTCAACACATGTCTGTGATTGGCTACGAAAGCGCAACAACACTGCAAAAACACATTGTAAATAGAAACCTTTGACGTTCTTCACAGAACGCTTACACAAACACACACGGGAGTGTTTTAAAACAGTTGGCTATCAACAGGTACTGCAGAACAGCAGGTATCGTCACATTAAATGATGAAATACTTATTTGGCGGGACAAAGATTCATTTTGGCGATCACCAAAATATTTTCAGTGCAGTCCTTTACGTTTATCCAGGTTTAAAGGTGTCATGAACTGGCTTTAAAAAAAAAAAATTATACTTATTATACATAAGGTCAACTTATGATGTTTGTGTGGTTTTTACATTCAAAAACATCGTAATGAATAAATAATAGGCTATTTACTACCCTGGTTTTGAGGCTCTCTCAAGAAATGCTCAATTTTAATCTCAATATGTCTGCAAGTCCAGTCTCGACCTGTGTCTTGTTTACAAATGATTCTGCGGTGAAATTAAGCAAACAAACGTGCAATGTCTTACGCACGTGAGCTGGAAATTCATTTAAAAATGAAGTTCAACCACTCATTCCTAATATTAGAATCCTAAGGAAGCTTATCCAGCGACTGTGTTCTTCCACAACCAGGCACAGCACAATATCTTGCTATTTTCTGAAAGTTTGTTGCTCGGTAGCGCGATCCGTTTAGCTCCACGAATTGGTGGGCGGGACTACAGAAGCAGGCGTACATATTTATCTGTTGAGGCGGCGTTTCTGCATTCTATGATGTCAATGGTCGTCATATTCTGAGATTGATCGTTTGCTGGGCCTGGTGTCAATAAAAGCTTTCCTTCGACTAACTAGGAAGTTTTCAGCTCCGAAACTTACAGTATACTCTTATATCACGATGAACTTTTATATATCAAAGGCTCAAGGGAAAGTTGATTTCTCAGTTCATCACCCCTTTAAGTCAAATCAAGTCACCTTTATTTATATAGCGCTTTTAACAAGTCCAATTGTTTCAAAGCAGCTTCACATTGTTAACAGGAAAATAATGCAACAGAATTTGTACAGCCGTTCTGGTGAAAACGGTGATGTTATCCAGCTAATTTCAAGTATCATATAGTGTCAATGCGGACAGATTGGTAATGGCAATGGTGGCAAGGAACCAAAACTCCTTCAGGGTCAGAATGGAGAAAAAAACCTTGGGAGAAACCAGGCTCAGTCGGGGTGCCAGTTCTCCTCTGGCCGACAAACAAACAGTGTATGATTATAATTCTGGCAGCATTGCAGGTCTTAAGTTATATTAGGTAAATAGATATTCGTAAGATTATTTGAAAGATTGGAGTCGTCACGCCAAAGACGTGTTTAATGAGGATGTCGTGTCGATGCGGCATTTACGGGGGGAGTTTATTTGACACGCTCACTGCAGACATTTCAGGGATGCGTTGGTCATGTCCAGGCGCAGGTCCACCATCTGATCTGGATACGGCCCGGATCCGGCTGACTGCAGTAAACCTCGGGATAAACAGAGAGACTAACATTAGCGTAGATGCCATTCTTCTTATGATGTAACGAGTACATCAGGTGTTATGGGAAGTGTTCCCGGTTCCAGCTGACCTAGTTAATGCAGCCTAACAATCATTTACTTATTTGAATAATAGAAATTGAAAATGTTTTATGTGTAAGCATAGTAAAGAGATACGTTTTTAGTCTAGATTTAAACTGACAACTCTCCATTTGGATTTCCTGTTCATCTCAGGTCTCTCTCATTTACTGAAAAGTCTGATTAGCTTTTTTTCCTGTTAATGATGAAGGTCAAAGATGGATTTGTTTTGCACTCTTGTAGGGGTTTTGCCTCAGCCCTGGGCATCATACCATTTAGATTTCTTTGGAAAACACCCTGATATCCTTGCCAATGCGACCTTATAAAGCAAAAACAGACCATTTGCATAATTATAGACTCGCCTAATTTTCAAAACACAGATTGCACATCACTCCATGTTCCTCAGGTCTGCCAGTTCAGCTTATGATAAATAGTATTTTTGATTTGTCATGTAGCAGATAAAAAATGCACTGTAATCCAATTGTCCACTACTGTATTCACATATCCTTCTTCAAAAAGCCATAATTGTCAGTTCTTCCACTAATGGCTGGAAACCATCAATGTTCTCCATTGGGATTATGAATTGTTTAGCCAATGATCTTGGAAAAGACATCAACCCTGTATTTTCCCCTAATTGTGAGATGAATTTGAGATGTGATATGGCTCTTCTTTCCCATTACCTTCCTCCCCCGCGTCAGGATGTTCCAAAATGGAGGACTGTTGCGGTAAACTGTCAGGCATCATTTCATTGCATTGTCATGACGGAGAAGAATAAATGTTAATAACATGTGCAGTTGGATTCTCTGGAACATCTTGGTCAGTTAATTGACATGGGAACAGTGTTTGGCACTGGATTGCTAGTGTCATGCAACTTTAACAGTGATGACAGGTCTTTCTCTCTTTCTCTGACTAACTTCTCAACAAATAAAAATCATTGCAAAGGAATGCTTTGAGCCTACAGCGTTCCTGTTGTTCAACAGGTACAGCATGCTGCTAGCGGTGGAGTTGACAAAGTTTTCTGCCTGAGTTTTGACTAATTCAAAATGCTTTCCATAATTTTGAGAAAAGAGTAAGAGAAACTTTAAAACTCCACTAATATATAATATTTTACAATTATCATCATCATGAGCACTTAGATAGACAGCAATTAGTCCTGTTGTCTAACAAGCCCAGACGGCTAGACAACAGGACTTTTTATCGCATAGTGTTCTACTTTCCATGTGAAGCAAATATGCAGCATAATTTTTCATAATTTACTCACCATCATGCCATTTCAAAATGCTATGACATTCTTTCTCCTGTGGAACACACAAAAAAATATATAGCCTATATTTTAAAAACTTTTTTTATACAATGAGTGTAACGTTTGTTTTTTATACAGTGAAAGTACATGAGGCCCTGTTGTAAAAATCAACAACATGTCAGTTTAATTTTGTACATCTTTATTATTTTTGTGTTCTTGGGCTCGTGGTTGATAGCCACTGTTTTATAGCAGCCTTCCTTCTTGCGGAAGCTCAAACGCGCTGCGTAACACAAGAATGAACCTCATGGTTCTTGTTGAAGCTCAAACGTGCTGCATAACTTGCAGCAGGTGAAGCTTATTGGTTCAAATAGAAGCTCAAACGTGCTGCGTAACACACTAGAATAAACCTCATTGGTTCTTGTCGAAGCTCAAACGTGCTGTGTAACACGAGAATGAACCTCATTGGTTCTTGCAGAAGCTCAAACGTGCTGTGTAACACGAGAATGAACCTCATTGGTTCTTGCTGAAGCTCAAACGTCCTGCGTAACATGAGAATGAACCTCATTGGTTCTTGCAGAAGCTCAAATGTGCTGCATAACACGAGAATGAACCTCATTGGTTTTTGCAGAAGCTCAAACGTGCTGTGTAACAAGAGAATGAACCTCATTGGTTCTTGCAGAAGCTCAAATGTGCTGCGTAACACGAGAATGAACCTCATTGGTTCTTGCAGAAGCTCAAACGTGCTGCGTAACACATGAGAATGAACCTCATTGGTTCTTACAGAAGCTCAAACGTGCTGCGTAACACGAGCATGAACCTCATTGGTTCTTGCTGAAGCTCAAATGCGCTGCGTAACACGAGAATGAACCTCATTGGTTCTTGCTGAAGTTCAAACGTGCTGCGTAACACGAGCATGAACCTCATTGGTTCTCGCAGTTCAAGCAAGAATGCTTGAGTTTCAGTTTACCAAACTGATGCATGAGTTGATGAATGCTTATATATCATATAAGTGATCATGTCTCTTCAGAAAATTTGGACTAAAACGCTCAATTCATATGGATTAGTGAAACTAATCCATATAATTATCTCTTTATGAACTTTTTGAAGCGTCAAAGTTGTAAGTGTGTAGCTGCCAATGGAGGGACAGAAAGATTTCCAAAGTGTTTCAAAGATGAATGAATGTCTTATGGGTTTGGAATGACATGAGGGTGGGTAAATGATGACAGAATTGTCGTTTTTTGGGTGAACTATCCCTTCAAGGTTTTTAATCACCAAAAAACAGATTCCATGGTACAATTTGACTTCATATGATTATACATCTCTACATAAATATAGTGTCAAATGGAAATTACAGGGACAATCTGATTTCTTGTTTCATTTGCAAGAGCTTTGCTTGAGGCCATGCTTATTTTTGCAAATCCATTGACACAAGTCTCCGCCCACTGATTAAACATAGGTCACCCACTCCACGTGCCTGACACCATGAATTATTGTCTCAATAAAGTTTTTTCTATTTCCGCATTATTGTTTACACTATAAAGTGAGATGCAAAATGCCTTGAAACATCACAAACTCTTCACCATCCTGATTTGCTGTCTCATTGTCCTCATCTGTCACCGAGCTCCCACACAGTTTGCACACGCTTTGCATGACCCCGTGATTGGTTTTGCAGGCGGCCGGCTGTGATTTCTCTCAGCAAAACCTAATGCCCAGTGTCAATTTCCTGTCTTTAATATCTGCATACTTCCTCCTCCACCTCTGCTAAGTTTTCATCATCCATCCTGAACGCTCTTTCAAGATGAGTTACCAGAGCCCACTCATGGCTCCATATTGAGCTCCCGGGAGGGCGATTGTAAAAAAATGTCAGTTTAAGGGGCCTTCAGCATGTGAAGGCTGGTTGTTTCTGGGTCTTGATGCCTCTCTCTGGTGATTGGCTTTCCCAGAATCACATCTGCTGAAGCGGTTGGAGTTTCAAGAGCTGTGGAGAAAGTCAAATGAGTTTGTCGGGGGGAAAAACAGACCTCCTGCTTTGATAAACTGTTGAGCAGTTTCCTAAAACTGGCGAAGAAGTCGGTGCCTCATTTTGCTGGAGTGACTCTCTCTCTCTCTTTGGCAGAGAACAATGAGGGTTTTCTTCAAGCAGTTTTTGAATGTTTCTCCATACGACTGCTACAAAGGAAAGAGCTGTGTGACAGAAGTGTCATGTTTTGAGTTCTTTTGTCGTTCATAGTCGTGTGGCGGCTCTGACAGTTTGATTGTTAGCTGATTGCGACTGAGCTTGAAATGGCCAGAATCTATTTAGAGCTAAATGCTGTGATAACCTGTGACAGTCTCTTTCTTTTCTTTCTTTCTTTCTTTCTTTCTTTCTTTCTTTCTTTCTTTCTTTCTTTCTTTCTTTCTTTCTTTCTTTCTTTCTTTCTTTCTTTCTTTCTTTCTTTCTTTTTTCTTTCTTTCTTTCTTTCTTTTTCTTTCTTTCTTACGTGGACTCTTCTCATCTCTACATGTTATTACACATGCTAATTCTGTGACTTTCATGGGAAGACTGTTTGGAAACTCATGAATGTCCCGGAAATGGTGCATTGAACCTGCACGTCATGGACTTTATAGTATTTCCATTATTGAGTGAGCCACTATGGTGGAAAGAGACCTTGGAATTCAGGCTGGAAAAAATAAACGTTCCTTGTCGTTCTTGACATCTCAGTAGGGTGTGGCTTCACGTGAGAAGCTGCAGTTTCTGCAAATCCCACAGGATTCCTCATCACATTTAATAGACCAATAGAAAAGGCCACTACATAAATCCCTTAATTTCATCCAAGGTAGGGAAAAGAAACATCTTTTAAAAATGTAGTTTAAAACAAATATGCCAAGTTCTAATTATATATATATATATATATATATATATATATATATATATATATATATATATATATATATATATATATATATATATATATATATATATATATATATATATATATATATATATATATATATATAATATATATATATATATATATATATATATATATATATATATATATATATATATATATATATAATATATATATAATATATAATATATATATACACTCCCTAAAGGATTATTAGGAACACCATACTAATACTGTGTTTGACCCCCTTTCGCCTTCAGAACTGCCTTAATTCTACGTGGCATTGATTCAACAAGGTGCTGAAAGCATTCTTTAGAAATGTTGGCCCATATTGATAGGATAGCATCTTGCAGTTGATGGAGATTTGTGGGATGCACATCCAGGGCATGAAGCTCCGTTCCACCACATCCCAAAGATGCTCTATTGGGTTGAGATCTGGTGACTGTGGGGGCCATTTTAGTACAGTGAACTCATTGTCATGTTCAAGAAACCAATTTGAAATGATTCGAGCTTTGTGACATGGTGCATTATCCTGCTGGAAGTAGCCATCAGAGAATGGGTACATGGTGGTCATAAAGGGATGGACATGGTCAGAAACAATGCTCAGGTAGGCCGTGGCATTTAAATGATGCCCAATTGGCACTAAGGGGCCTAAAGTGTGCCAAGAAAACATCCCCCACACCATTACACCACCACCACCAGCCTGCACAGTGGTAATAAGGCATGATGGATCCAAAGTTGCTCTTCTATCAGCTTGAATCAGTCGGCCCATTCTCCTCTGACCTCTAGCATCAACAAGGCATTTTCGCCCACAGGACTGCCACATACTGGATGTTTTTCCCTTTTCACACCTTTCTTTGTAAACCCTAGAAATGGTTGTGCGTGAAAATCCCAGTAACTGAGCAGATTGTGAAATACTCAGACTGGCCCGTCTGGCACCAACAACCATGCCACACTCAAAATTGCTTAAATCACCTTTCTTTCCCATTCTGACATTCAGTTTGGAGTTCAGGAGATTGTCTTGACCAGGACCACACCCCTAAATGCATTGAAGCAACTGCCATGTGATTGGTTGATTAGATAATTGCATTAATGAGAAGATTCAAGATTCAAGATTCAAGAGTTTAATTGTCACATACACAGTTATATACAGAATATACAACCGGCAGTGAAATGTAAACAGGTCCGCTCCATGGACAGTGCAAATTCACAGTTAAAAACACAAGGAAGAAATTATAATAGAAATAGGATATAAAAAAAGTACTATCTATATATATATATATATATATATATGTCTATATCTGTAGAATTATAAATAATCAAGTCAAGAGAAAAAAAGGTAACAAATAAGGATAAAGTGGAATAAAATAATTGAAGTAGACTTTGCAGTGAGTAAACTGTAGACTTATAAATATGTGGTTAACAAATGTATAAAGAGTATAATGTGCAAACAGGTTTATGACAGGTTGTTACACAGTAACAACGAGAACAGAAAGTGCAGTGCAATGTCAGTGTATCGATGTTTATCCTGACGTGAAGTCACGTGATGTTAAGTGACTGAGTTCAGGAGTCTGATGGCCTGGGGAAGAAGCTCCTCCTGAGTCTCTCAGTTTTGGCCATCAGGCTTCGGAAGCGTTTACCAGATGGTAGCAGCGTGAAATGAGGGTTTGCAGGGTGATTAGAGTCCTTGATGATCTTGGTAGCTCTACCTTTGCAGCGTTTGGTGTAGACGTCCTGCAGAGACGGGAGAGCTGACCCTGAGATACGCCGGATAAGCGCACTACTCTTTGCAGGGCTTTGCGGTCATGACTGGTGCTGTTCCCATACCACGCTGTGATGCACTGAGTTAAAACACTTTCTATCGCCCCTAAATAGAAAGTTTTCAGGATAGCTGGTGAAACCCTGAATTTCCTCAGCTGGCGCAGGTGGTACAGTCTTTGCCTGGCTTTTTCACCTGTGTCTGAATGTGAGCAGTCCAGGTCAGGTCCTCGGAGATGTTTACTCCCAGGTACTTGAAGCTGCTCACTCTCTCTACTGGTGACCCGCTGATCATGAGGGGGAGTATGTCCGTTGCTGTCTCTTCCTGAAGTCCACAATCATTTCTTTGGTCTTGCCAACATTCAGAGAGAGACAGTTGTCCTGGCACCATGATGTTAGATGCTCCACCTCGTCCAAGTATGCCGTCTCATTGTTGTTGGAAATGAGGCCCAGGACAACAGTATCATCAGCAAATTTGATGATAGAGGTGGAGCTGTGTGTGGACAAACAGTCATGCGTGTAGAGAGAGTAGAGCAGGGGGCTCAGGACACAGCCCTGTGGAGCTCCCACACTCAGGGTGATGGAGGTGGAGGTGGACTGGCCTATTCTCACCACCTGAGGCCTGCCAGTGAGGAAGTCCTCAATCCAGTGAAATTGAACAGGTGTTCCTAATAATCCTTTAGGTGAGTTTATATATATATATATACAAAATGTACGCTTTTAAATATACCAAATACTGCTATCTCAAACATAGAGAGGCTTCTTCGTGATCTCAACTAACAGATTCTGCAAAAAAGCGAACATCACCAATTTTGAAAAAAAAAAAAAAAAACGCTTCTTTTTCCTTTTGCGCGAAAGTTGTGCTGCCGACTTGTCACTGGTTTCCGTTATATATATACACATTACTGGTCAAAAGATTTGCATTTATTTGATCAAAAATACAGAAAAAAACTGTAATATTATGACATATTATTACAATTTAAAATAGTGGTTTTCTATTTTAATATCGTTTGAATATAATTTATTCCTGTGATCAAAGCTGAATTTTCAGCATCATTACTCCAGTCTTAAGTGTCACATGATCCTTCAGAAGTCATTCTAATATGCTGATTTATTATCAATGATGGAAACAAAATGAATAAATGTTCTTTTTAACTTTTTATTCATCAATGAATACTAAAAAGGCACAACTGTTTCTAACATTGTTTCTAACGTTGAAATTCATTCATTGACTAGTTAAATGTTGTTGTTTTTTTCATTTATTGACTTTTTTTTTGGCAATGAATGGAAAAAACAACAACATTTAACTATCCTAAAAGGTCAACTTAATTGATTCAAGCGACAATTTTGAAATATTAATATTTTAACAAAATTAAGAAATTGAAAAAATGACTACTTAATAAGGTTTTCAATTTTAAAAACATCATCCTTTTAAAGAGTTAATATAAAGTAATTTTTAGCATTTTGGATATAAGGACATTTGCATTTATGCTCCGAAAATGATCAAAATGAAATCTATGCTTATCATAGAAGAGGTGCATTCAAGCCACTGTATGAATGAATTGATTTTTAAATGTATGTTTGAATAACTTAATAGAGCCAGTCAAAAAAACAGCATCACAACATTGATTGTGTGGTGCGTCACACTGGCATTCATTGGCGGTTATATTTCATTTACTATTGGAGATCACTAAGGTTTAATATTGCAGAGAACACATTGTACAGGATTTTGACAGATGCAATAACACAGCAAACAGAGCCTGTCCTGTGTAAAGCGTCAAACAGTTACTCAAATATTTGACTTTACTATTTGATCAAACAGTGCCAGTTGTCCTAACGCAATATAATGCTGCTTATGATGAACCCCTCGTATCTAATATAGTGACTCATGTATGTGTATTAGAAGGAGAACCTGGGAGGATGTGGAAGAGTTGTTGTTTTTTTTAGAATTGTTCGTAGATGTTCAGGTGCTTGTTCTCAGACCCTTTGAATTGGAAAGTTCTGTTTCCATTTATTATTCCATGAGGTGTATATTTAGCAAACCTTAAAGGGGAAAAAAAAGAAAACGGTAAAGGAAAACATTGAAAAACAGGATGACAGTTCTAGGCCAGCAGCTCCTGACGCACATACGCTAAAATGCGCACTAATGCAAGAATATGCAGGGTAAGAAAACAACGTTTATTGAGCTGTAACACATTTGTGGTTGACAGTGGCCCATTTTGAAGTCTGGAACAGTCTTTTATTCTAAAATAGTGTTTTTCATAATATCCAATTGAAATGTCAGCTGTGTAGTCAGTGTATTGCTGACTAAAGGAAGACGTTAAGAAAGACGTTTTTGCTTTTTTAAGCAAAGGCAACCATTTTGATTCACCTCTTCCCAAACCTGACCACATCTGACCAACCTTTCATACCATAATTTATAACTTATGTTCATAAAACATTCCGTTTGAAGCAGAGCTTGTAGGAAATCTCCCTGCAGCCAAAGCGAAACATTCAGCTCTCAATATCCTCCTGTCTCTTCTTGGATGATCACGTTTCAAAATAACACTTGATCCGAACAGGCTGCAGATGCCCTGGGATAGGTGATACAGCAATCAGTGACACTCCCTCTACACACTTCTATTATGAGAACACAGTATAGGACATGGTGTGAAAATATAGATGTGAATTGTAATGGATCTCGTTGTTTACCTGCTTTGTTTAGTGTGTTGTTGCTCTCAGGTGAATTGCTACCGAGGGAGAATACATACACCTTCAGACACAAAAACCTTGCTTTATTTTATTTATTGGCATTTTGCCTCTATTATATAGAACAGTGGAAAACTAACAGGAAAGTGGGGGGAGAGGAGAGAGAGAGAGAGAGAGAGAGAGAGAGAGAGGGAGGCAATGGGGTCAGGACATAACCCAAGCCCAATTCAAACTCAGGACCCCACTGCGATACAAACTGTGTTTAAGAGTTTAAGGGCCAGATTTACTAAACAGGGCAAATTAGCATGAGAGTGCAATCCCATAAAAGCGTCAATGGGAGTGGAAAGTTCTGCATGTTTACTGACAACGCGCAAATTAAAGACGCAGACACAGCCGGATCATTTCCATAATGACCAATATTAATCAGTTAGCGTCTGGTTTAAGATGTGCTTTTTTTGGTTGTTAAATAATGGTGCAAATACCAGTAAATTCACAAGTGCAAACCTTAGTAAATCACCTTGCATTGTCCATTTAAATACTCTCCTCTCATAAAGTTTGCGTCTGAAAGGGAAACTCCTACAAATGCATATGCAATAATATCAGCCGCAGAAATGTCTCACTGCGTGTCTTTAGTTGATCCTGACAGTAGTTTTTTAACACCAAAGAGGGTTTGCACTGACACAAGCTGTTAGCAAATCTGGAACTAGGTCTATTTTTAGGTCTTTTAGGGTGTATTCACACTTGTTGGCATATTTGGTTTAATTAAAACGAACCCTGGTGCGATTGCTCTGTTAGTGCGGATCATTTGAATAAGTGTGAACGCTGCCATCCGAACCCAGTGCAAGACCAAACAAGCGGACCAAGACCGCTGAAAAGATGAGGGAACTCTGGTGTGGATTGGCTGAAATATGAATGCAACGCGGACCAAAGACATGTAAACAAACCAAAAACGGGACATGATGTCACAAATTGTGACCCTAATAAAAAGGACAGAATGCTCAAGCATACCTGTTTTTTTCTCGTCATAGTCATTGCCCATCACAGTTCGGTACAGGCGTCAGAACCACGTCTCTTCGCAGCTTATCTTCGTTTGTGTGTGTGACGGAGGGATTCCTGCCACTGTTTTGACTCCTTTACACATTTCATATCCAAAATACCATCATATGTACATACAACGAGCGTGTTAAAGCGTGTACCCAGCACAGCTTCATTTTGGATGTTCGGCATATTCCGTCACAAAATATACATCATAAAAGGTTTTTTTTTTTTTTTTTTTTTTTTTCAGCCTTAAAAATGAGCCAAGGACTAAATGTATCATTTTCTTTTTTTGGTCCAGACCAAAAGAACGAAGAAAACCAAACTGCAAGTGTGAACACACACTAAACTTTTTCTTCTTTAATTTTTTTTTTTTTTCTTTAAAATTATGGATAGTGAAGCTGTCAAAATGAAAATGGAATGGAAAATGCTTCACTCTTTGTTTGCTCAGACTTTATTTTAATGTCTTCTCTTTGCAGTACTTTTTACGTACTTCACTATAGGTTTAGGGTTTGGTTTTGTGTTAAGCTACTTGTAATTATGCATAATTTAACATTTTCAAATAAAGTGTTCCTAAAATTATAAGCTTTATTGATAATTGCAGACATTAATTACTATAATTATTTAGATTCACTTTGTTAAAACAAACTAAAAACTAAATGCACTAATAGTCAAGTCACCTTTATTTATATAGCGCTTTTTACAATACAGAGTGTTTCAAAGCAGCTTTACAGTAATAGCAGGAAAATAATGCAACAAAGTTTGTTTCGGCTGTACAGCCGCTCTGGGGGAAACAATGATGTCATTGTCCAGCTCAGTTCAATTCTCATGTGGTGTCAATGCAGGCAGATCAATAATATTTAGTGTCCCCAACTAAGCAAGTCAAAAGCCAGAGGTGATAGTGGTAAGGAACCAAAACTCCGTCAGGTGACAGAATGGATAAAAAAACCTTGGGAGAAACCAGGTTCAATCGTGGGAGTCACAAAGTTAAAATTGTGTCAAAATTTGTCAAAATCATTTCTTGTGGTAATCGATAGCATTCCGCAGATGTGCTTGTATTTATAATGTTGAACTGTTTAAAGGGATAGTTCACCCAAGAATGAAAATGCTGTCATTAATTCCAAACCCGCAAGACCTTTGTTCATCTTCAGAACACAAATGAAGATATTTTTGATGAAATCCGAGAGCTCTCTGACCCCTCCATAGACTGCTATGTAATTAACACTTTCAAGGCCCAGAAAGGTAGGAAAGACATTGGTAAAATAGTCCATGTGACTCCAGTGGTTCAACCTTAATTTTATGAAGAGCAAAAACAAACAAAAATAATGACTTTATACAACTTTTTTAACCATTTCTTTTCTACCTTTCTGGGCCTTGAAAGTGTTAATTATATTGCTGTCTATGGAGAGGTCAGAGAGCTCTTGGAGTTCATCAAAAATATCTTCATTTGTGTTCTGAAGATGAACGAAGGTCTTACGGGTTTGTAAGGTCTTACGACATGAGGGCGAGTAAAACATTTTTGGGTGAACTAACACTTTAACCTGGAAAATTCCTTTAAAAATTATGAATTCCCAATTAACAATGGTAGCATTTCTATGCCAATAAATGGCATGAATAGGTTGACAGTAAATTAATAGGTTGATTTTGCATCCCAATCCTAATTGAGTGTCATTTATCTTGACAAACATCAATAATTAGAAAATCTTGAATCAAATGCATCCTATTTCAGTTAACTTGCTGAAATGGCACGTCTCATAGGAACTGCCGTGATATGCATCTAGGATGCCCTGCTGGATGTGGTTTTCCCAGCCCTAGGCTCTCTGCAGCTGAGACTTGTGAGAACAGCTGAACTTTTTCCTCTCTTTCATTCATTTCCCATTTACTCTCTTTTAATTTACTGAAGTCTTCAACTGTTCATTACAACGGAACTAATTCATCACTGTTCAGCTCATCTCCATGTTGACATATCGATATCTGCGATCACTGTTTTATTTACTCACTTTGCCAAAGGCTTTTTCAGTAAATCTCCTCAAATGTGCGTAGAACCTCTGACAAAACTGACACGGAAAACTCCACAGGCAGGTTTTTACATGAATTCTGTCGAAACTGAAGAAATTCAGGTATTATGCAAAAAAACAAGTGTATCATGGCTCATTTAGAGTTTACCGGAATCTGTTGTCTTGCTTCATTTCCACCCTTCTCAACTCTTGGACAGTTTTGACTTATGTTATGATAGCCCGATGATTAGCCTTGGTTTCTGCAAACCGTATCTCCTAATTCTTTTATATCACACGGAGTAGTGTTTTAGTCAGACTGTGTTTGTTTGGTCTAGAGATGCGTTACGGTAGTGTCAAAGCGAGACTGCATGTCTCGTCTACAAGGTCTCGCAGAATGTGTTGATTTGCAAAGTGGATCTAATCCCAGATGTCCCACTCTCCTTTAGGTAATTCATCGGTTAATTTGGCCAATATCCTCCAAGCAGCAACTCTTCGTAATGACTTCTGAGGCAATGCATGCCATAGTGTTTGTGGAAACATTAGTGCCTGCAAATGTAATTATAGAACCATTACACGAGATGGGATTCTTGTGAAGTACCACTTCAGGGCTGAAAAATTTTAATCTTTTGTGTTAAAGTCTTTCAGTGGGAAAACAACACATTTCCTTGGTGATAATTTCGTTAATGAAAACTATGACCAAAAATGTTCATTGATTACCTTTTTCCATGACGACAACAACATCACTAGACTAACGTTATCAACATGCAGTATTGTTGCTGAAAAAAAGACTTTACAAAAATCTCACAATATTTTCTTCAACAAAGATGAGCAGAGCAGATATTATAGACTGTTTTATTTTAACATTCCTCCACCAGCATTCCTGCTTGGGGTTGGCAGATATCAAGAGTTTAAATCCCCCAATCGAAGCCTTTTTTTTCTTTCTTAAAATTATTAATTTTCTGCCCTGTGTATACTTTATTAATGTATGTTGGTGACTAAATCGGCCATCAAAGCTTTTCAGTAGAGCTGCATGATTCTGAGAATCACGATTTATTTGTTTCAAATAAAGATCACAATTCTCCCACAATTCTGAACAGACAACTAAACAAAATAACATGTGATTTACTAAAGGTTCTGATAAAATGTTAATTGCTGCAGTCTATTAAACTCTAGCATTTCTCATAATTTTCACACAAAAAATATCATGGCCCCAGAATATTTTGTTGTATGAATATCTGAACATGCAATATGTCAAAAGAAAGAACAGACCCTCTGCTTTTGAACAACAAAAAATTCTTCTAGCTTAATGCAGTCTTTTTTTTCAAAATTTGAGCAAAAACGCTCAAAAAACAAGCTGTTTAATGAACTTAATTAAATTGAGAAATTAATTTTCTTTATTTCTATAAAAACTAATAGTCTACACAACACTTCATGCTAAGTGTAACATTTGTAGCATGCAAGTAATGATCAAGTAAAAAACTTCTCATCACTGGCATTAGCACAGCTACAGCTCATTGAGAACAGCACAGCCTAACCACAAGGTTTATACTTCACGATAACGCTAACCTCAAAAACTTTTAACTGTCAAATATAACAGAGATGGAGATGTATAGATGGAGTAGATCGAGTCCACCTAAGCTTCACGGTCCTATACCTCGTCCTGGGTCAACATTTCATTCAGTAACATTAGGCAGTTTTGATTTATTGGCTGTTTAATGTTGATGATCTCATTATTTTACATATGCATCTGCTTGCATATCGTTTGTTTCTGCTTCTTTGTTTGTTTCTAGCATATAAACGTGAACCACAGTGAAAACACGGAAAGCCGGATATTTCCGTCAATGCTTTTTCTCACAAATGACGGAAATTTCTTTCAATGGCGGGGAAAATATAAAAATATTTAATCCAAATAAATTATTTTTTAAAAATCAGTTTGAATGAATGAATGATTCAATGACTTACTCAAACACTTCACTTGTTTCATTACTGGATGAATCAGCGTTTTTTGAATGAATCTCTGGAATGAATGATTCAATGGCAAATAAATTTTCTATCAGTCACTTGCCGCTACCTACTGGTGTAACGTTGTAATTGATACAATCGTTATTTGAAGTGCACTGAAGTTACTTTCATAAGACGATTTGATGATACTGTGTGGTTGAAAAGATTGTTTGTGAAGTGGTTTCGTACATATACAAGACAACTGCTCTCTCTGGGTCAGCGGCAGCGCAAACATATATCTGAATGTTCGCTGTGATTGTACTTGGCAAAGGTTTAATATACATATAGCTGAATCACTGTCATTTAGGAACAAGATTGCGTGGGTGTTTAAATGGAGATCGTGATTTTTTTTAAAATTATTATTATTATTTATTTTTTTTACAATTAAATGTACAGCTCTACTTCTCAGTGGTAAACTGTAATAAATCCAAACATAGATCTCGGCCATATTGTTTTCGATTTTGTGTGTGTGTGTGTGTGTGTGTGTGTGTGTGTGTGTGTGTGTGTGTGTGTGTGTGTGTGTGTGTGTGTGTGTGTGTGTGTGTGTGTGTGTGTGTGTGTGTGTGTGTGTGTGTGTGTGTGTATATATATACACTCACCTAAAGGATTATTAGGAACACCTGTTCAATTTCTCATTAATGCAATTATCTAATCAACCAATCACATGGCAGTTGCTTCAATGCATTTAGGGCTGTGGTACTGGTCAAGACAATCTCCTAAACTCCAAACTGAACATCAGAATGGGAAAGAAAGGTGATTTAAGCAATTTTGAGCACGGCATGGTTGTTGGTGCCAGACGGGCCGGTCTGAGTATTTCACAATCTGCTCAGTTACTGGGATTTTCACGCACAACCATTTCTAGGGTTTACAAAGAATGGTGTGAAAAGGGAAAAACATCCAGTATGCAGCAGTCCTGTGGGTGAAAATGCCTTGTTGATGCTAGAGGTCAGAGGAGAATGGGCCGACTGATTCAAGCTGATAGAAGAGCAACTTTGACTTCAATAACCACTCGTTACAACCGAGGTATGCAGCAAAGCATTTGTGAAGCCACAACACGAACAACCTTGAGGCGGATGGGCTACAACAGCAGAAGACCCCACCGGGTACCACTCATCTCCACTACAAATAGGAAAAAGAGGCTACAATTTGCACAAGCTCACCAAAATTGGACAGTTGAAGACTGGAAAAATGTTGCCCGGTCTGATGAGTCTCGATTTCTGTTGAGACATTCAGATGGTAGAGTCAGAATTTGGAGTAAACAGAATGAGAACATGGATCCATCATGCCTTGTTACCACTGTGCAGGCTGGTGGTGGTGGTGTGTGGGGGATGTTTTCTTGGCACACTTTAGGCTCCTTAGTGCCAATTGGGCATCGTTTAAATGCCACGGCTTACCTGAGCATTGTTTCTGACCATGTCCATCCCTTTATGCCCACCATGTACCCATTCTCTGATGGCTACTTCCAGCAGGATAATGCACCATGTCACAAAGCTCGAATCATTTCAAATTGGTTTCTTGAACATAACAATGATCTCAACCCAATAGAGCATCTTTGGGATGTGGTGGAACGGGAGCTTTGTGCCCTGGATGTGCATCCCACAAATCTCCATCAACTGCAAGATGCTATCCTATCAATATGGGCCAACATTTCTAAAGAATGCTTTCAGCACCTTGTTGAATCAATGCCACATAGAATTAAGGCAGTTCTGAAGGCGAAAGGGGGTCAAACACAGTATTAGTATGGTGTTCCTAATAATCCTTTAGGTGAGTGTATATATATATATATATATATATATATATATATATATATATATATATATATATATATATATATATATATATATATATATATATATATATATATATATATGTATGTGTAATAAATGTGCTCTCTCAACCAATATTAATATAAAAACATTACCGTCATTTAAAACTATTGGAAATACTACTACTAGGAATTAATCTGTTTTTAGTTTTGGAGATAAACTTATGAGTTTTACCAGTTTTCATAGTGTAGAGAGTGTGTTTGAGTCAACGTTCTCTTGATTTGTGCAATAATTCTGATGAAATGTAAAAAGAAATCTAGAAATTTGACAACAATCATGCTCAATAAAGATTACAATTTTGAGCTAAAATAATTGTGATTATCAGTTTAGCCATTATGCATCATGAATAAAAAAATGTTATCTGAATTTTTATTGACTAAAATTAGACTAACTTAAAGCTGCTGTCCGTAACTTTTTTGTGTTCAAGATTTACAAAAATTATATAATGAGAATGTACAACATGAATCCATTTTCCAAACCGTGTTTTTGTCTCATTATGGTACACTTATAATAAGTGTACCGCTGCGGAGGAGCACAGTCCCTGCGTGACTCACCATAGACATAAACAGAGAGAAGTAGCTCCGGCTGTAATGTTCTTCCGCAAGATGCATGCAGTTCTGTTTATTAACCGCTAGAGCGCAAAAAGTTACGGACTGCAGCTTTAACTTAGCAAAAACAGGATCGGTTGAGTAAACCTGATAGAAACTAAAAAAACATTTGACATAGTACCAAGACAAACACAAAATTAAAGAAGAATTAACATTAGTAGAAAGACTTGCCCTGTAACCTCATAATTATGGTGTCTGAAAATTTAGAATATGAGACAAATAGGAAGAGACAGATAGTGGAAACAGAAAGAGAAACATTTGCCCTCACCACTGAGGCCAGGAACAAGTCTGAGTACATTGACGTTTCCATGGGGACATGTGCATGTAACACAAAAGAACCTTTATTCGATGGTTTAGCGTTGACTTTGAAACAGGATTTACCGCCATTGTTGGTAGCATAATGCTTTGTATACACATGACTTTGCTTACAATGTTACTCGCTTTTACAGTAAAGGCTGCGGTAAAGGAAGATTATTATCCTATCTTACTAACCCCTTTAAAACCAAATAATCCACTAAATGAACAAACCTTAGAGTTAAGCAATAAGAGTCATGTTCAGAGTCAGAATAAGTCACCTAATGCCAGGTTGATGAGATCTCCTCTAGCAGGAAGTGAATCATTCTGTGGATTTTCTGTCTTTTACAGAGACGCATACAGTGATTATGATAGCAAAGGTCCTGCTCAGAAGCTCTAGTAATGAAAAGATTTGAGTTTGTGCGATTCTTCATCATTAGTTGAATTAACGGAGATAATTTCATTTCACACTGGCAGTGTATATGTTGGTAATGGTCACATCTGTGGTCATAAAATGATCTTCTTCCGATACTTTATTTTGATTTACTAGACATTTTGTAGGCCATCCCGGCCCGTTAGTATTACCCTGGTTCCCACAACAAAACCCAATAACATTTTTCTATAGGCTTTTGGGTTATTGCAGAACATAATCTCTGTGACCATCAAAGTTTATGATTCTTACATGTTTTGTTCATCATTATAATCTTCACAAATGAACACATCTTTTATGAATTTTTAATTGGCTGAAGTAAAAAAGCTAGATGGCTTATAAACAACACCATTACTAAGCTTCAACAACTCTTTTAGTCTTTATTTAACTCTTTCCCTGTTGCCAGCGTTTTTGATCATTTTCACAAATATGGCCCCCAGAATATTTTATTGTATGAATATCTGAACATGCAATATATCAAAAGAAAGATCTGCTTTTAAGCAAAACAAACAAACAAACAAAAAACTTAATTATTTATTAAATTTATTAACACTTGAATGTGGGGGTTTCATAAAAGCAACATTTTGAGCAAAAAACTGAGAAAATCAAGTTTTTTCAAAGACTGCATCCAGATCAGATTCAGAACGATGATCAAAACATAGATTGAAGTAGATCAAGTCCATCAACATTGATTGGGATATACAGTACTCTTTCAGAAGATGTCATAGTGCCCCCTACCGTATAACAGCGAAAACACAGAAAGCCAGAAAATTCTGTCAATGACGGGGAGCGTTTTCTCACAAATAATGGAAATTTCCATCAATGGCGGGGAAAGAGTTAAAATAACATTTTCCCTGAAAATCTGAATTCAAATAGTTCGGAAGCCTAGTCATATTAAGCTACTTGTTAGCTATCACCTTTTACAAGACAAGTAAAAGAGGGTATCACTGATGTATTTTATATGTTGTAGAATAAAATGTGAAAATATCTTGAGCTTGCGTTGACTACAGACCTTATTTCAGGCATTTCATTAAAAATCCGTTTTAAAGAACAAAAAAAAAAAAAAAAAAAAAACATTGATTTTGAGGAAGTGAAAATAAGAAAAACTTCTGGTAGTGTTAAAATGCTTACACATACACTTTATTGCCAAAAGTATTGGGACACCCCTCCAAATCATTGAATTCAGGTGTTTCAATCACTTCCCTGGCCACAGGTGTATGAAATCAAGCACCTAGGTATGCAGACTGCTTCTAAAACATTTGTGAAAGAATGGGTCGCTCTCAGGAGCTCAGTGAATTAAAGTGTGGTACTGTGATAGGTTGCCACCTGTGCAATAAGTTAATTTGTGAAATTTCCTCATTACTAAATATTTATTATTTTACACCAAATATTTATATATGTACTTGCCTGACTGCATTGTGCCAAGTGTAAAGTTTGGTGGAGGGGGGATTATGGTGTGGTGTTGTTTTTCAGGGGTTGGGCTTGGCCCCTTAGTTCCAGTGAAAGGAACTCTTAATGCTTCAGCATACCAAGACATTTTGGACAATTTTATGCTCCCAACTTTGTGGGAACAGTTTGGGGATGGCCCCTTCCTGCTCCAGCATGACTGGGCACCAGTGCACAAAGCAAGGTCCATAAAGACATGGATGAGCAAGTCCTGACCTCAACCTGATAGAACACCTTTGGGATGAATTAGAGCAGAGACGGTGAGTCAGGCCTTCTCATCCAACATCGGTGCCGGACCTCACAAATGTGCTTCTAGAAGAATGGTCAAAAATTCCCATAAACACACTCCTAAACCTTGTGGAAAGATTTCCCAGAAGAGTTGAAGCTGTTATAGCTGCTGCAAAGGGTGGGTCAACTCCATATTAAACCCTACGGATTAAGAATTGGACGTCATTAAAGTTCATGTGCATGTAAAAGCAGGCATCCCAAAACTTTTGGCAATATAGTATATCTGGGTTTTGGCCTACAAAAATACATCCCTGCAGCACACTAAAACTACATTTGAAGAAAAATCTAGTGGTGTTTGCCATTTTGACACTAGTGTTCTGCTATGTGTTTTTAACACATTGCTATGTGGCTGGTTTTGTCAGTTGTCTATAGACTTAATATAGCATGGTATTATTATTAGTGATTTTGCCCCATTTTTGTAAGTTATTTTGCTGTGGGAGTGTTTTTGGCTGCTATTCCTTGGTATTTTTTTATTTGGCTTTAGAAAAGTAAGGTGGCTCACAGTGAAGCAAAGACTTGGGCGTTCAGAATAATGCAGGTTAACAATTGAATAGTGGCAAGCTGCCAAGAAAAAGATCCTGTTCACATTTCAGAAGTAAAATGGGCCCTGTATTTTCAATTATGTATGAATGAGCAGGCCTCCTTGTGTAGTTCCTTTCTGACAATAAGCTAGCCTTTATAGTATTTAGATTGCAGGTGTGTTGGCCAAGCTAAACAAGACAGAACCTGTTAACAGACCTGACGAAAAGATATTAAGTCTTTTTTTCTTGACAGTTGACATTCAAATTAAAGCAATAGTGATGGAAGTCACATTTTGTGAAATTTCACAAAAAGAAAGGTATTTCTTTTGCTGAGTGTTGAGAGGAGTGTATATTAGAACACTATTGTACTGTAGGTTGACACACGGACTGTTTCTCAAAACCAGCAGGTGGGGAATTTTACTACATTTCCTCCTAAGTCACGTGAGGTTCAAGTATGCTGTGAAAGAATGCAGGAAGCCCATTAATGGTAAATAAGAACAATATCACTCACACTTAAGCTCTGTTTCAAATGGTCTTGCTGTCTGTTCCCTACATATGCAGCATTTTAACTGAAATGGAGCCCTGTTACTGGCTGTTTTGAGCAATCTTTAAAGGTAGCAGTGGCACACAAACTCTCCTCATGTAAAGTGTACAAATTGATTGCAATAATATTTATTCAGGTCCTGAATGATGTTTTATTAAATGGGGGGCATTTTTTTTTTATCTCAAATGTTTGCTCACTCAAAGTATTTGTGTGTTTATAATAGGTAATTTTGTTAACACAAAACAAGGAAACTTGATTTCAATTGAAAAAATGCCACAAATAAAGACAATAGATTAGAATAAAGATACAAATGAAATAAAGAGAAATAAAGAGATACGTTTTTGGGTAGGTCTAACACTAGTATTTAGGTACAGAAATACTACAGAAACTGAATAAAGTAATCAAATGTAAAAATAACACTGGATAGTCTTTTAGTCAGGTAAAAATGAAATATATAGGCTATCAATCCTCATTCCTTACAATGAAAGCTATCTTTATTTTGTTGTTTTATCAACGTTAATGACAGACACATATTAGGCTGCTGTCACTTTAAGAGCTAGTGCGCGGATCCATTATACTGTTACATGTTTATTTAAGACATAACCGACTGTGTTTAAGAGATGCGCTCCAAGACCAGAATTTTGACATAATGTTGTGTGTTTTTGACCGTTAAAGTGTGCAGAATAATTTAAAATCGCTCGAATGTATACATTTGTAAGTCTTAAAAAGACATGCAAATGATAAACAGGGTTGGGAAGGTTACTTTTAAAATGGATTTTACTACAGATTACAAAATACATGCCTTAAAAAGTAATTTGTTTTGTTAATAAGTTTTGTAACTTAATCTAAATACTTTAGAATACTTACTAATAAGGTATGTAACACAAAGGGACCACCAAACATAGGATTTGGTTTTCCTCTGCATTGTACTACATCAGTTATTAGCATCTGAAGGGCAGTACTAAATGGAAAAATATGATCTTATGAAAAAAATTACACATCATCCTGTTCAAAAGTTTTTTTACTTTTTATCTCAGAATTGCGAGATTTAATTTTGCAATTAGGTGTTATAAAGTCAGAATTGTAAGATAAAAAGTTGCAATTACCTTTTTTTTTTTTTTTTTGTTCGCAATTTTGATGTATTTCGTTACTCCCCAACCCTGATGATAAACTTAAAGGGGTACTTCAGCGCTGGGAAGATGAATGTGTATTTAAACTGGGTCATTTATGTAGTAGAAATGTGAAATTATTTTTGAATTTGGTGCCTTCTAGACTGAGAAGTATGGGGGTTGGGGAAGCACGATCATTCAAATATACTCCCGGATTTCTACTGATACAAAGCTAAATGCTAATCGCTGAAGTATCCCTTTAAGTGACGATGCAACACCAGCCCGACTGCAAGTGATAATTCCGTCAACTGTCCCGACCCCCGAAACGTGAGAGTCTGGTATTTTTGTCTGAAATTGTCCTCTACTGTCAGGGGTTGGTGTAATTCATTACTAAGTAATTGTACTGTGACTGTATTTTAATTAATTTTCCCATGAAAAAGCAAAGTAATGGATTATGCTTAATTGTTCTGTAATTTAAAGTTACTTCTGATGTAATTGCATTATATACTGTATAGACTATAGAACAATTCTATATAAAACAATAGTCGATTGAACATCAACATTTTACGTCTACTGCATTGATCATAGTGCTTTCAGTTTCTAATTAAGCAGTCTTGCTCTGGGTTATTTCCAGTGCCAAGAAAGTTGTAGACATCAAAACAGCTCAGAAGGATGTTTCATGCGTCAGAGCAAAGCAATTAATCTATATCACTTCTAGTGATAGGTGTAGAGGCTTCCCGGGACACTGATAAAATCTCCCTAGAGATAAGCTTGGAATGGGTCCAGGTGCAGACTAACTCCATGTCTGGTCCAGGGACAGTGTTTTATGTATTTAATTTCTCTCATCAGACTGATTCGAAAAGGAATCCTGATTTTTGTTTTTTTGTTTTTTTCATTTAAAGAACTTGTTTTAGTTTTACAACAATTTTTATCCATTGCCTAATCTAATCATATGCTCATAAATCTTGCAATTTAGAGGATTCATAATGGTTGAAGGGTCAAGGGGTCATATATGTGAGAGAGGCTGTTTTCATAGTGGCTAGCCAAAGCTATGAGAGGAATTTGAGGCAGGCGATGAGAATATTCCACAGTCTCTTACAATGCCAGCCAAACACTGAGCTGCATTGGGATTTTAAAGCCAGTTTACCAAAATGCTGTCAGGTCCAAAAGTCTGACACCATAGTAGCCCCTTTCACACGTACAGTCTTTACTGGTAAATTACCAGTAAATGACCAGTAACCGATCATGTGTGAACAGGACCTTTTCAAAAATACTCGTAAATTGGTTCCGGCAATTTAGCAGCAAGGGAAGTTTTAAAATTACCAGTAAATTACCGGTAATGTAACCTGTTTAAACGCAGAATGAAGATTACGGTATATTCACATTTGAAATCAGAACACGCTGAAGTAAGACGTCTGCCTTGGGCCAGTCATAAAGACTTATGAGGATGACGTGAATACTCTGCGCTGTTTACAGTAAGGTTTTTAATAGTTTTTCTATGCGCTAAATGATCAACTTTGACCGTTGCGCCACGTCTCACAGCTTTTTCAACGTGTCGCGCTCAAGACCCAGCCTTCTTTTCCATTCATCAGCGTTGCGGCTCTGCAGTTGGATACTATTACGCGAGTGTCGTGTTTTTAAGAGCAAACATTCATTCTGTTTGATCATCCGTTATGCCTGTCACTCATACATCAAAAAGTTTATATTTATTTATATTTTATAGTTTATGTTTATAGATCATCTCCGATGATTGACATCACAGAATTTACCGGTATTTTGCTGTTGATGTGTGAATGGTCTCTTATCGTTAAAAAGCCAGAACGCCGGTGCTTGTGTGAACAGCATATTTGTGTATTTACCCGTAAAGTTATTCTGGTAATTTGACGGTAATTTACCGGTATTGCTGTGTGAAAGGGGCTACTGATAATACACCTGGTTTGCATATCTCTTAATGTAATATTTGTTATTACCCATTATTCTATTCTATTCTATTCTATTCTATTCTATTCTATTCTATTCTATTCTATTCTATTCTATTCTATTCTATTCTATTCTCAAGCTGCACAAATCCACACATTAGTTATCCTTCATTTTTTGAGAATGACACACAAGCTCGATATCACAAATGTACTTATTTATCTAGAGTTCTGCATTTTAAATATTTCATCTTATGTCATAATTTTTAGTTTTAGAAAATTCTACAACTTCTGAATTTTGAATCCCAGATGTGGTCTTAGACTTTTGGACACCACTGCATTGACCCATACTGTACAATGAATATTTTTTTTTTGTTGTTTATGAAATTTAGGCCCTCATGAACTTTCCCCTACCTCGTCTTTTAGACAATACATTTTTTATATAAACTTCACAGTTACAGCTTTCATAAAAGATCCTTTTTTCTTCAGAAGAAAAGGCTTGAAGAAGCCTTTTGGACACAAAATGGCGCCGCTGTGTTTGGTCGCCGTTCAGGTCGCTCCGCGAAGACTGTGCTTTTATTTACTATTTTACTTTCTTTTACTCTCAGTTTTTACAAACTTATCATCTGCATTGATCTACTACGACAGCAAAACTCTTTTGGACATTGGTTACCTCTACACTGGACTGTTTCAGGACACTTTCGCCGATCCTCTGTGGCCATCTGAGATTCTTCGGAACGCCGAGTTGAACAATGGACAGAGCCAGCGGCGTAGAACAAAGAAACACCGTGGGAAACGTGCTGGTATCCGTAACAGACTGAGGAAAAGGGCATTCAGACCTCCTCTCCCGAGCATTCTTCTAGCAAATGTTCAATCCTTGGATAATAAGATGGACGATCTTAGAGCCAGGATAAGTTTTCAACGGGACATGAGAGACTGTAATATCTATTGTTTGTCTGAAACATGGCTCACGCCCGCGGTCCCGGACACAGCTGTGGCGCCGCCGGAGAACTTCTCTGTTTTTCGGATGGACAGAACAGCCGAGGCCGGTAAATCCAAAAGCGGTGGAGTGTGTTTCATGATCAACAAGAAATGGTGCGATCCCAGGAACATCACCATTCTCTCGCGGTCCTGCTCACCTCATCTGGAACATTTAACAATCATCTGCCGCCCATTCTATCTGCCGAGGAGTTTTCTGCGGTTGTCGCGACCGCCGTTTACATCCCACCGCAGGCAGACACAGCGCTGGCTTTATCTGGCCTTCATGATGTTGCCAGCGGCGTCATAAACCAACATCCCGGACGCGGCATTCATTGTCGCGGGCGATTTTAACAAAGCAAACCTAAAGAAAGTCCTGCCAAACTTTCACCAGCACGTCTCCTGCCCCACACGAGGAGCAAACACACTGGATCACTGCTACTCTCCGTTTAAGAACGCCTATAAAGCGCGGTCACTTCCAGCGCTTGGCAAATCGGATCATGCCGCCATTTTCCTCACTCCCGAATACAAACAAAAGCTCCTCCAGGAACCCCGGTGAGGCGGAAGTTAGCGTTGGTCACCCCACTCAGAGACCGCGCTACAGGCAGCTCTGGGCGATGTGGATTGGGACATGTTCGAGCGAGTTCAGCTGACGTAAGCGAGTTCACAGACGTGGCGCTTTGCTTCATCAACACGCTTTACAGAGCAAGCCACGCAAACAATAACAATAACGTCCTTCTCAAATCAGAAACCGTGGGTGGACAATTCAATCCATGCGCGGCAGTGACGCACGCGCACTGCTGCTTACAATGCCGGTCTCCATTCAGGGAATATGAATGAATACAGATCGTCCTGCTATGCTCTCAGACGAGCAGTTAAAGCCGCAAAACTCCGTTATAAAGACCGAGTGGAGTCTCATTTCCAACTCAACGACTCGCGGCACATGTGGCAAGGTCTGAGGTCCATCTGCTCCTTTGGATCTAAATCCTCTGCAGAGGTGAACGCTGATCCGTTGCTCGTGAACGAGTTAAACTCTTTCTATGCTCGCTTTGACTGTAACCGCGCAACGCGACTCCGCCAAGTGGCGCGTTAGAGGAAATTACTCAGAGCAGCAACAATCACGTGATCTCTGTCTCGGAGGATGAAGTTCGGAGAGCACTCAAGCGTGTGGACGTCAGGAAAGCTGCTGGCCCGGATGGTATTTCAGGTCGTGTTCTGCGGTCCTGTGCTGATCAGCTCACCGGGTTGTTTACATCTATCTTTAATGAGTCCTCGCTACATCTGTGGTCCCCACCTCCTTCAAAAATCCACCATCATCCCTGTCCCTAAGAACAGTAAACCCTCTTGCCTAAATGACTATCGTCCAGTGGCTCTCACGTCTATAGTCATGAAGGTCTTTGAGAGACTCATTAAAAACACCATTTGCGCCTTCATTCCTGACACTTTGGACCCTCTTCAGTTTGCCTATCGTCCCAATAGATCGACTGAAGATGCCATCTCTCATGTCCTCCACTCCTCCCTCACTCACATCGACAGCAAAAGTGGGAACTACGTAAGACTGCTATTTATTGACTATAGCTCAGCCTTTAACACCATAGTTCCCACCAAGCTAACCTCCAAACTCCTGGATCTCGGCCTGAATCCTTCTCTCTGCCACTGGATTGAGGACTTCCTCACTGGCAGGCCTCAGGTGGTGAGAATAGGCCAGTCCACCTCCACCTCCATCACCCTGAGTGTGGGAGCTCCACAGGGCTGTGTCCTGAGCCCCTGCTCTACTCTCTCTACACGCATGACTGTTTGTCCACACACAGCTCCACCTCTATCATCAAATTTGCTGATGATACTGTTGTCCTGGGCCTCATTTCCAACAACAATGAGACGGCATACTTGGACGAGGTGGAGCATCTAACATCATGGTGCCAGGACAACTGTCTCTCTCTGAATGTTGGCAAGACCAAAGAAATGATTGTGGACTTCAGGAAGAGACAGCAACGGACATACTCTCCCCCTCATGATCAGCGGGTCACCAGTAGAGAGAGTGAGCAGCTTCAAGTACCTGGGAGTAAACATCTCCGAGGACCTGACCTGGACTGCTCACATTCAGACACAGGTGAAAAAGCCAGGCAAAGACTGTACCACCTGCGCCAGCTGAGGAAATTCAGGGTTTCACCAGCTATCCTGAAAACTTTCTATTTAGGGGCGATAGAAAGTGTTTTAACTCAGTGCATCACAGCGTGGTATGGGAACAGCACCAGTCATGACCGCAAAGCCCTGCAAAGAGTAGTGCGCTTATCCGGCGTATCTCAGGGTCAGCTCTCCGTCTCTGCAGGACGTCTACACCAAACGCTGCAAAGGTAGAGCTACCAAGATCATCAAGGACTCTAATCACCCTGCAAACCCTCATTTCACGCTGCTACCATCTGGTAAGCGCTTCCAAGCCTGATGGCCAAAACTGAGAGACTCAGGAGGAGCTTCTTCCCCAGGCCATCAGACTCCTGAACTCAGTCACTTAACATCACGTGACTTCACGTCAGGATAAACATCGATACACTGACATTGCACTGCACTTTCTGTTCTCGTTGTTACTGTGTAACAACCTGTCATAAACCTGTTTGCACATTATACTCTTTATACATTTGTTAACCACATATTTATAAGTCTACAGTTTACTCACTGCAAAGTCTACTTCAATTATTTTATTCCACTTTATCCTTATTTGTTACCTTTTTTTTCTCTTGACTTGATTATTTATAATTCTACAGATATAGACATATATATATATATATAGAGAGAGTACTTTTTTTTATATCCTATTTCTATTATAATTTCTTCCTTGTGTTTTTAACTGTGAATTTGCACTGTCCATGGAGCGGACCTGTTTACATTTCACTGCCGGTTGTATATTCTGTATATAACTGTGTATGTGACAAATAAAACTCTTGAATCTTGAATCTTGAAGAATTTTCAAGGTGCAAATTAGGTTTATTCATAAGTGCAATTCCTTGTTACATGAGGATTTGCCATGTGTCCAACGTAAAACAAATTGTAATGTTCTTTGATGTAAAACCCTCAAGGTGCTATTTGCTAACATCAAGCACATCTGAAAACAAATCATCCAGCCAAGTTTCATGGTCCATTCTGGTGCAACATGCAGCATTCTCCACAGGAAGTATCACCGCATCTGCAGCCGGTCGAACATCTGCTCTGATGTAATCCAGTTACGACACATTGAGCATTCTTTACTTATGCCGCTGAAAACCATCAATATAAATAAACAAGCAAAATTATTCAATTGATTTTATGTTGTGACTACAGACTTAGAAACTCAATTACAGATTAATTGTATTTAGGAAATAATAAACACATTTTGTAACTAATAATAAACAGTTTGTTTTCTATTTTCAAGTGTAAATGATATTTTGGAGACTTTTTTAAGTAACTAGAAGAGGAATGCTCTGGATTCAATGAACAGCATCTGTGGTATGCTATTGGTTAAGCAGAAAATAAAGTGAACTCATCCCTCAATTTGTAAAAACAAACAAACAAAATCCTGTGTGTGCTTACAATGAAAGTTTATGGGGCAAGTCATTCTAATAGGTTTAAAAATTGACATAATTGGTTTAGCTAATATATATATATAATATATATATATATATATATATATATATATATATATATATATATATATATATATATATATATATATCTATATACACTTACCTAAAGGATTGTTAGGAACACCTGTTCAATTTCTCATTAATGCAATTATCTAATCAACCAATCACATGGCAGTTGCTTCAATGCATTTAGGGGTGTGGTCCTGGTCAAGACAATCTCCTGAACTCCAAACTGAATGTCAGAATGGGAAAGAAAGGTGATTTAAGCAATTTTGAGCGTGGCATGGTTGTTGGTGCCAGACGGGCCGGTCTGAGTATTTCACAATCTGCTCAGTTACTGGGATTTTCACACACAACCATTTCTAGGGTTTACAAAGAAAGGTGTGAAAAGGGAAAAACATGCGGCAGTCCTGTGGGCGAAAATGCCTTGTTGATGCTAGAGGTCAGAGGAGAATGGGCCGACTGATTCAAGCTGATAGAAGAGCAACTTTGACTGAAATAACCACTCATTACAACCGAGGTATGCAGCAAAGCATTTGTGAAGCCACAACACGCACAACCTTGAGGCGGATGGGCTACAACAGCAGAAGACCCCACCGGGTACCACTCATCTCCACTACAAATAGGAAAAAGAGGCTACAATTTGCATGAGCTCACCAAAATTGGACAGTTGAAGACAGGAAAAATGTTGCCTGGTCTGATGAGGTCTCGATTTCTGTTGATACATTCAGATGGTAGAGTTAGAATTTGGCGTAAACAGAATGAGAACATGGATCCATCATGCCTTGTTACCACTGTGCAGGCTGGTGGTGGTGGTGTAATGGTGTGGGGGATGTTTTCTTGACACACTTTAGGCCCCTTAGTGCCAATTGGGCATCGTTTAAATGCCATGGCCTACCTGAGCATTGTTTCTGACCATGTCCATCCCTTTATGACCACCATGTACCCATTCGCTGATGGCTACTTCCAGCAGGATAATGCACCATGTCACAAAGCTCGAATCATTTCAAATTGGTTTCTTGAACATGACAATGAGTTCACTGTACTAAAATGGCCCCACAGTCACCAGCTCTCAACCCAATAGAGCATCTTTGGGATGTGGTGGAACAGGAGCTGTGCCCTGGATGTGCATCCCACAAATCTCCATCAACTGCAAGATGCTATCCTATCAATATGGGCCAACATTTCTAAAGAATGCATTCAGCACCTTGTTGAATCAATGCCACGTAGAATTAAGGCATTTCTGAAGGCGAAAGGGGGTCAAACACAGTATTGGTATGGTGTTCCTAATAATCCTTTAGGTGAGTGTGTGTATATATATATGTGTATATATATGTGTATATATATATATGTATATATATATATATATATATATATATATATATATATATATATATATGTTATTGGTGAAATTTCATTTGGAGGGTCTCTAAATTATGGATGCTTGTTTCCATCACAGAATAAAAAATAAAAAAGGTAATTGCGACTTTTTATCTCACAATTCTGACTTTTTTTCTCAGAATTGCCTGATATAAAGTCGCAATTATGAGTTATAAAATTGCGAGAAAAAAAGTTTATATCTCACAATTTATATCTCAGTTATTTTCACTCTTATTTTGATTTTATAACTCTGACTTTATATCTCGCAATTCTGACTTGTAAATGTAAACTCACCATTGTGAGATAAAAAGTCGCAATTATCTTTTAAAATGTTTTATTCTGTGGCGTAAACAAGCTTCCATACTAAATAATAGCACCCAACACCAGCATTGCACAACTTTACATACAATTTGTAATAATTAAACCAAAATCTATACAATCTATGTAAATATGTTTTACTTTTGTGCCACAGAAAGGTTCGACATACTGCATTTATTGTATAAAATATAAATATTCAAAAACAATTATTGTAGTTCTAGACTGATGTGAGCATGCATTTACTCATCTCACTTGCACAAAAACTGTGAATGAAAATATTACACAAACCTGCAATAATTAAATACGCTAAATTACGCAAATATACTTTAATGTATTTAATTTCACTTTATAAACCAATGTCTTTGCTGCTGACTTTCGATTATCCAAATCAACCATAATAAAATGACTTCAGATGAACATATTCATATTTGTGTTTAATTTTTTTGTTTTAAATTTTTTTCTGCAATCCAGAATGGCAGCACAGCTGAAAGGTTTGTTTGAGCTGCGCCCTCTAATGTACAGGCGTAGATTTGCATTTCCTTCTATCTGAGGCCTATTCATTTAATAACTTTTGAGGGCAAATTAGCGTGAGAGCGAAATTCCCAAAAAGCGCGTCTGAAAGGGAAACTCCTAAAAATGCATATGCAATAAGATCAGCTGCAAAAATAACCCTTTCCACACTGCGTGTCTTTTGTAAATGCTAATAGTTTTTTAACACCAAAAAACGGTTTACGCTGGCGCAATCTGTTAGTAAATCTGGCTCTACATTTAACAGAAATATAATTTTTTTTGCTATTAAAAAGTACACAAGCAAGCCCAGCCCAGGTGGGAAAAAGTAATGCAAAAGTAATGGATTACTTTCATAAAAAGTAACTAAGTAACACAATTAGTTTTTTCCTTTTAGGAAGTAACACAATACTGTAATGCATTACTATTAAAAGTACATTTCCCAACACTGGTTATTAGTATGTAAAAAAAAAAAAGGACAATTAATCAATACTGGTCATAAAAATATTTTGTTCTAGTTTAAAAGCATATATGGGCAATTCCTGAAATATGAAAGTGCTTATTTATTTTTCATGTACAAAAATACATTTTTAAAATTAGTATTTCAATTGTTTAAATTGTATTATTTATATATAAAAAAATACATTCTACAGATGCTGAATATCTTATATTTTGTATTGAACCCAGAGCTTTCCTTTAACAACCACCTCACAAATTAAAATCTATTATACCTTGCGGCATTAATCAATGTCATATTCGTCATCAGACATTGGTGCGTGATCTTAGATTTGATCATGGAGTGGAACGTTCTTCAAACCACAGAGCTTTTGACCGCCCTTCAATCTCAGGCTCTCAGTATTGTCTGCATTTCCCAACACATCACCTCATGTTTCATTGCACCAGTGGAAGCTTGGCCATTTATATTCAAAAAAGTTTATTCCGAGCCAACTTCTATGCCCAGTTGAGTGATACAGGGCAAGGCCCCTCGACCCTTTCGAGTTTAGAGTAAGGGGGTGGACTTAAAACAACTGGCTTGAGGATGTGATTGTAGTTTTAAACAAATAGTGCCATTGTTTTGAGAGCTCTGCCTTGGCCAGTGTTTTGTTTTCAGTGGAAAAGATGACTTGTTGCGAAGGCATTGGTGAACTCCAGATGAGATTCAAAGTACTAAAAGTACATCTCAACTGCAATATGTTAAATACTATGGTATTTCAACTATGAGTCTTACTCATGTCCTCAGAATATTTCCTGAGATTTACCCCAGTTTTTGACACATAATCTGCATTTTAAACATGACTCCTTAATGTGTCATCCAAACCCCTCTGGATTTCTGAGCGAAAAACTGATTGGTCACGGTTCTAGCAGAGACTTGCCTAAAATACACCAAGACCCTTTTTGCTATTGCGAAACATAGTGTGTACCACTTTGCGGTTAGCGCGAGTAGTCCATCTTGTGCGTCAGTCTCTGGAAGGGAGTCATTCTTAATCTGCATGAACAAAACCACGTGTGCCATAATGTGAAATGCAGAATGCTACAATGAGTAAATGATGAGTAACACTTGGGAGCAGCACACAGGAAGCTCATCCCTGTGCACTCTCACTCTTTAAATCAGAGCTCCGTCCCCTTGGTCACTCACATACCCCTAATCAAAAACATCACCGCTTGTTCTGTATGCCTGAACATCTGTTACAATGATACAAAATCTGTTGTTAGGGCAGTGGAATAAACATAATCATACAAATACATATTGATGTTCATAAATATGCTCGATAAGAGTGTTGTTTTGTGTTTGCATCCTAAAGAAACATCTGAAGTTGGTGGTTAGCTGTCACCTCTGAGATTCATTGTGTGCTGCTCTGTAGTTTGTGGAAAAAGGTTCAGGGCAACAGGGGATTCCCGAAATGCAGCTGCCTCTTTCCGGCTGGAATGATGTGTGAAATGTGTGGGTTATCCAGCAAATGGTTTAGTAGACTATTTTATTGCAGAGTAGGGCTAGTAGAAAATGGGAAAGTGCCCACAATTTTGCCTATGCTGCCCACTCGTTTTTTTTTTTTCTCAGCTCTCGTAACCTTCTTTCTAGTAATGATAAAATGCATTCTAATATAAAATGAATGTGTGTAAGTTGCTGAAGGTTTAGAGCTGATGTAATAATAGCAGACATCCCACCTCTCCCGGAAGCTTCGGGAGTTTTCCATATATTGATAGGGATATATTGATCACCATAGAATATTTTTATCAGTGTGTGTGTGTATATATATATATATATATATATATATATATATATATATATATATATATATATATATATATATATATATATATATATATATCATCAAGCGGACCCATGTAGACCCTTATGACTAAAGGCTCCGATATACTTCAAGTGCAAATCGACATATTCCCTCTCAGCAGTGTGGGCAGCGTTGGATGTTCACCAACAGTATATTGTTGGTCACATATTTCAAACTTTGTTTTACCCCTAAACGAAGAACAAAAAAATTTGCCGTGACTACTTTGGGACCTTAAGTGTCAAAGGTGCAGTAAGCAATTTCTGAGAAATGCTGAAAGTGCATTGGACCGAGCACCAAAACACACTTGTAGCCAATCAGCAGTAAGGGGTGTACACACTCATTAGGCGGGAAGTGCCTGTGTTGCATAGCATGTTCATGAATTTGGAGGTGGAGCTATCAAAATAGGGGTGTGATCCTTTTAGGTAGAGGCGTGTTTGTTTTGGTGATTTCAAATATCAACAGCATTTCTCATAAATCACTGCACCTTTAAAGTTTTTAGTATTTATAAGAATCTATTGACAGAAATGCAATATAATATACATAACTATGTTTTCAGTGGTGTATAAAGACCTTACATAATGTACCATTATGTTTTTATTACCTTAAAATGAGCCATTTCAATCTTCTTACACTGCAAATTCCCTTACAGTGGAGTCTCCATTTTGTGCCGTCATGTTTCTACAGTACCTAAACGGACAAACTTCTCTATAGAGCATTAGCTACTATCTGCTCTCTCTGACAAAGACATTTTTGTCCTGTGTTGACCACCGTAGCTTCTCTTTGTGCTTCGAAAGGAAGGGGTTAGCAGTGGGCGATTGCAATTCACAACCTCACCACTAGATGCCGCTAAAATTTAATTTAAAGTTAAGTAAATGGTTGCTCTGTTTATAGTTGAACTTGGATAGTTCTTGAATAATACTACTTGAATAATAGCACATTTTGCTTATTGATGGTCCAATAATAGCGCAAGAACTGCACATCAATTGCACATCAACAGGACTGTGTTCTTCTTTTCACTTACACAGAGTGTGTTTCTGGTCTAGAGTTGGAATAATAAGTAAATGTGTAAGCTTAAGTTTTAGCACATTCTTTAGCCAGCATTACCTCACACTTAAGAAATAAGGACAAAAGCTAGCCAGGGAATTTGACTCAACCTCATAAAACAGTTTTCTTCTGTTTTCTTCACTTACTTGACATGGCACATTTTCTGGAAGTTCACTTTGAAGATTTCAAAACTCTACTGACCGCACTGGCTCGATGGTTGCTGTATTAAAATATAATGTCCTTCTCAACTTTGCTTAGTCATCTGATGTTATAGGGTTATGACAGACTTGATGGCATAATTACGACCCTGCGAACACTAATGTTGGGTTTCATACACCATTTGGAATGATCTGGCTGGATTAGGATAGAACATTGTTTCAACTCAGCCATATATACAGCAACAAAAGAGGTTGCACATAATGTTGTAGGTCAGTCAGTGATCTTTGCTTGATGTTAATGAGAACAGTGCATCTTTGTTACTATAAAAACACAGACGCAGTGTTTACGTCTTGAGAAGAAAGAGACACAAATCAAATCTGTGGATAGAAAGAAGACAACCATTGCAATGAATCAGCCCTTGGCTCCCTCTGGTTCTTCCAAAATGATGAATAATGCCCACGACTGTGTAAGCACCAGTGATCACATTAGCAACTCAATGGGTAACGGATCTGAGTACCATGAATGGGCACGTTTTGTTCACACGGTCAGCATAAGAAAAATGTTCACCAGTTTTGTAGCTTTTCCAATAGATTCATTTTGGGTCATTCTGACAATCTGGTGCCCTTTAGGTTCCTAATAGCTACAAGTTATAATGCTCTACTGATTAAGCCCAAAAAACCACCAAGCTAGGAATGATTTAGTTGCATGAAATCCTGCAGACGTGATCTCACCGCAACTTGATAACAAGGCCACAAGGAAAATGTGAAATGCTAGTGTGCTAATGTTTTGCTAATGTTACAGCTAGGTGCTCAAAAGTCCTTTTCTCCAGCATCCCAGCCCTGGGCCTCAGGATAAACAAAGTCAAAGATTTGCAAAGTGTAACTGGAGATGTACACCGAGTTGTTAGGGAGCGCTTTCCAAGAGAGATAAACATTTTTCTTTTTATACTAGCCTCAGTTTAGGTCCTTATTTGTCTCTCTCAGGAGTTTTCGTAGAAAAAAAAAGTGTGATACTTTATGAGACGAATTGCCTTCTCTCATCTGATTAAACTGATTACCCTACAGCTCTTAAAAAAAAGAAATGAATAAATAACTATATCTAAGAACACAGTGTTCATCAGATTCAACTTATATCTCCTGTGTAGATGCAAAATGTTATTTTTCAAATTGAGAAATGTGCCGTTTTGCTACTTAAAACATGACTATGAAACCGTAGCTACTTTATAATTGCTAACTACATTCAAGCTACTGAAAAAAGTAGTTAGCTTCACTAAAACAGGGTTTTTCCTTGGTCAAAAATTGTATTCGGTGGTGGCTGACAGACATGGTCATACACACACACAATAAATAAGTACCCTACCCACGTGATCTGCGAGCGCAATACTGACAATAAATGTAAAATAAATGCAAAGAAGCAGTTTGTAATTTTTGCTTATCTTATTTATCTCATTATGTATGATCTCTTACCTTGATGTTTGTTTATAGTGGTATAATCATATCAATATTAAAAAGTAGCATTAAAAAGTTAACAAATAGCCTAATTTTCTAATTTATACAATTTAATAAAATTATCATCTAGCTGCTAACTACTTTGTTCTGGTTTCACCTAACTCCAGTCTAAACTAAACAATTTTGTATATTTTACTACACATTTTCAATATAAATAACCTGAAAATACTGTGGGTTATTAAGACTAATTCTTACTAACCACTCTTTCTAAATGGGGTAAACACACTTGTGTACTCATTTCAGAGGTGTTCTGAGTAAATGATTAAACTGATTTGTGCTGGACAGATCAGTTATTTTTAAATGATTCAGTTCAAAGGAGTCATTAGGTCGCGAATCGGACATTAGCAGACACTTTGTGTGCAAATCCCGTCTGTTAGAACATCGCGAAAGATTTGTCAACACAGAAAACACTTCATAACTGAATATTATTTTTTTTCCTGTTTATTGAAAGTATGGTTTAGAGAAAGTATGAAAGTATGTCAGCTGGTCAGAGAAGAGTCAGCGTTTTTTTGAGTGCAGTTGAGCGGAAATTGTCCGAATGCGCTATGTGCAACATGGAGTCGGTCTTCCGACTTTTTGATTTTGATTAATTTGTGAAATATGAGAAAGCTAAGACAGTGCTTATTTTGAAGACAGGGGGAGGAGCTCTCTGCTCGTTCTCTCTGTCACTCAGTTAACATGCGCCCTATCACAAGTGCAGCAGTCATCTATATCACTCATAAATCACAATTGATCAAAACTGATCAAATAAGGCTTTGGCGGGACAAAAATCTGTTCACCAAAAAATATTCACTCCAGAAAAAACCCTGTAAAAGCTACATAATAGCTAACTACACTGGAGTAAAGAGGCTAATATTTATATTTTAATCAGTGACATGGCACAAAACAGGAATTGTTCTTTTAATTAAAAAACCAAGTCACTTAAACAGACAACTTTACATTAAACAAACTGAGATGAAAACAGTAGCATTTAACTAAATATTTATGCACAGGGACTCAAATTTACAGTACACTCTAAAAAATGCTGGGTTAAAAACAACCCAAGTTGGGTTGAAAATGGACTAACCCAGCGATTGGGTTGTTTTAACCCAGTAGTTGGGTTAAATGTTTGCTTAAAACAACCCAATCGCTAGGTTAAAAACAACCCAATCGCTTTTTTAGAGTGTATGAATACATTTTTATTGACCTAGATGAACAGTCTAGGTCCAAAAATGTATGGTAAAACAGACAACACAGTCTGTTTCATGTTTTTCAAATTCGTATGAATTCGTACAATTTCACTTGTGTTTTGATACGGCTTACTTAAAATCGTGCAAATTAGTACAAAATTATCATAAAATACTTACATTACAGTTGAATAGGACATACCAACAGTGAATATAAAAGATAGAAAGGACAGTTTTGATAGGGCTCTTTATTTATTCATTTATTTATGTAATCAGTTATTTTTATTTTTATTCATTTTATTTTTATAGTGATGCACCAAAAAAAAATTTTTTTACTGAAAATAAAGTTTTTAAAATATATATATTTTTAATAATCTATCAATTAATTAATTACATTTATTTAAAAATCAACAGTCAAGTAAAAGCTGGTTTTGGTTAATGATTTCAGCGGAAACTGAAATTGCTGAAATTTTTGTGTTTCACTATTTAAAAAAAAAAATGCCATTAAGTATTTTCTCTCACTATGGCATTACTTGTTGGAAAAAGTAGCTTTTTAAATAAAAAAAACAATATGCTGATAATATTTTAAAGAGCAAGAGAATTGTTATGTTTGTTACTGCTCAACACTGAAGCCTACATACTCGTGTGCAACAGAGGAGGAAGCTTTACAGTGGGTGAATGAAATCAACACAGTATCACTTTCTGGTAGTAAAGCCAATAATGCATTTAAAGTACATTCTGTGAAATGAAATACATGGCTCTTCCGTGGGTGTTTTGCATCTGGCTCGGTTCAAACACGTGTCTTTCTTCCCAGTTTTCTCAAATCCGCCCTTTCCATCCCTTTTTCTTGCTCCCTCAGCCCTCCCTGGAGGCCACTATAGCATCTGGGTTTGGTGTAATGCAATGACTGACCCCATACAAGGAACTTCCTGAAATGTCAGAAGGGCCGTTTTTTTCCTTTTTTCCCCCTCTGCTTTATTGCCATCTACTTTTTAAAATTGTAGTGGTGTTGGTTTTGTGCGTGCGTGTGTGTGTCTGTTTGTTCCATCTTCTTCCTGTGTGCTCCTCAAGTCCCTGATCTGGAACACCCCCACATCTCCACAGTTTTAAGTCTATATCCCACTCATTGGATCCACTCCCAGATGGAATCCAGAATTGTGCTTCAAAGACACAGAATACATTATTGTCATCTACACCCTGAGAATCCTTCATTGTGTTGTGATGCTATCTTTGTTTACATTGCGCCATATGCAGCGGAATACACCTCCTCTCCTCATCCTCAAACAATTCTGTCCTAGCAGGAGAGGGAAGTGTGGGCTTAATGCACAGGAAGACCTGAGGAAAAGCTTTATTTTCCTCATTAAAACTGCTAGTGGTCCTGAGAGGTTTAAACTGCTCTTTAAACCTAAAGCCTTGAGCTCTAGATCCAAGAAGGATGATTCAGAGACTTCAAAATTACTTTACAATAACATCTGCCTTTATTCTTGCAAGAAAAAAAAAAAAAAACATATGTTCACTTTCGTGCAATCTAGCTTCCAGAAGAACAAATGAAACTTTCAGCCAAAGTGGGGATAAACTTGGGGTCAGGTGTAATGAAATTGGGGAAATAATAATAACTAAATCTTAATCTTAATATTATTTTATACAGGAGTTCACAATTTAACCTGTTCATTTGGTGTGATTTGTTTATTAAAAAAACAAAATACAATAAAAATATATATTAGGAAATATTTAAAATACATTTTATTATAAACAATTATAATATTTTAAATGTTCATGTTTTTTCATGTCTGTCTGGTTAATTGCAGTTAGTTTTATAAATAAATTCACTCAAATTAATAAAAACAAATCTAAAGACAACTTTAATTATAATACGTGCTATATGTATACACAGTTGAATGGCATCTGTTTTAATTTAATATTACAGGTGCCTCCAAGAATAAATAATGACTGATATAATTACATTGGAAATCATTTAGCATTGCTATTTCCTCATAACTGTGGATTATTTTCCCATAACTCAATTATGACTTGAAACAGCTAATGCCATTCCAGGTAATGACACTGTATTAACGGAAAATTATCTGTTCCATTTTGTCAATTTTATGTTGTATTAGAAATGATTTTAGTAGAAATGATTACTGTCTGTTTGGTCTTAAAGGTGCATTCAGTAGTTTGGTGCAAATTTAAAGCCACCATAAAGTCACAATTGATCATTCTTAATTCTTGTTTTTAATGGCATATTGCAGTATTTATTATAAATGATTTATCTGTGCACGTCATTATTTATTTAAAAATAAATAATCTTTTTTGATGATGTGTTTACCGGCGTGAGGGCGGGAAACCTGTCACTCACATGAGATCGACCAATAGCAAACCACAACCATCCAATCAGTTCCCCAATGGACAGAATCAAATCCCACCCTACATAAGCTCACAATATAGAAAAGACCATCGCAGCTTTCATTTCATCCTACCTTAAACATCTTTCATTAAGAAATAAATAGTATTTTTGTGAGCGGTCATCTGAATAGTGTACACTAACATGAGTAATAAAAAGGAATATTTTCATAAAAATATCCTGACAAAACTGTGTATGTTGTCAGAGAAATTCACTAAAATATAATGTCCTCTACAGAGGCAAAACCTCTATTCTGGGTCTCAGGAGGATATTTCTGTCTGGTGCAGAGTGAATCCAGCATTTATATTTAGATGTCACTTCTGAAATTTTACAGCATGCAGTTGGCCATCGGTCATCTTAGCAGCATGAAAATCAATAGTTTTATTCAAAGGATTTTATAGACTGACTGTATAGCCTCGAGTTTCTCGAGCCTGCATTAACTCAGCACTGAATAAAAAACTCGGATCACGTTCTAGAGATCTGGCTACGTTACTCACCGCTGCAAACACACGCTGTATATAGATGGCGCTCTCCAGAGCGCGAACACAAATGTGCAAATCTGCCCAATCTGTTTCGCCAGTAAATTATTACAGTATCAACTGACAGTGCTTTTGCTTGCGTTTGAGGGTGCTTCAGCCTTGTTTACTTTCACCTCCTGCGGTTTTGACTCATGACCAGGAACAAACACACTTGCTGCTCCATTGCTGCTCCGGGAAAACAAACTGCATCCACTGTTTCCTTAATGCTGGTTATTTGGGAAGCTGAACAAGGTTATCTTTCCCTCACAACCAAAAACACACTTATTTAGTGACATTATTGTTTTCGTGGTCTAAAACAAAATGACAGCGCTGTCGGTGGCTTCCGTAACCTGTATGAAGCTCGTTGATGTGTGCGCTCTTGCTCTCGCTCTGATTGATGTGCGCACACACTCATCTGGGAGAAGTGCCCATACAAGGAATTTCGCCCTTTATGACGTCATATAGGGCCATACTCAAAATTATAACAATTTACAATAAGGTTTCATTAGTTAATATTAGTTAATGTATTAACTAACATGAACTCACCATGAGCAGTTCATTTGTTATCTTTGTTAATGTTCAATCCAGCCGTTCATGGTTTGTTCATGTTAGTTCACAGTTCATTAACTAATGTTAACAAGATTCTAATTAAGTATTAGTAAATGTTGAAATTAACATTTAATAAAGATAATTAAATGCTTTATAAGTGCAATTCATTATTAGTTCATGTTAACTAATGTAGTTAACTAATGTTAACTAATGCACCTTATTCTAAAGTGTTACCAAAAAACTTTCCGAAACTTGTTCGAATCTTGAAGGAGTGTATTTGGCACACACACATTTTGGCCATGTTTAGCATGAGAATACAACTCTTTAACAGTGTAAATAAATATTGATTAAACTGGAAAGTTAAAATGATCAAATTAACAATTCACTTTTTTTCCCCATGTTAGCCTTAGCAGCTTAGCCTACTATTTTAGCATATCACTAACTGGTTAAGAAAAACTTGTTTGATTAGCCAAATAAAATAGAAAAATAAAATCATGATAACACATTTGCTGCATCTGAATATGCCTCCTTTCATACTATATAGTAGGTGGAAAACAGTATGTGAGCACAGTAGTATATTTGAATTCATAGTATTCATAAAACAGTGGCTGAATGGACATATGATGGACACTTTACTATCCCATGAGGTCATGGGAGAGGATTTGTGAATGGTAGTGAAGTTATCTATACAGTATGCGATTTCTCGATGCTTTTAATCAGCCATTGAGGAAGGGGGATAGAATTTCAGATGACAGTTGCCTTTTTAAGCAATTCAAAATTGGAATTGCGTCATACTAACATTTTCACAAATCTTTTCTGAATAATTTTTTTTGTAATAAGCTAAAGAAACAAAACACGCTCACACCCTCTTCAAAAAAGATCATTTATAAAGCGTGAGCAGACAGTAAATTGCATTTTCTTCCATATATTACAGCAAATTTTACATGACTAAGGTTCTTCTTGGTGTTAACCCTAGTGTGGATGCATGGGAACACTTAACACACATTGTGAAAAATGTTCAGCACACCTACAGCCAGCGGCAAAAAGTAACACTCAAACAATTACGTCATATGCAGAGAAGAACAGTATACCTTAAGTTGAGCCAGCCTAGGTAAAGACACACCTAATCATGGCACTGGGCCAGAAGGATTGCTAGAAGGAAGTGAGCCAGCTCAGCCTTTAACGACTATCTGAAACAATCTCTGGTCATAATTTCTTCATCACATGCTACAGAATCGTGTTAATGGAAAACATCCTACTGTCTCAAAGAGTCATGTGTTTTATGCAACATCCAGTGAAATCAACCAAAGTCATTTGCTCCAGAAGGCCTTCATTCTGCTTGGGACTGACTCAGGAAATGAGTAACTCCATATCGGCCGTCCTAGATAACACTGTTAAGACACTGTTTATGAATTTATCTTGTCCGGTGTGTAGGCGATGGGTTGATGGCTTTACTCTGCACTGTGAAACACACTGTTTCATTGCAATGTGAGTATAGCAGAGCACAGGGAACCTGTTGTCTCACCCTCAACTTTTCCTACTGAGCTATATAACAGAAGCCCTCTTCTGTTCTTCAGAACTACTTGCCTTTTGCCCATTTTTGTAACATTATTAAAGTCTTTACTGTCAGCATCCTTGCTGTCTGTATTAATGTACTAATGTGTGTAAGATCCTGATTGGAGTATCCCTATAGATAATGCTACATGATAAAAAAGAAGGCCTCAACCATGTGATCAGAGATCAGTATCGGCAGATTCTGCCTCCTGTGATTGGCCGATACTGCTTTCTGTGATTGGTATCAGCTGATACTACCTCCTATGATTGGCTGATACTGCACCCTGTGATTGGTCGATACTGCCTCCTGTTATTGGCCAATACTGCCTCCTGTGATTGGCCGATACTGCTTCCTGTGATCGGTATTGGCCGATACTGTCTCCTGTGATCAGTGATTGGCCGATACTGCCTCTTGTGATCGGTATTGGCCGATACTGCCTCCTGTGATTGGCCGATTTTGCCTCCTTTGATTGGCCGATACTGCTTCCTGTGATCAGAATCGGGTGATACTGCTTCCTGTGATTGGACGATACTACTTTCTGTGATCTGCTGATACTGCTTCCTGTGATCGGAATTGGCCGATACTGCTTCCTGTGATCGGAATTGGCCGATACTGCTTCCTGTGATCGGTATTGGCAGATACTGCCTATTGTGATTGGTATCAGCCGAGACTCCCTCCCGTGATTGACCCCAAAAATCCTAATCAGAGCACTCTTAAAAAAAATATTTTTTGTCCATACCATGTGTAACGAGGTATGTTGAGGTATGGAGGCGGGAACCGGCAAACCTTCAAATACTTTAATAAACAAATAAATAAATACAAACTGAAAGTAAAAACGGCAGCCTCCTCACGGACGACTGCCACACACACATAATAAAACAGAAACAAAACATAAAAGTCCAGGCCTGGTCCTCTTTCGTCCTTCACTGTCAGCGCTCCTCCTTTTATGCCTTGCAGCTCCTCCGTGAGATACGGTGCGGAGCGCAGCTGGCGCTCATTATCTATCACGCCACCAGCCTCGTGCCATTCTCCCATGGTCCCTCTACCTCGACTGCTTGCTACACCACGAAAGTCAAAGGATTCCAGTGTTGTTTTGGACCCTACACTGTCAGAAAAAAAGGTACATTGCTGTCACTGGGGCAGTACCCTAAGGTACAAAACCCGAAAAGGTACTAATATGTACCTTTTATGGTACTAATACTCACTCTTAAAGTACTGATACATACCTTTTAAGGTACTAATATGTACCATTTAGGGGTGAGTAAGGTATAAAGATGTACCTTTTCACTTTTGTACCTTAGGGTACCGCCCCAGTGACAGCACTGTACCTTTTTGTAGTCATACAATGGACTTTCATTGTATGAACAAACTCTGTTGATAAATTCTTCAAAATGTCTGCTTTTGTGTTCTGCAGAAGAAAGAATGACATAAGGTTGAGCAAATGATGACAGAATATTCATGCTTCGGTGAACTTTCACTTTAAATCATTTTTAAGCAATACAAAATTTGAGACTTCTGTCACTCAGTTGTTTACAAGCTTCAGCTTCTCCTTCAAGAACAGACACGTTAAAGAATGTGACCCAACAACCCAACAACAGTGAGTATCCTCCGTGATAAATCTCACATGTCAACACCTCATCTCACAGTACAATACTATGAGTTTTGCTAAGAACACTTGGAGGAGGGGTTTCTGTAATTGTGCTGTGCAGTTCATCCATTCAGTGTTTATAGAGAGTGACTATAAAGCTACATTCTTCAAGTTCTGGTCTCCTTGTCTCAAGCTGGCTCCTCTAAACTGTGTCAACATACGTTTATCTTGAAAGTGGAGTCTAGCTTATCCTAAAACTAGAAACAACTTTGACCTGAGACTTGTTGAGTTGTTTGACCTCTCTGTTATCTAAGCCCATTCAATAATTGAATTGCCACTCACACAACAACCCTTTCTATCACTGACATTGCACCATATATGACTAACTAGTGCAGTGGTTCTCAACTGGTTTTGGTTCAGGACCCAAAGCTGACCTTAAACATGACCCAACACAGCACCAAAAGGTCTTTAAAATCCACATTGAAATGTATTAAAATCACAGAAGCCCAAAAGTATGCTTTATTTGTTTAGTGTGCTTTCTAAATATCTGTTAAATTCTATCGGCACCCAATACCTCACCATACAAAACAGAACAAACTATATTTATCATAATTGCAAGTGAACCCATATTTCATGTAGTCTGAGATTAAAACCAAAATCGCAATATGGCTTAGCAAAGGCTGCTATTTGAATGAAATAAGCACACTGTATGTACTGCATGTTTCAGAGTGAAGCACGGCACTGTGTTCTTTTACACTTGAGCAGCTCGTGATCCGGTGTTTTTAGCGTCTCCATCTCTGCGTCTGAGTTAGACTGACTTTTAATGTGAATTTGGGAACATGTGAAGAAGCACTTATAAAAACGTATATGAAGCACTTATTAGCACTTTAAGCACTTTAAGGCAAGGTTATTCTGGTTAACTAAAACCTAAAACCATTAAAAAAAAAATTGTACTTAAATAAAATAAACATTTTAATTTAACTTGATGTAACTTACACCAGTGAAGGACGAGAGAGGACCAGGCCTGGACTTTTACGTTGTGTTTTGTTTATGTTTTATTATGTATGTGAGTGTCAGCCGTTCGTGAGGGCTGCCCGCATTACTTTCATTTTGTTTATTTATTTATTAAAGTCTTTGTTAATGTTCGCCGGTTCCCTCCTCCTTCCTCCTTCCTCCTTATTCTACGAACTCTGTTACAATAATATACATATGTTTTAATCACATTCTGAATCACAATCACCAAATTCACCAAATCATTAAGCCATATTCACCAAACCCTGAAGCTATATTTTATTTTACCTTTGTGGTTTTGGATGAAAACATGTTGGCATCTACCAAATTTCATTATCTTCTACCAAAAACAGATGAATTTGCACCAAAATACCATAGAGTTTGATTTAAATTTTATTTTGCTTGTTTAATGTTTTACTCTGCAATTCTGAAAATTATTTACTCAAAAGATCTTTTATTTTCCAAATGATGAGAATTTTTTTAGCACAGTTGAAAACCACTGCAATTTAGAACTGTATAATGATAGAGATAGTGAGGATAAAGTAATGAAAAAATTGAGGAGGAGGAAGAGAAATTACTTGTAGAACAGACCATGAACCATCAACGTATCATTGTTGATTCATTGTTTTGTATTTGTATTGAGGTTACTTTGTCTGTCATATTTGAAATGCTAAGTTCCTTCAGATGAGTGGGAATTCCCATCACCCTTTGCAGGTAATCAAGTGATGTCTTAGGAAGTCACTTTTGAAATGACTGGATCTGTCTTCTGTTACACAATAACTTAATTATTACTTGCGCAGTAATGGAATTATTCACAGTATTACAGTCTGATGCATCTATTAGTGGAAACTGCCAAGATGTTGGTCTCATTGGGGATATTTTGTGGTGCAAAATAGGGGTTGTTGATGACTAATTGTGTCATTAATCACTGACCTCACAGTTTTAGCTGATTTGATTGCCGCCGTGTTCTGAATCAGAGCTCATAATGGTGTCTCTGCAGCAATATAGACCACACTAAGTAAATGTAGTAGTACTTTTTTACCAGATGAGTGTGTGAGAAAGAGTAAATTCTCGTAGCATTCAGAGGAGCTCTGTGCCACGAGCACTATTTATCTTGGCCCACCGCAGAGTCTTTCCGTTGCCGCTCAGAGCACTTAAAACAAACGCCCACCTACACTGAATTCTGATTGGTTCATTAGCTGCAAAAGACACCTACATGCCTCAGATGGGCTCTCGTATAGCATTCACAGTTGATTCATTACAATTATTTTAGTCTTTTATTTGTATAAATAAAGATTTTGAAATGGCTTGGCCAGAGTCTAGACCTGAATTCAAGTGAAAACCTGTGGTTTGACCTGAAAATTGCAGCCTGCAGACACACTCCATCTAATTTGTGTAATTGGAACAAATTTGCATTGCAAAATGGGCTAAAATTCCACAAATGTTGCATAAACAAGAAGGCTCAAGACTGTAATTGTTGTTAAAGGACTGTGTATAAAGCTTTTTTAAGTCTTTTATGCTCACCAACACTGTAAAAAGTGATTAGTTGACTTCACTTAAAAAAGTGAGGAAACCCGCTGTAAGTAATAAACTTCATGCGTAATTGAAAAAAAATAAATTAAGTTATGTGAACTTAGTTATTTTAAGGCAATGGGTTTCCTCACTTTTTAAGTTCAGACAACAGATTATATTGTGAAATATTACAAATAAAATTACTGTTTTCTAGTTTAATGTTTTTAAAAATACTTTATTCCTTTGACGGCAAAACTGAATTTATGAATTTCTTCAGTATCACATAATCCTTCAGAAATCATTTTAGTATGCCGATTTGGTGCTCAAGAAACATTTCTTATTATTAATGATGAAAATGGTTGCTATATTTGAGAGAGCTTCGCCTTACAGCTCAGCTCCTTCTTCACGACAGACCGGTACATCGACTGCATTACTGCAGTAGCTGCACCAATCCGTCTATCAATCTCACGTTCCATCCTTCCCTCACTCGTGAACAAGACCCCAAGATACTTGAACTCCTCCACTTGAGGCAGGAACTCTCCACCAACCTGAAAAGCCACCCTTTTCCGACCATGGCCTTGGACTTGGAGGTCCTGATTCTCATTTAATGGATGAACAAATTGCAAAAAGAATGAATACTTAATTACCACCAAAATCATTTTTGCTTCTATTGGAATTTGCCTTTTATTGTAGATCTAAATGTTTTTTCTTTCTATCTGTGTGTTTAAGTGTGTCAGGGGGCGAACAACAAACTGGCCCTTCTGGGAACAGTGGATGACCATTATCAGATTCTGGTAAAAATGTACAGCAACTGCACCGTGGTTCTGGAAAACCTGGAAATCACATATATGACAGAAAAGCATGACTTGACTTTTCTCAGGGTATGATATATCCATTTACAAACACAACATTCAGTGCTTTTTTACTGTTTGGTTGTATTGTAAGTCATCTGTAAATCAATGATTTTAGCATGTTGCTAATTATAGTTTGTTTTTCATGACGGATGCCTCGACAATATTTAAATCATGCAGTATAACAACTCTTTATATAGTTTTAGTGTTGGATGCTTAGTAAGTTTTATGTTTTTTAGAGCATCCAAGAAGTTGGTGGCTATGTTCTTATCGCGGTCAACTCGGCTCCCATCATCCCCCTTGAGAATCTGCGCATCATTCGTGGCCACTCCCTTTTTGAAGACACATTTGCCTTGGCCGTCCTCATAAACTACAACAGCAGCACCGGACAAGGCATGGTCCAGTTACCACTGACTAGTTTAACTGGTATGTGGTTATATAAAAGTGTTCTTTGTCCTATTTTATTTTTTCCAAATGGGAATAACACATGCTTCTAACTGACCTGTATTTATGTCTTTCGCACATTTGTTTTGTAGAGGGAATAACATGCATTAATCTCCATGCCCAGTGCTGAAAGTTATATTTGGAAAATAATAATAGACCTATATTTCAACTGTCACTCTTAGTGAAGTTTGTCATACAGTACATTCATGCATTGTTCAAACACTGTCATTTTCCCTCCTAGAAATACTGAAGGGTGGAATAAAAATGAACAGTAACGATCATTTATGTAATGTGGAGACCATCCAGTGGACTGACATTCTGAACAGGAAGAGCCAGATTGAAATTAAAGAGCTTCACAACGTCACAAGATACTGTATGTCCCTGAATTGTTTGTTTTTTATAGATATTACACACATATTAAATGGTACTAATTAATGTTGCATGTTGATTAAGAATGTTCTGCTCCACCTCCCACAGGTAAAAAGTGTGACCCGAGCTGTCACAATGGTTCCTGTTGGGGCCCTGGCCCTCAAAACTGCCAAACAAGTAAGTGTTCCTAAACTACTCAAGTGACTGAATCTGAATGTTTTTCCTACTTTCAAGATTTTTACTAAATTAGTGAAAACACGCTATGTAGAAGTGTTTAAAAAAATTCAACAAAAACAAAATGACAGATATCTTTTAGAAGCTAGTGACTGGATACTTTTTACTACCATTCAAAAGTTTGGCTCTGAAAACTGCAATCTCTCTAAACCCTGTCTTTCCGAGAGCCTACTCTGCTCTGATTGGTCAGATGGCCCAGTCTGTTGTGATTGATCTACTCTGCTCTGATTGGTCTGATGGCCTAGTCTGTTGTGATTGATCTACTCTGCTCTGATTGGTCAAGTCAAGTCAGCTTTATTTATGTAGCGCTTTTTACAATACAGATTGTTTCAAAGCAGCTTCACAGTGTTAACAGGAAAATAATGCAACATAATTTGATTCAGCTGTACAGCCGCTCTAGAGAAAACAGTGATGTCATCCAGCTCAGTTCAATTATCATATAGTGTCAATGTGGGCAGACATTTTCGTTTCTCCGCATTAATCCTGGCCACTTTAAATTTCTGACCAATCACACAATAGTTCTCAGACACACACAAGAAAAAAGTTCTGCTCAGATGATGTGTCAAGAACTCCCAAACCAGGACTCCGAGAACAAAATGACATCATTATGTTCTTGCAGCCCTGGGAGCGAGAACTTTTTTCTCAGTTCTTGCAGAGTATGTAATCGCCTTCAGTTGGGGGGCCAGTTCTCCTCTGGCCGATGAACATACAGTGTATGATTATGATTTAGGCAAACATTACAAGTCAGAAGTCAGATTAGATTGGAACATTCAGAACAGTTGTCCAGTTCCATCTGGTTGAAGATCGGAGTCATCACGCAGGAGACGTGTTTGTTGAGGATGGATGTCACTGGATGTCGTGTCGATGAAGCCTTCACAGGGGAGAGTCTAGTTGACACGCTCTCTACAGACACTTCAGGGATGCGTTGATCGTGTCTAGGCACAGGATCCTGCTGACTGCAGTAAACCTCGGGATAAACAGAGAGACTAACATTAGCGTAGATGCCATTCTTCTTATGATGTAAAGAGTACATCAGGTGTTATGGGAAGTGTTCCCGGTTCCGGCTGACCTAGTTAATGCAGCTTAACAATCATTTAACGGATTTGAATAATAGAAATTGATAATGTGTATGTAATATAGACTAATATTTTTAGTCTAGATTTAGATTTAAATTTAAATTGGTCAGATGGCCCAGTCATTGATTGATCTACTCTGCTCTGATTGGCCAGATGGGCCAGTCTGTTGTGACTGGTCTTGAAAGCACAAAACTTTTCAACATTTCGACAATACGAACCAAACTCTTCCAGGCCTCAGCTACAACTACAGTGCTTGAAGGTCAATGTAGATGTTCACGGGCAGCCAAACAAGACCGTAGACTGGCATTATGCAAATGTGTTACATTGGTATGTAACAGGAAGTGAGACTGGAATTGCTGATGACTGTTTTTTAGGAGACAATAACTTGCACTTGTATCTTTGACAGTTATATTATAAACTAAATCAAAGGTACTATTTGAATAAGCGTAATTGGGACACTTTAATATTTTTGTGGAAACCAACCATGATACTTTTTCAGGATTTTTTATGAATAGAAAGTTCAAAAGAACAGCATTCATTTGTAATAGAAATCTTTTATAATATTATAAATGTCTTTACAGTTGTCATGCTGGATTATTGCAAGGAACGTGTACAATGAAGGAGATTAGAACTGACTTTAAGAAGTCATAATTTTTCAAAAACTGATGCACCTCTTGCAGGAAATAAATGTTGATGATATTCACATCAAGACGTATATCAATGTTTGGTCAAGATCTTGTATTGACAATGCAAGAGTCCAACACTCTGTAAAGTCTCCTCCAGCACATCCCAAAGACTTTCAATGAGTTTAAGGTCTGGACTCAGAGGTGCCAATTCATGTGTGAAAATGATTCTTCATGCTCCCTCCCAACCATTCTTTCACAGTCTGAGCCTGATGAATCTTGACATTGTCATCCTGGAATATGGCCATGATGTGTCTTCCTAGATGGTTGTTTAAGAAATGAAAAGCTACACACTCCATCAATTAGGGTTAGAAGAACTGTTGCCAAACATATAACATGCTAGAAACACAAAAATCACTGCAATAATGATCCAATCATAGACTCTTCAGCATTTGCCTATTTAAATCCAAAAAGTGACTTTTCTTTTTGGCCGGGCAGTGTATTCCAGGACTGCTGGAGAACACTACTTGACCCCTGAAGGACTGTTTTGAAAACTCTTCAGAAGAATATTGAATTGTTGTTGCTGTGCTCAGCTGTAGCGAACACTGATAGGGCTGTTAGGATATCTGAAGTTCCTTCTCTCTCTGAATCCAGTGACTAAAGTGATCTGTGCGGAGCAGTGCTCGGGCAGGTGTAAGGGACCCAAACCCATCGACTGCTGCAATGAACATTGTGCCGCCGGCTGCACTGGACCCAAACCAACCGACTGCCTGGTGAGAACCGGACGTGTGCAGATTAATTTCCCAACCATTCACTGTTTGCTCATTCATCATTTAGTACATACTGAATCCTATATGTGAGTCTAAATACAGTTTATAACACTGTATTTAGACTTTATAACACGCAATTCTGACTTTATAACTCGCAATTCTGGCTTTATAACTCGCAATTGCGACTTTATATCCCAATTCTGAGGAAAAAAAGGTCAAGAATTGTGAGAAAAAAAGTCTGAATTGCGTGATATAAAGTTGCAATTACCTTTTTTAATTTTTTTATTCTGTGTCGGAAACAAGCTTCCATTGTAGTGTACTATATATAAGCCTTCGAAATAAGTACAAGTTATTTAGCGGCTAGAAACACTTTATGGCTTGAATGTCCTAATAAAAACGATAAAACACTTCATAAATTATTCTGATTAAACAATACAGTTCATGTCTGCAATATTACAGTGAAACATTCATTACCAATGGAGTGCCCAGCTGCAGTAAATGTAACCTCAAGGGCAAATAAGATGCTTTCGGACTAGTGTGCTCATGGGAAATGCTGTTTGTGTGCTTGCATTCTGCAGGCCTGTAAGGATTTCCAGGATGAAGGGACATGTAAGGACGCATGTCCACGGCTCATGCTGTACGACCCCAACACCCACCAGCTCGCTCCCAACCCCGACGGGAAGTACAGCTTTGGAGCGACGTGCATCAAGATATGCCCACGTAAGGCGAGGCTGAAGTCAGAATGAGACACCATTCTTCACTGTTTTTTTTTCTTTTTTTTTTCTACTTGAACACACGACCAGATTCTAATTATATCTTTCATGTGAATTTAAGCTGTTAGGTCTTGCATTGATGCATTCTAGAGATTAATGTTTTAGGTGTTCAGGGTTAAAATATAAACAACACAATTCAGGTAAAGAGAATCACTCTGGTGTGGATCGTGAGCCTGCAACTCAAACTCTGGTTTCTAAATAACATCTCAGAAAGCAGGATAACCATGACAGAATGATTTTAGGCATTAGGATTGTGTTGCTGGTTGGTTGTGGTTAATGATTCTGGATGGACTGATGGTGTGATGTTTTTCTCAGACAACTATGTCGTGACAGACCACGGGGCATGTGTAAGAACATGCAGCCCTGGCACCTATGAGGTGGATGAGGGTGGAGTTCGGAAATGTAAGAAGTGTGATGGCCTGTGTCCAAAAGGTACAGTTGAGACTGCTGGTCAAGTTTTGTAACAAGCTGTTTTTTTTAAGAGGAAGGAATATATATATATACACATATATATGTGTGTATATATTCTATATTCTACTTAGACAAATATATTAGTCTTGTTTTAGTTGCATTTACAAATGTATTTTAATATAATAAAAAAAATATAATTAACTCTTTCCCACCAGCGTTTTTGGAAAAAAGTTGCCCAGTCACGCCAGCATTTTTGATAATTTTCACAAAACTTTTCCTGGCCCCCCAAATGTTTTTGTTGTATGAATATCTGAACATATAACATTTTAAGCAAAAGGCTGAGAAAATCACATTTTTGTCAAAGACTACATCCAGATCGGATTCTGAACGATGATCAAAACACAGATGAAACACAGTAGATCGAGTCAACATTCCCAAAGCTCCCTAGAGCTCGTCCTGGGTCAACGTTTCACTCATTTAAAATTAGACAGTTTTGATTTATATGCTGTTTAATGTTGGTGATCGTGTTATTTTACATATACATCTGCTTACATATGCTGTCTCGTTTCTGCTTCTTTTTCTCCTGAGTTTTGATCAGGAGATTCAGTACTCTTTCAGAATATCTGTCACAGCGTCCCCTACCGTATAACAGTGAAAACATAGAAAAGCCAGAAATTTCCGTCAATGGCGGGGAAAGAGTTACAACTATATAGAAGGCATAAAAACAATAATCCATTACAGTGTCTGTTAGTGATCTGTCCTTCCATAAAATTGCACGTTAACTATTTTAACTAAGCTTTTCTAACAACACAGTCTACATATAGCCGTGATATGTTGTATTTGTGTGTGTGTGTGTGTGTGTGTGTGTGTGTGTGTGTGTGTGTGTGTGTGTGTGTGTGTGTGAGAGAGAGAGAGTGTATATAGTATCGTTCCAAAGGTTTGGGGTTGATAACATTTTTTAATGAAAGAAGTCTCTTATCTCTCAACAAGGCTGTATTTATTTGATCCAAAATATTATTACAAGATAAAACTTATTTAACTTGTAAATCATTTATTCCTGTGATCAAAGCTGACTTTTCAGCATCATTACTCCAGTATTCAGTGTCACATGATCCTTCAGAAATCATTCTAATATGATGATTTGGTGCTCAAGAACCATTTCTGATTATCATCAATTGTGAAAAAATTGTTTTTTGGGGTTTTAGTGCATTTTTTTTCAGGATTCTTTGATGAATAGAATGTTCATGAAAGTTGATGAATAGTACAGCATTTATTTGAAATACAAATATTTTGTAATATAATAAATGTCTTTACTGTCCTCAATTTAATGTGTCTTAGCTGAAGTTACATACTGGCTCAACATATTTAATAATGACATTTATTTAAGTAAAATCTTGCTGACCCCAAACCTTTGATATACACATTTAATGTATATAAAATGTTAATCAATGTACATTAATGTATATATTTATGTTTGCAGGATAGTTGAGAAACACAAATTTTAGCTTTCTAAAGACATTCATACATTTAATGCCTTCAGATCCAATGTTTTTAAAGATAATTCAAAGCATACATTCAGGTTTTTACTGGTAGCACAAGTACTGAGTTTATTATTGCCTTCAGGGCTAATTCTTCACCTAAGAAAGGAGTTGCAGTTAATATTTAATGTGTGTTACCATCCCCAGTTTGCAATGGGCTTGGAATGGGGCCTTTGACCAATGTCCTGTCAATCAATGCCAGCAACATCGACTCCTTTGAGAACTGCACAAAAATCAACGGAGGTGTTGCAATCCTCACCATAACCTTCAGTGGGTGAGAATGTTTTACCCTCTCTGATAAGAAAGAATTGACTGTACAATGCTTAGTACCATTCTATGTTGCTGAAAGACAATTATTATATTATACGAATATTTTTGGTTACACTTTATTTCAAATAGTCCACTTTAGACATTCTAATAACTATTAGTAACTTTGCAACTACATGTCAACTAAATCTCAGAGTATGATTAGTCGACGGTTAGGTTAGGGTTCAGGTTAGTAGAATAAGTTAACATGTAGTTGCAAAGTTACTAATGTCTGTTTGGGAAGCGTCAAAATAAAGTGTTAGCACATATTAAGCAGACAGCTACTGATACTCTAAAGATTGGTATTTGACATTTAGTTGCAAAGTTATCGATACTTATCGATTCTCATTTTGATTTAAAGTTACAAAAGTTATTCAGTGATTTTCTTTTCTTTAGTGTCCTTTGATTAACATTAATGACACAGACGCAGCAGGTTTATTAGGCTGCTGTCAGTTTAAGAGCTGCACAGATTCAATGTACTGATACTAGGGATGCTCATATTGACCGTTTAACCGTTAACCGATAGTAAGAATTTTGACCGATTAATACCAGTTATATCAGTTAAACGGTTTAAAGGTGTATATATATATATTTAGTTTTTTGTTTGTTTGCTGCATGGTTAAAGAAAAATATGCTGTATTTGTTAACTCGCAGGGCGCATCGACAACCACACGTCTCTACACAGACATATTTCGCAAAATGAAGCAATGGGAAAGAAGTAGGCCTACTGTGTGGGACCATTTCGACAGAAAGATCGACAAAGTTACTTGCAAAATATGCTATGCGGTATTATAATACAGCTGTAGTACAAGCTCTTGACTGGTGGAAAGCAAAAGAAAGGCGCTTCCCGAGGCTGGCCCCTCTAGCGAGGCATTATCTCGGTATTCCCCTAGGCACCAGTGCCATCTGAATTCTTAACACTTTTCGAAGTGTGGTTTTGGTCAAGTTTACTAAAGTAAACATTGTCACGTATGTTCTTCTCGCCACTGTTTCTTGATGGTTTATAGAACAATTACTCAGAGTCGCCCTCTGTCGTTTCAAAGAACAGCACAATGGCGCGTCGAGTATAAACTCTCCCCCAAACAGACAAGGCGTGTGCGCAGTCAGCGGACCGGAGGCACTGCGGAGACAGACGAAAGCATAAACAAGGCTTTCTGCCGTGGGTCTGTCAACAGGCTGTGCTCCAGACTAACCCACATCATTTAGACATGTTACTTTAAAAAAAATGAAAACCAGTCAAGTTGTGGATTGAGGTAGGCCTGCTATTTTTTTTTTTGACAAAAAAAACACTATTACGGTTCTTCAAAACTTCAAACGGATTCAGTGTATTTTCGTTTTGTCATCTTGATTTGGTAATTATTTAAGTGAAAAATATTTATAGTGTAGGCATATTTATTTTATGCTTTTTATTTATATGATTTTATTCTGTTTTTTTCTGTTGTCAGAAACGTTGGAAGTGCGTGAAAATTTGATAATGTGTGAATCCAGGTTCTGTTGTTGAGCTGTTCTGTATGTTCTGCTGTTTGCACAGTAAAATAAACCTGCGAAAAAAGGTTTTTTAACGGGTCACAGACACTCGTCAGTTGTATTTCTATTTAATGACAATTCAATATTATAATCTTATCAGTTAACAGTTAATAATCGATTAATGAGCATGGGTTGTCGGTCTGGAAAATTAACTGAAATGAGCATCCCTAACAGATACACGTAAAAACAGTCTTTGTCAACTATTTAAGTTCACTTAAGACAAATCTGACTGTTTACGAGGATATTTTGACAGTTTTGTGTGTATTTGTCTGTTTAAGCGCAAGAAGATGCAAAGAGAACTCAATTCAGTATTCGCTCAATTCAGTATACTGCATGAGAGGCGGGTGCTTGCGCTTTGGATGTGTGCGAATTGAGTTTTCTTTCGTGTCTTCTAGCGCTTGGATGGTTTGAAATCACATTTATATTTGCACACAGGAATCGTTAAGCGTAATGGAAATGCTCATCTCATTGAATCCACGGTTCTTGAAAACTTGGTACCAATTTTCGATACCCAACCCTACTTATAGTCAGTAGAATGTCTGTTGAGGGAGGATCAAAATAAAGTGTTAGCAGATAGTAAGCAGAGAGTCTAATAATCTAATGAGAGTTAGTTGACATAGTTAGTTGAGTAGTTGCAAAGTTAGTAGAATGTCTAAAGTGGACTATCAAAGTAGTATTACCTATTTATTTATTTTTTTGCCATTTGCTTAGCTAAGATTGTTTGATTGAGCCAATTTGTTTTTTTTTTGTTTTTTTTTAGTGACCAGCATACTAAAACTCCAGCACTGGACCCAGACAAACTCAGCGTGTTCAGAACTGTAAAAGAAATCACTGGTGAGAATGCAGTGGTTTAATATTGGATGTATGATGGTTAAAATGGTGTATGTAGGGGACCTTTAGCCCCTCAGTGTTCATAAACTTCTTCTCCCAACTCAAAGGCTTCCTGGTGATTCAGCAATGGCCAGAAAGCATGTCATCCCTCAACGCCTTTGAAAACCTTGAGGTCATCCGTGGACGGACAAAACAGCAGTAAGTCAATAAAAAATACTGTAGTCTCAAAAGGGGCTTTCGCACCGGGTAGTTATAAGAACTTAGTTATAGGAATTAGCCACCAGGGCGGTTCTGCCAATGTTGCTGCCAATAGTGCATCTCCCTCCAAGCATACGCAGACACAAGTGGTTCTCTTGCTACTGGTTTAAGACTTTTCTCCAAATCCACTCTGAAAACCATAATAAAGAAATCACATTAGATGGATACAAAGCAAAATCATGCACAAAAGCGTGCACAACAGATGAAATGGCATTTAAAACAAAATACCTCGTTGGCTACATGCTTCGACAAAAATAAATAATCTTTTAATCTTCTTCATGACCATTCAAGGCCTTTGTGACGAGAATACACTTTTAATCAGAGCATACATAATGTCCGTGCTTGCCTGCGTGAACTACGAGTCTGATGTGAAGTCAGCATTTGCACATAAACTTGAAACGACATTTCAAAATAAAACTACTGCAACTTGTAATAAATAAAATAATGTATAAATGTATAAATAACAAACATAACCTAAATTCTCAATTACGATTTTAGAAAACAAACAAATTATATATAAATTATATATAAACAATATATTGGCAGCATTTACAAATAGGAACTTGACATAAGCAGTGATCAAATCAAATCACCTTTATTTATATAGCGCTTTTTACAAGTCTAATTGTTTCAAAGCAGCTTCACATTGTTAACAGGAAAATAATGCAACAGAATCTGATTCGGCTGTACAGCCGCTCTGGTGAAAGCGGTGATTGTTATCCAGCTAATTTCAAGTATCATATAGTGTCAATGCGGGCAGATCGGTAATATAGTTGAAATTTAGGTGTCCCCAACTGAGCAAGCCAAAAGCCAGAGGCAACGGTGGCGAGGAACCAAAACTCCATCAGGGCCAGAATGGAGAAAAAAACCTTGGGAGAAACCAGGCTCAGTCGGGGTGCCAGTTCTCCTCTGGCCAACGAACAAACAGTGTATGATTATAATTCTGGCAACATTGCAGGTCTTAATTCATATTAGGTAAATAGATCTTCGTAAGATTGTTCGAAAGATTGGAGTTGTCATGCCGGAGGCGGGTTTAATGAGGATGCTTGTTGTTGTGACTTTTATTATGAGCCTGAGCACACAGCGCTCCCATTCTCCATCTCCATGTTTAACAGTCCTGTCTAATATGTTATTAGATAGAACTATTATACAAAAAAAGACAGTATATGAAAAAGCGTTTGCCTTGTGGTTGATGTATGGTGTCGCTAGCTGAAGGTTGAAGGTTGGGATGACCATCTATCACTGTTTTCCATGTTTGTAGAGTTTTTTTTTTTTTTTGTAGAGTATATAGACTTTGTATAAATATATAGACTATAGTCTATGTGTGTAGACGGCTTTTTGTTTTAAAAATGGTGGGTGCAGTTGTTTGCTGCATTCGACCAATCAGCATTCACTTACTGGTAGTTCCTATAGTGCTGGTATAGACCCTACTTAGGAGTAGAAGCTAATTTTAGTTCCCCTAAAAGATGTTCTTAGAACTAAAATCATTCCCAGCTCCTGCGGTGTGAACACCAAAATGTGGGTACTTCTGCCATTAGTTCTAGGAACTATGAAAAGGTTCCTGTGGTGCAAAAGCCCCTAAATATGTTGCCAGTCTCAGATAATTTTGATGGATTACAACAAATTAGCCGGCTGCTCCTAAATGAATCATTTTGTTGAGTCTGTTTTGCATATACAGAACCTCCATCTCTCTCTCTCTCTCTCTCTCTCTCTCTCTCTCTCTCTCTCTCTCTCTCTCTCTCTCTCTCTCTCTCTCTCTCTCTCTCTCTCTCTCTCTCTCTCTCTCTCTCTCTCTCTCTCTCTCTCTCTCTCTCTCTCTCTCTCTCTCTCTCTCTCCTGCTCTCACAGAGGTGCATTCAGCTTTGCTGTCACCAAAACTAAAATCACACATCTCGGCCTGCGGTCTCTGAGGGAGATCAGTGATGGTCACGTGGTCATCTCTCAGAATGAGAATCTCTGCTACACCAGCCCTGACCACTGGGAACGCCTCTTCAGATCTGAACACCAGACTGTCAAAATGTCAGCAAATGCTGATGCTGCCACCTGCGGTAAATGGATTATCACAATAACACCTGTCAAAGAATTTCAGTTTAGTTCACCCCAAAAATTACAATTCTATTGAAAGTTACTCACCCGTATGTCTCTCCAAACCTGTATAGTATGTGGCTTTTTCTGTGAAACACAATTCTTCAAGAATCTTCACAGTCTTTTTCCAAATACAGTTCACACTGATCACACATCTCAAAAAAGCACACAAAACATAAAAGCAGTCCAAACGACTTCTGCACTTTATTCCAAGTCTTCCCTTGTGAAAACAAGTGCACTTAATTGTATTGAGTCATACAATACGAAAGTTTTTCACTGAAAATGGCCGCATTTGCATAGTATAAAGCTACGAGCACAGTATAATGGCTGGCAGGGCAGGAAAGTTTATTTTTCTGAGATGAGAGACTTATTTCGTAACAAGTTACATCTCATCTGACCGCAGATACTAAATCAGGCACTTTTTACTTAAAGGGATCCACCCAAAAATGACACCCAAAATTACAATTTTGGGTCAAATGTTGGTAAACTGACAGTTGATGGTAGTCATTGACTTCCATAGTATTTTTTTCCTACTATGGAAGTCAATCCGGTTACCAACATTGAACAGAAGAAAGAAACGCACCAGAAAAAGGGAATTACTTTTGTTGTTGTTTCTTTGACCGTACACTCACGACCCACCAGTTAAGAATCACTGCTCTAGGGAACACATGAATTAAAAAACATAATGATGTGAACGAATAAATAATTTATAATAAACACTGCAACATTCAATAAAAAACAAAACAAAGAATTGTTCATTTTAGTAACTTGATGTCAGATATGGCTATGTCACAGATTGGACTTGGACTGATATCAAGCTTCCTTGGTTCTTGCATCTATTGCGAATAACGCATATGAAATAAAGAGATTCAGTTGTTTGGATTACTTTTATAGTGCTTTTAGTCCTTTTGTGGATTTGTTTGCATGGAAAATAGCTGCGTAAAGATTCTTCAAAATGTCTCCTACATTTTACACAAAAACTTATGGGTTTGCAAAGAGTAAAAAAATACCAGAATTCTCTCTTTTGGTTGAGCTATTCCTTCAATACAATCATCCATTTGTAATGGAAAGTTTTACATTCTTGCTTTAACAGATTTTTAAGGTTGATTTTTAAAAAATGTGCTTGGTATATCTTTTTGTTGATATCTTATGTGTGTGTGTGTGTGCGTTACAGAGAACCAGAACAGCACGTGTGATGAGATGTGCACTGCTGATGGCTGCTGGGGTCCTGGTCCCACTATGTGCTTCATCTGTAAGCATTACAGCCGTAAAAAACACTGTGTGGCTTCCTGTAACCTACTGGCTGGGTGAGTGAGAGCACTATTATGCCTTCTCAGTTGATCCATGTTCAAATTCGAAATAATAGCTCTACAATAGGCCAAGTCTGTTAATGCAAACACCTAAAAATTGTCTCATCAACTCCTGCCATTCCAGATGCGTATTACTTTCCTTCTTCTGCAGAAGAATTGAGAAAAAATATTTCAGCTCTGTAGGTGCATACAGTGCAAGTCAGTAGTGTCCAAAATAACATAAAGGCAGTCTAAAAGCATTGCGAATTGTGTGGACTGACAGATAATATAATAATCTCAATAAAATCATGATTGATTGGGTGGTTGGGTGGATGGCTGGCTGGCTGGCTGGCTGGCTGGCTGGCTGGATGGATGGATGGATGGCTGGATGGATGGATGGCTGGATGGATGGATAGCTGAATGGATTGGTTGGTTGATTAATGGGTGGGGGGGGGATTGATGGATGGATGTGTGTGTGCTGGTGGTTGGTTGGATGGATGGATTGATGGATGGATGGATGGATGGGTGGATGTGTGTGTTGGTGGTTGGATTTGATTTGATTTTGATTGATTGATTGATTGATTGATTGATTGATTGATTGATTGATTGGGTTTGTTGATGATTGATGGATGGATGGATGGTGGGTGGGTGGATGATGGATTGATTGATTGATTGATTGATTGATTGATTGATTGATTGATTGATTGATTGATTGATTGATTGATTGATTGATTGATTGATCGGGTTTGTGGATGGATGGATGGATGGAGGGTGGATGGATGATGGATTGATTGATTGATTGATTGATTGATTGATTGATTGATTGATTGATTGATTGATTGATTGATTGATTGATTGATTGAATAGAACAGGAAATGTTGGGAGAGGAAGAGGGGGTATATCTGAAAAAAGTGGCTCAACTAATAGCGAATTTGAACGTTTGGTATTAAGTGATTATTTTGTTATTTCAGTGATGATTTAAACTAAACTCTTTTTTGTCTATATAGTGAGCCACGTGAATATGAGGTCAACAAAACCTGTGTTGAATGCGACTCTGAATGTCTGCTTGTGAATGAAACTCTGACCTGCACCGGCCCTGTAAGTATCAAACCTACAGCACCGCATGATCTGCTAGATGCCAGTAAACAGTGTTTACTCTTATTTTTGAAATAGCTGATGGCAGCACACCAATCTCTCAAACCAATGTTTTCTGTCCCAGTAGTGTCCTGGAGACATATCATTAAATTCACATCACTACAAGACTGTAGAAAAGTTGCTTGTTGCCATCTAATTGCCAACTTTTGTCCAGGGACCCGACAAATGTACAGTATGTGCTAACTACAAAGACGGGCCGCACTGTGTACCACGCTGCCGCAAGGCGTACCGGGAGAGAATGACATACTCATTTGGAAATATGCTGACGTGATGCACGTTTGCCAGCCCTGTCATGAGAACTGCACCCAGGGGTGAGAGAAGCTTCATATACGATGCTTTAATTTCAATGTAATGACATAAAACGGTCATTTGTGTAATTCAACCAGGTTCATCGGGGGACTGCAGCGTGTACTAGTTGTGATTGTTGGATTTTATGTTTTGCTTTGCAGATGTACTGGGCCTGATCTGAAAGACTGCAAAGATTTCAAAAGGTGAGAAATAAATTTGTCCTATAAAGCTTTGTGATTCTTGGGATATTCTAAAACTGTGATGTTTATGACAGTGTTCATTCGTTAACACTTTATTTTGATAGTCCACATTCTACTAACTATAAGTAACTTGCAACTACATGTCAACTAACTTAAGTCTGGCCCACACTTACCAGATTTTCAAAATGTGAGAGACCACAAACATGACAATAAAAAAACATAGATTTAACAGTTTTGTTCCTCTAGTGTGTGGAGTGACACGATGTGACCAAGACACACAAACAGATTTCAATTACAAACAACCGCCTGTGAAATCTCGCAAAATCTCTCTGAAAGAAACGTGACTTTAGAGTAAACAAACATGGCAGACAATGGGCAAGAAGAAATGGCGGTAATAGTGTTTGGACTGCTTTTTACAGAAAATTCGCTGAAAAAAAGAAAAAGGTTTGGATGAAGTCGTGGAGAAGGCGTTAACATGGACTTTATATGTTACAGTGCGAGCTGGAGGTGTGAGTCTTCCATCAGCTCGCTTTCTGATTGGATATCGCTTTGTTTCACATGACAATCTACAGAGTGCGCGTGCGTTTGTCCTCGGGGATCCCCCCCAACAGGATTTCTGATCGTAAATGTTCAACGTTGGATATTTACGATTTTAGATCGGTCACTCTTAACACACCTCTCACACCACAGGAAAATCTGATAAGATAATCTGTACAACCATCAAGATAATCAGGGCTTTACCTAGGATTGTCAGAAGGGGAGAACTGGGCCCAAAATCGCCCTGAATATCTTGTAGTGTGTACCCAGCTTTAGTTGACATGTAGTTGCAAAGTTACTTATAGTTAGCAGAGTAGACTGCTTGATATCTGCTAACACTTTATTTTGATGCTCCTTCGACAGACATTCTACTAACTATAAGTAACTTTGCAACTATATGTCAACTAACTAGCAGTCATTAGAGTATCAGTAGACTTCTTAATATCTGCTAACACTTTATTTTGATGGTCCACTTGAGACATTCTACTAACTATAAATAACTACGTCAACTTATTCTACTAACCTGAACCCTAAAACCTTACCTAACCTAACAATCTACTAACACAACAGTCTATTACAGTTTACTGATACTCTAATGAGAGTTAGTTGACATGTAGTTGCAAAGTTACTTATAGTCAGTAGAATGTCTAATCAAAATAGTTTCCGTCGAAAAAGTAATAAAGAGGCTGTGAATTAGAAGATATTTTTAGAAAATGATGCCGCATGATCAAGTCTTTATCCCAGTGGATTTTTGTAATAAATGAGAATGATGCATATGGTGAGAAACAGAGGAAGGTGCCCTCCTTAAAAGAACAATGTGCCTTTCTTCAGACTGTAACAGATATAGAAATGGGTTTAGCATGAACAGGATGATAATGCATCATCCAATATATTATGGGATTAAGGGATATAAATAGGGACATTTGCTAATTTAGTTTTAGCACAAAACTGAAAACCATGAAAGGTAAGATGACCAAAAAGCCCTGCTGGAAAATATATATTTTATATTTTATCATAAGTTATGATATATATAAAGGGTTTGACATTAACACCCATCAACCCACCAAATGCGGGTGGAATTCAGCAGTGGCGTGTAACGCAGTCACTCCTACTACGCATCTTGCCAGTTGAATTTTATAGAGTATTTAATAAAAAAAAAAAAAAAAGCATCAAAAATGCCCCCAAAAATTTCCAAAAGTTTCAGAAATATCTGAAATGCTTCCAATACTCATTTTCTGCAAAATAGATACATGATACCAGCTTTCTCGCTCTCTCGTCTTTCCGACAGCGAGTCACCCCTCACTCACTCGTTTCATTTGCTCCGGATGAATAGCCTATTGTTGGTGTTACAGGGCTTGCATTTCGGCATGAGGTTGCGTATATTGCGCATAATATCAACGTAAAGAGTTGATAAAGAAAACGCATTGTGTATCAGTATAATGGATCTATGCGTCAGCTCTTTACCCTCATACTGTGTTTGTTGTTTGTTTCCTGTTACCTGTCATGGTATTTGGTGACCCCAAACATTTATAGAGCAATTGTATAAAAATATACATTTTAATAATAAATTAAAAAAAAAAAAAAAAATATATATATATATATATATATATATATATATATATATATATATATAATATACATAAAATACATTTATTTATTTATTAAATTTTTTTCCGTTTACTTCCCATCTATACGTTTATGCTATGTTTTGGAGGATATGAAGTACTTTTTTTTTACCTATTTACAGCAAAATTCCTCAACTACACCATTAGTATGCATATGTAATTTTTATTGAAAAAAATACTTAAATGATGATTAAAACATTTGTGTATATTTTGTGAAAAAAAAAAAAAAAAAAAAAAAAAATATATATATATATATATATATATATATATATATATATATATATATATATATATATATATATATATATATATTTTTTTTTTTTGTATTTTTACTAAGTTTTTTTTCAATTCTTTTGAATTGTCCTGTTTTTGCAATAATGCAACATAAGTTGCCACAAGACTTAATTGTAATCACATTTATTTCAATAATAAAAAATTAATAAAAATAATTCAGTTTAGATTAAGAAATGAATAAAAAAAAAACAGCAATAAGCCGATATGAGCAGGAGTGAAGAGTTTGTATGTGCGTGTGTGTGGGTGTGTGTGCGCGTGTGTGTGCGTGTGTGCATGTGTGTGTGTGTGTGTGTGTGTGTGTGTGTGTGTGTGATCATGTTTGTTCCACATTGCATTTGTGATTCATACTGGATTGGATTTATTGCTTTTTTTTTTTTTTTTTTTTTTGACGACTGAAAAAAAAAAATTGCTTTTCCCATTCATTCACAAACACAAACAATGGTGACTTTTTTTTAAACATACCTTTAGAACAACCAAATCAACCCCTTTTTGTATGTATAGATAGATAATGTAGAAAAAGTCACAAAATTGTATGCAACTGAGATGAAGGGAACCATGTTTTTTTAAGGAAAAAAATATTGACCCCACACACAATATAAGGGTTAAAGTGACAGCAGCAGACCTAATATACCTGCTGCCAAATTATGAGATAATATTGATGTCAGAATGAATGATTCTACTCGATTGGACTGAAGTTACAATGAATAATTTTTCAAATAAAAACTGTTTTTACCCTACAAATCTAAATGAATTTACTCTTAAAATAATACTGTTCAAATGGAATAAATCTCACAAATGCTGATGTTCTAATGAAAATTTCCTTTGGTCTGTAGTTCGGGTTTGCCCATGATTGCCGCTGGTGTGGTTGGAGGTCTGCTGGCCTTTGTGATCCTGGCTCTAGGAGTGGCTGTTCTATTCCGCAGACGCCACATCAGAAGGAAGAGAACCCTGCGACGACTCCTGCAAGAAAGAGAGGTCAGACCACAAGGCTGAGACAACCAGGATATAAATATTCTGAATATCTACTGTTAAACAACCAAACACTCATAGAAATAAGAGAGTTGGCAGAGTTTGATGTCTGCGGGAAAGAACTGAATGTTTTATTGCTTCGGGATAGAGTCAGACATATAGTAACTTCAGACAAGCTGAAAGCATGTGAGATCAATGCAATAGAGCCGGTTTACAGTTTTAATGTCAACAGTCTAGTATGAAAGCTGATGGAAATCAGTCATTGAGGCAAAAGTGTTCATGAATACAGACAGATCCGTGTCATCCCGTGCTCGTTGGAGGACAGGATGTGTGTTTGAGTGTAGAGGGGAGGCTTCCTGACTCTGTTTGTCTCTACAGCTAGTGGAGCCTCTGACCCCCAGCGGCGAAGCCCCCAACCAGGCCTTGCTGCGAATCCTCAAAGAGACAGAGTTCAAGAAGATCAAAGTGCTTGGGTCTGGCGCTTTCGGCACTGTGTATAAGGTGACTGACCTCTTTTTAAGGTTGTGTATGCGTATGTAAATACTTGGTGCTATGTGCATTTCCTGTTTCCTCTTTTGATGCCTTCTCAATTTTCGGTACAAAATAAGCTCAATAGACCTTAATCAAGGTCATGCCATATTTAATTTTTTAAACAGGAATGAAAACAAGGCTGTGAGGGATAGAAGTACAGTTCAATGTATTGTTCTATTGTTTAACAACATACAACGTCTCTTCGAAAAAAAAATTCCAGTGAACTTTTGAAAGTTGTGAGTTGTGGTCTGGGACCTTTATACAGTGCTTGCCATTGTAAAGTGTGTAAGTCTATCCCTCACAGTCTCGTTTTCATGTGTAAAATTCAGACTGCATGATATCAGATGATTTTGGCACGATCCGTCTGACGTAGGGTGTCGTGGTGGTGATTCTTAAACGACAGTTCTTGTGTCGGGATGCAAGATTCAATAATTTTATCTTGTATTGTGTGTCATAGTGGACAACAACCGATGCATCACGACATCCAGACAGATAGGCTGCATCCGAAATCGGATACTTCCCTACTATATAGTACGTGAAAACAGTATTTGATAAAAGAAGTATTTCCAAATTCACTGTACGCATAAAAGAGTAGACAAAAAGTCTCCGGATGACCTAATACTTCTGGCGAGATTCTGAAATGTGCGTACAATCAACACTTTACTATGAGGCTAAGGAGAGGATTTGTGAATGGCAGTGAAGCGACGCAACTGACGCTTGTTGGTCACATGATAATAACAACATGGCGAATGTAGTACATCTGGAATACATTCATACTACACACACTGTATTTCATACGTGCCCAAAGACTAGCGCATTTAATTTTTTCCGGTCTTCCATGACGGGTTCCGTCACATCTGTGATGTTGACCAATAGGAGCACTGAAGCTCTTCCTTACACAGCTTTCTAACATAGCGAAACAAAATAAACAATGGTATTGTTGCCTCCTAGGTGGAATTATACAGCTTTCCTGTAGCTCAAACAATAAGAGCATGGCGCTAGCAACGCCAAGGTCATTCAAGATTCAAGAGTTTTATTTGTCACATACATTTGTTATATACAGAATATACAACCGGCAGTGAAATGTAAACATGGGTTCGATTCCCAGGGAAAGCAAGAACTGACAAAATGTAAAAATGTGTACCTTGAATACAATGTAAGTCGCTTTGGATAAAAGCGTCTGCCAAATGCATAAATGTAAATGTAAATTATACAATGGAGGAAAGCTTCATAGAGCTTTGGTAACAATACTCCTTCATTTATGATGTTTCCTTGTGGAACTACCATGACAGAGTGAAGAAAACACAGTGAGTACTGGAATTAGCATTAGGCTAGTCCATTGTTTATGATTTTGCTTCCGGAAGACAGTCACCAGTTCCGCCTTCTCGATAGAACACAGTGACGATCTATTTTAACGATATATAGCATATTTACATGGCAAAATTTGCGAGCGGAAAGACTGAACTTTTCTCCGGAGAGGAATCTTTTTATTTTTAAGATTTAAAAATGTTTGTGTGCTGCTCCTGTGTGTGTAATAAGCAGAGTGTATGCATATTGTGCTCCAGCCTATATGCGTATATTACTAACGTGCCCTTTAAATAACAAAATACTGCACTATTGACTTTAGACCAGGTTTCTGTTGGTCAATGGCACAGTCGATTTCAGTTGCCTCAAAATAGCAACACGCTAACAATGCCCCTAAACATACGTCATTTTCAAACCAGCACTCCCATGTGCAAACAGATGGCCGCGAGTGCATTTGCTATTTAAACAACGTGGCGCTGGACATGAAAAATTATAACTGCGCCGGGCTGAAACTAGCAAAAAACACTTGCCTGCTGTCGCATTGCGCCTGGTGTATGATAGGGGCCTATCGTAGCAGACAAAAATATTGTGTGGTCTGAAACTGGCGTACGGTCTATTCGTTGTTGACATAAACAAAACTTGGTTACAAAACACTGGGTGTTAATATGAAATATTAAGACAAATATGTTGCTGCAGGGTTTGTGGGTTCCAGAGGGAGAGAGTGTGAAGATCCCCGTCGCCATTAAGGTCTTACGAGAAGCCATGTCTCCCAAAGCAAACAAGGAGATCCTGGATGTGAGTATTAGAGTGTGAATTGACATTTGTTACATCTGAACTTATTCATGATTTATTCACCGTGACTCATTGCCTTGTTTTCAGTTTACTGCTGTCATTACTGCATAGATAATTAAAGAGGCTACAACAAGTGACATACCAAAAGGTGTTTAAACTATTACTGTCAGCATAAAAAAAGAAGTCGACTTTTCTTTCCTATTTTGACATAATCTTGAATAAGAAAACATGTAGGGTGGGACTTGATTTTGCCATGGGGAATTAATTGGATGGTTGTGGTTTGCTATTGTTGGATCTCATGTGACAGTGACAGGTTGCCCTGCCCTCACACCAGTAAACACATCATCAGAGAAGAGAAGAGCTGCAAGAGGGAGGGGAAGTTATTTGATTTAAAAAAATGACGAGGAGACATGCATTTGAACATTTAATACTGCAATATTCCATAAAAAACAAGAATTCTCTGTTTTGATTTCATGGTGACTTTAAGGCTGGCTGAAATTGCGCAACCAATGACAACATTTAAAACTTTCCAGACTTGACTGTTTGAGTGTTCAGAAACAAAACTGTTATTGTCACACTGACCCAAAAAAAACACAACATCTGCAGGAATGTGTTGTTTGTGAACTAGAGAACCAGCTTAAAGGGGATAGTTCACCAGAAATTAAATTACGCCACTTTAAATGTCAATGTATTCGATAAAATATAAAACCAAATGGCACAAATCACGCTTATCATGAAAAGATATTTCACAAAAATTGTTTGTTAGGTTTTAAATAAAACAATATCACTACAAGTATGCTGTTAATGTTCAAATTGAAAATTAAAATGATTTTGAATCATGTCAAATGTTACAGTCTATATCTGAAATGACCTGACTTCAAGCATTTACTAAACATCACGGTAACACTTTACAATAAGGTTTCATTTGTTAACATTAGTTAATGTATTAACTAACATGAACTAACAACGAGCAATGCATTTGTTACTGTATTTGTCAATCTTTGTTAACATTAGTTAATAATGTTCATTGTTTGTTCATGTTAGTTCCCACTGCATTAACTAATGTTAATAAATACAACTTTTGATTTGAATAATGTATTAGTATTAGTAATAGTAAATATTAAAAATGCTGAAGAAGTGCAGTTCTAAAATCAAACCTTTTTCTCTTCACATTTTTCTTATAATGTGATTATTCATGCATCTGCACTGTATCTGTGTGATCCAGTTATCCAGTAAATTATTTCAATAAATACAGACAGTGAAATCTGTTCTGTCATTCTAGTTAAGAGAATGATTGTTCAGAAAAGGCCATAGTCTCCAGCGACAAGCTCAGCTGAAATCTACATTAGACAACCTTGAGGGCTGCGTAGAGTTGTTGATACAGAACAGAAAACTTCAACCGGGAGGAGTGTAGGAATGGAGGGATTCCTGCTTATTGCATGCGCTCAAACTCAGAAAAGTCTTGTTTACTGTTGCAAACAGAAAGAATGTAATTTCCTCCAGTGAGAATCTGGCTGCACAGGCCACTCCTAAGGTCACTTTGAAGATATTTCATCTACGGAAACACACAGTCTAACCTTTTGAACGTCTGCAGAAGCCGAATTCTAACAGATCTGCACAGTCGTTTTAATGTTAGAAAGAAAAATTGAAATGGATATCAGTTACTCCCTCATTTTTATGTTAGAAAGAAAAATTTAAATAGATATCAGTCATTCCCTCATTATTTGAAAGGAAGAGGTTGTTGGTATTGGCAGCTCTAAATCGCCTAGGAAAAGTCCTGTGAATTGCCCAGGGTTTGATTATTATGTTCCTACTAGGTTTTGATTTTCCTGAAGCATTTTTCTTCAGGCCTTCGTTCGTGCAAATATTTTCTAATGCGCTCGAGGCACCTAATTTGTTAGTTCTACGGCTTTAGGGACTATAAACAGCCTCAGTATTTGTCAGTGTTGCTGTATACCATATACAGTATGTAGCATTGGTGCTGAGCTCATTTGTTTGTATCTATAGGAGGCCTATGTGATGGCCAGCGTCGAGCATCCTCACGTGTGTCGTCTGCTCGGCATCTGCCTGACCTCCAAAGTCCAACTTATCACCCAGTTGATGCCTTTCGGCTGTTTGCTGGACTACGTCAGAGAAAATAAAGACAACATCGGCTCACAACACCTGCTCAACTGGTGTGTGCAGATTGCTAAGGTAAATCTTTCATTGTTTTTTAAATCTTAAAAAGTTCCTTCAGCTAACCAGTGAGTCATTTCATTTGATGATGAACAGATCCTTTGAGATGTCTGTCATTGTGTTCAGTACAATTAATTATTAAAAATAATTATTTAAATGTATTATTTATTCAATAATTATTTTAAAATAAAATTATTAATTACAATTATTTTCAATTATTTTTATTTGTTTAATTTTATTTGTGATTAATTATTAAATGATACGGCATCCTAGTTTAATTATAAACTTGTCCCAGTCCTGTTCCCCCTCTTTTACTTTCCTGTCATTTCACCACTGTCCTATATAATAAAAGGAAAAAGGGAGGGAAATATGCTGTTTATATTTGTTTAATACATTGCAAAACTAGAAGGTATAAAGAGACATTTTTAGATTTGGTATGAATTGAGGAAGGCTTTTGATAGTGTAAATCATTTTTAGATTTGGAATGAATTAAGGAAGGCTTTCGATGCCGTAAATCATAGCCTTCTCATCTCAAAATTATCTTCTTTTAACTTGTCAAAGCTGGCACTTTTATGGTTTGAGTCATATCTACAGGGTCGCGAGCAATGTGTAGTTATTGATAATATAAAATCTGCCCCATGTCAAATTATGACAGGAATCCCTCAAGGAACTATACTGGGGCCTATTCTTTTTAGCCTGTACATGAATGAACTTCCTGAAGTCTGTCCTGAGATTAGCCTTCAGATGTACACCGATGACACTGTGGTTTATGTGGCCGTCAAGGACCCTGCTGTAATCGACAGTAAATGAACACAAAGTCTTGAGAAAGTGTCAATTTGGCTAAACAGATCCTGTTTGACATTGAATACAAATAAAACCAAATCCATATGCTTTTCTATAAAAAAAGACACCAACAGTAAACAAATTAAACTTTGAAATGAAAGGTGAAATAATTGAACAAGTCAAACAAGAGAAATATTTAGGAGTTATATTAGACTCTCACCTAAATTTAAAAGTCACATTAAAAACCTATCATTACAAAATGAAGGCCAGTATAAATACTTTCAGGACAATCAGAAATTGCTTAACATTTGAATGTGCTTGTTTTTTAAATACAATGATTCTATCACCGCTGTCTACTGCACCACTGTCTGGTCTCAGACGAACCAAACCACTCTAAAGACTCTTGAACGGCATAATCGTGCTTTTAAAATTTTAGATAAAAAGCCCATATGATTTCATCACTGTCCTATATTTATTAAACACAACATCTTAAACTTTATGAATTTTTGTAGCTATATAAAGCTTGTGTTTAAATGTTTGAATAGACTTGCCCCAGAGCCACTTTGTTTTTTTGTAAACAGACTGCAAAGTTTTAGATCCACGAGAGCAGCCACATGTGGAGACTGTAAAGTTCCATTTTGTAGAACATCTTTTGCTCAGACTTTTTTCTGTGAAAGGAGCTATCCAATGGAACTCTCCAATGGATAGCAAAGGAGCTATCCAATGGAGATAAAGACTCTTACTACACTGTCTACTTTCAAAAAACTGGCTGTACAGCAACAAAGTGTGACCATGTGTGATCACTCGTTAAAAATGTGTGTATATATATATATATATATATATATATATATATATATATATATATATATATATATATATATATATATATATATATATATATATATATATAATATTATTATTATTATTATATAGATTTTTTTCTCCCTTTGTTTGTTTGTATTTAATGTATTGTTTCTCTCTTTTCATTTACATCTAGTGTAATATTTTAATACAAAAAGCCCTTCTAGGGACAGGTGTTGCAAATTAGCCTTTGGCTATAAACACTATAATACTGGCATGGGATTGCTTAAAGAAGATAATCTATGTTTATTGTATCTGTCCCTATTAAATAAACTATAATAATAATAATATGCCTATCCAGGTTTCTCACTGGTGATGCGAAACCAAAAATAGGTAATACCACTCACAGATCTGTAGCACTCGCGGATATTCAATATTTGAAGTCATGTCTCATTTCTGAAGTGCAAATCAGTATCTGTGATGATTTTTTAAGCAGACGGGCCTTTTTGGTCCTCACTGCTGAGGGAATAACATTTCTTTTTTTGAGAGAAACTTTGATCAGAATAGGACTAGAAAATGTAGAGATATGGTTGATATGATGATATGATGATATAACATTCTGAGAAAACAAATATATCTTAATCTTCTTGGATCCTGACTTTCTTTTGGTTTGAATATCATCAATTTGCACAGCCATTATTTCCATAACAACTGTGTTTCCCATTATTCTCTAATGATCTATACAGCATTTTCCCTTATCTGTGCACTTCTTAGAGCTTATTTACACTTAGTCACATCATACATCATGATCAGTCTGATTGTGATTTGGTATATATTCCATTTGCAGTACAAATTTTACAGTACAGTTGCAAATTGCAAAAAACAAAAAAAAAAAAAAAATATATATATATATATATATATATATATATATATATATATATATATATATATATAAATTCAGTAAGGATGGATAAGAACAACAGAGAAAGACAACAAAAAACATAGAACATACACATCAACATATACTAATTTATCTGAACAAGTAGGCAATAACTGTAGGAAAGGACGAATAAGCTCAAATCAGTCATCTTCTTTTGGCACAAATGGAACCTCATACATATTAATGAATTTGTATACTTTCATCATATAATTTTCATTTCAGCTTGCGTGAGTACATCACTATATTAACTGAAGTCGACTAAAATCTTTTGAATTTCTCTCTGGCTGTATTAGGGAATGAATTACCTGGAAGAGCGCCATCTTGTGCACAGAGACTTGGCTGCTCGTAATGTGCTAGTGAAAACCCCTCAACATGTGAAGATCACTGATTTTGGCCTGGCCAAGCTGTTAAACGCAGATGAGAAGGAGTATCACGCAGATGGCGGAAAGGTCTGTTATTTCTCTTTTGTGAGAAAGTGGATGTTGATGATCTAGATAATCGTTATTCTAGATAAATAACAGTTCCTAAACTGTCTTAAAAACTAATGAAGAGATGAATGTGGCCTTATTAGCAGTGTTGGGGTAACGCATTATAAGTAACATGAGTTATGTAATCAGATTACTTTAAGGAACTAGTCATTTATGTAACTAGTAAAGTAATGCATTACTTTTACAGCAAAATATTTTAGTTACTTTTTCAAATAAGTAACACAAGCTACTTTGTTTTCCCATTTATTGACTGACAGCTCTCCTGTCCACATGTTGGGAGAATTTGTGAGTAATGCTGCCTTCATGTGCTCTCGAAATTATCATAAATACGAGTTTCCTAGGTAACAATTGCACATGAACGCCCTCCTATTTCGAATGTGATGAGCTTGTAATCACAACTTCAGAAGTGGGAATTATCCAAATTTCTGATAGCACGTGAAGGCAGCATAAGTGCAGAGGCGTCATATGTGCTGTGTGAACATGATGGTTAATGTAGTTCTAGACTAATGTGAGCATTTAATCAGCTCACAAATTCAGTATTCCTCAAATTGAATAAAAACAGTGAAATGCAAACTCAGAATATTACACAAACCTGCAATAATTACATGTTAAATTACACAAATATCCTTTATGTATTTAATCTCACTTTATTAACCAATGTCTTTGCTACTTGCCTTCGATTATCCAAATCAACCAATAATAAGCAAAAATGACTTTAGACATTGTGGGCCCTATCATACACCTGCAACGCAACACCAGGCGCAACGTAAGTGTTTTTGCTAGTTTTAGCCAGACGCAGTTATCATTTTCACATCCTGCGCCATGTTGTTTAAATAGCAAATGCACATTGCGCGCATATTTTTTGTGTTATTTAAAGGGCGCGTTAGTAATACGCACCTATAGGCAGGTGCACAACATGTGTACACTCTGCTTTTTACACATAGGGACGCACACAAACATTTTTAAATATTAAAAATAAAAGGATTCCTTCCTGGAAAATCGTTCAGTCTTTCCACTCACAAATTCATTCTGCAATCCAGAATGGTGGCACAGCTGAAAGGTTTGTTTGATCTGCGCCCTCTACTGTACAGCCGTGAATTTGCATTTCCTTCCACCTAAGGCTTATTCATTTTACTTTTATTGTGAAAGGGCATTTACATTTGACAAAAAATATTACTTTTTTGTCATTAAAAACAAACAAACAAACAAGCAAGCCAAGTCAAGATGAGAAAAGGTAACGCAAAAGTAATGTAACGCATTACTTTCCATATAAAGTAATTAAGTAACACAATTAGTTAATTCCTTAGGGAGTAGCGTAGTGTTGTAATGCATTACTTTTAAAAGAAACTTTCCGCCAACACTGCTTATTAGTGTCCTAACTATACAAGATTAAGATTACTAACAATCATAAGTTCATCTTTAGAATGTGTCAAGTGTGTTCGCATCCCATTTTTGCGTTTGAAATAGAGATTTTACGTTGCCTTGTCCATCAACATCCTTCAACAGGTGCCAATAAAATGGATGGCGCTTGAATCCATCCTTCACAGGACATACACCCACCAGAGTGACGTCTGGAGTTACGGTTAGTAACAGTTTACCACTGTCAGAAGTAAAAGGTTTTGCTTATTTTAGAAATTAAACTTTAACTTTTTACTTCCATCCAATTTTCCATCAAAAATTCAGCAAGAAAAAAATATATGGCAGGACTGTACATATAGGGAATTGCTTGGGTCATGAAAAGTTTTCATTGGAAAAAACTTGAAAATGACCAGGAATGTGGATGTAGAAAGTGATAGGGTTAATGTTGACCTTATAAGATCTCTTCTAAAGCTGAGGATCTCTCAGTATTGAATGAAATGAGCTGTTTTTCATTGAATGATACTCTACTCTAGGTGTGACAGTCTGGGAGCTGATGACATTTGGAACAAAGCCATACGATGGGATTCCTGCTCGTGAAATTGCTGAAGTTCTCGAGAAAGGAGAAAGACTTCCTCAGCCTCCTATCTGCACCATTGATGTGTACATGATAATGGTCAAATGTAAGTTTGATTCATTGCTGTATTATGAAGTGGACATGTGTAATCCTTTCTACCTTTTTCATCAGTGATTGATGAAACCCATTAATATGCCATAAAATTGTTTTCCAAATGTACTTTTCCAGCAAAGGTATTCCAGCTGTTATTCATAAAAGCAATGGCTTTGTGTGTTTTATATACATATCAGAAGCATCATAAACCTATTATTTTTAGTGGGAACCAGTGGCAGACCTGGTTCCCTCTGCAAGATAAAATATGACCAACAGGTGAAAAACATTTTTGAACTATTTAGTAATTCGTCATTTACTGTAGCTGTAGTAGCTTTGACTCTTTATTTAGGGATGCCATGATAATTCAATACCGGTAACCTGATAATTATTTTCAAGTTATGGTTAGCTACCTTCAAAGGGCAAATTATTACAATTTGATACTATTTTGTTTAAATACATTGAAAATAAAACACCAAAATGAATAGTTATGAATTCTAAAAGTGAATGTAGGCATCACGTCATAATGTACAGTATGAAAAATGTATATTCATGTTAAGATTTGTTATATTTAAAGTCGGCATTAAACGGAAGTTGCGATAGTCAGGACTTGATGACGTAGATCCAAGTGAAGCAGCTTTTCAAACAAGAAAAAATGTAGGGTGGGACTTGATTTTGTCCATGGGGAATTGATTGGATGGTTCTAGTTTGCTATAGAGTGCAACGGCGCCTGCCCCATTTTCAGTGAAATCAATGTTAAGTGGTCTCTTAAATTTTTCCAGAGCTTGTGTGTGTGTGTGTATATATATATATATATATATATATATATATATATATATATATATATATATATATATATATATATATATATATATATATATATATATCAGTGATGTGAATAACACTGATTATATCTGTCAGTGGGTGGGATATATTAGGCAGCAAGTGAGCATTTTGTCCTCAAAGTTGATGTGTTAGAAGCAGGAAAAATGGGCAGGCATAAGGATTTGAGCGAGTTTGACAAGGGCCAAATTTTGATGGCTAGATGACTGAGTCAGAGCATCTCTAAAACTGCAGCTCTTGTGGGGTGTTCCCGGTCTGCAGTGGTCAGTATCTATCAAAAGTGGTCCAAGGAAGGAATAGTGGTGAACCTGTGACAGGGTCGTGGGTGGCAAGGCTCATTGATGCACGTGGGGAACGAAGGCTGGCCCATGTGTTTCGATCAAACAGACAAGCTACTGTAGATCATATTGCTCAAGAAGTTAATGCTGGTTCTGATAGAAAGGTGTCAGATACACAGTGCATCGCAGTTTGTTGCGTATGGGGTTGCATAGCTGCAGACCAGTCAGTGCCCACTATTGCCCACGGTGCCCAGGCTGACCTCGTCCACCGCTGAAAGTGGCAATAGTGGGCACGTGAGCATCAGAACTGGGCCACGGAGCAATGGAAGAAGGTGGCCTGGTCTGATGTTTTCTTTTACATCACGTGGATGGCCGGTGCGTGTGCGTCACTTACCTGGGGAGCATATGGCTCCAGGATGCACAATGGGAAGAAGGCAAGCCGGTGGAGACAGTGTGATGCTTTGCGCAATGTTCTGCTGGGAAACCTTGGGCTGCCATCCATGTGGATGTTACTTTGACATTGTACCACCTACCTAAGCATTGTTGCAGATGGTAGGTGGTACAATTTCAGCCTTTCATGGAAACAGTATTCCCCGTTGGCCTCTTTCAGCAGGGTAATGCGCTCTGCCACAAAACAAAAAGTTTGAGTTTGAGGTGTTGACTTGGCCTCCAGATTCCCCAGATCTCAATCCAATCGAGCATCTGTGGGATGTGCTGAACAAACAAGTCCGATCCATGGAGGCCCCTCCTCGCAACTTACAGGACTTAAAGGATCTGCTGCTAACATCTTCGTGCCAGATACCATAGCACACCTTCAGGGGTCTAGTGGAGTCCATGCCTCGATGGGTCAGGGCTGTTTTGGCAACACAATATATTTACACAATATATATGACAACACAATATTAGTCATAATGTTATGCCTGATCGGTATATATATAAATATATATATAAATAGTGATGTGCATAGATAAATTATAATAAACACCACAATATTCCATAAAAATAAGAAGTCAATTTTGACATAATCACAATTTTGATTAAATTATTAGTGTTTTTAAAGATTAACTTTAAGCATACACAATTAAATATCCAATATCGTCCAAAATATCCAATAATAACCAATACCTATGAATTAAAAAATCTCTACTATCGACTAATAACCAAAATTATACTGATATAATGTGCATCCGTTTACATTTCACTGCCGTTTGTGTATGTGACAAATAAAACTCTTGAATCTTGAATCATCCTTAATTTAATTCCATCTGGGGAAAAAAAGGACTTTGAAGCAACATGAGGGTGGCTAGGCGATGATAGATTTAGAGTCCTTAAACGTCTTTGTCATCATCGCCTTTATCCTCACATCACTATGTTTTCATTCAGGTTGGATGATCGATGCGGAGAGCAGACCTCGCTTCAGGGAGCTCATCGCTGAGTTCACCAAAATGGCACGTGACCCACCTCGCTATCTCGTCATTAAGGTAAGAAAAGCACAACTCTGATTTGTGAAAGCTCACTGGAGCCTTGCTCACATCTGATCACTGTCACTGTTTTCCTGTTGGCAGGGTGATGATCGGATGCATTTACCCAGTCCTTCTGACTCCAAGTTCTATCGCAGTTTGATGAATGGAGAGCTGGATGAAGCAGTGGATGTAGAAGAGTATTTAGTGCCCAATCACAGCTTCTTCAGCAGCCCCAGCACCTCCCGCACGCAGCTGCTGCACTCTGTGGTAATACACACAAACACACAGTACTGCTGCCACTGGCTACATATCAAGCTCATCAAACACCTTCCTAACATTTTCAAACACCAAATCATTTCTAAGAAGCATTTTCAATCTCATTATAAAAAGACAGCATAAAACATACCACAAAAGATTACATGAAAGCCAGAATGATTAAGAACTACTTAAAACATGACATAATCAAAAGTGACAGTAATGACTTTTACATTGTTACAAATAATGTAATGTTTTTTGTTTTTTTACTTTCTATTCATTAAAGAAACCTGTAAAACATGTATAATGGTTTTCACAAAAATATTAAGCAGCACAACTGTTTTCAACATTGATAATTATGATATCTTTAAAGAACAGTGTGTTTGTGTGTGTGTTTTTGCGGCCTGGTAAACCCTACCTAATGGGGACAAAATGTCCCCACAAAGATGGCAATATCCGAAATCCTTGTCCTTGTGGGGACATTTTTTGGTCCCATAAGGAAAACATCTTATAAATCATACTAAGTGATGTTTTTGAAAATGTAAAAATGAAGAAAGTTTTGTGTGATGGGTAGGTTTAGGGGGTAGGGGCAGTGTAGGGGATAGAAAATACGGTTTGTACAGTATAAAAACCATTACTCCTATGGAATGTCCCCATAAAACATGAAAACACAACACGTGCGCACGTGTGTGTGTAAATAAACACTAAAAACCGAAATCAATAGATATAAATGAAGTTCATTTAGGCAGCACAACATCATAAAAAACAGTGTGAAAAATGTATATATATTTAGATTTACTTAAAATTACATTTAACATTTTTACATAACATTCACAATTAAATATCCGACACTAGCCATATTAAATACAGTAGTAATAAATAATAGTAGAAATTATAATTATAATAATTATCAAATAAACCATAACAATATTTTATCTTTTTAATTATGCGGAAAGAGCAAAACACTAAACTTGGTTAAGGTATTTATCTGACAAAATTATTTGGCAAAAAAAGGCAAACTACAGCTACAGGTTTTTTTTTACTATGCAAGAAAAAAAGCTCACAGGAAAAAGCATACATACATTTACCCAGCCTGGGTAAAATTTATGTCTGCACAATTTGGAGTGTTTCATTGTGTTATCACAAATAAAACAATTGACTCGACTAGTTATTGCACAACTAGGCAGTATGCTTACAAAATATTTAATATATTTTGAATAATATTTGAATAAAGGCCGGACATTTTCGTAGGACATAATTTTTGGCCACTACTGTATATAAAGTAAATACCTGGCTTACTGTAATAAATTATATATATATATATATATATATATATATATATATATATATATATATATATATATATAAAAATTCTGTAATAAATTCCATTAAATTATATACTAAATGAATGCAGTAGCCCTATTGACAGCCCATCTAAAACATCTGTCGCAGCTGAACGCTCCCTGTGGTACCAGTAAAGCAGTGACTGCATGCGATATCAAATCTGATGACAGTGTTGTGTGCTTTCACTCAAAAGGACAGAAAGTTCACACTGCAGAGGCGTATGTACCTGGCCTGATTTTCATCATCTTCTGGCCTGGCCTCCTTTAGCCACTTCCCGTTCCGCTGTCCTTCTGCTTCTTCGCCCTCTCCCCCGCTTCCTCCCAGCTGCCTCCTGATTAATGACCGTTCCGCAGAAGAAAAGCAAGCACGTCTGTCCAAGAGGACTCGCCAGGCCTCAGCGTTTTGAGCGTTTCCTGGCCTCGTGCCTGCCACTAAGTGTGTGCAAAGCTTCTTCAGCCTTTCAAGTCTGATTACTTTTGCGGGCAACACTTGTTAAAATTTTTTTGGCAGAACGAAGGTCTTGAGCTCAGACGGAGTCTTATATAACACAGGCATTGAGGCATAACCATTTAAGGCTGTAGTTTCTCTGACAGATGGTAGCTTATTTAGCCTACGTTTCTTTTTGTCATTACTTGTGTTTTATGAACGTGTTTTGCAAAAGAAAACCTGTGACATGCTTGTGTGAACTGCTGACTAGTGTTTGTTATGGTCCAGGAGCCTTCTGTTTTCCTTGTAACATGTACAGGCCTGTTTTGTGCATGTGGTGGTAAATACAAAGATTTATGCAGTCCTCAGTCATCATCTTGACATGCCAATTAAATGGATTAACCATTGTACAACATCGACTAGAAATAATACAAAAAAGTACAACAAATACATTTCTACACATGTTAGTACCACATCCCTATTACAGCGGTCTTGTGGTACAGTACTTCATTATTCATCAACACATTTTATGAAAGAAAAACTTTGCCTAAATGTTTCATGGCCCCTCCCACATTACAATTGTTCAGTAAAATAAATTAAAATGCCTCTATTATGTTTTGGAGGTCTCCTACAATTGTTTAACATGCATTCACGGTCAAAAACACTTAATATAATTAATATCATATATAACACTAATTTGCTTATAATATACACTGCAGCATCACCTCTTTTCTCACTGTCTGAAATGGTTCAATAAACAATTCAGTCTCTCTAAACCCCTCCTTTTTGTGAGCCTACTCTGCTTTGAGTAGACCAATGACAACTGACTGAGCTGTCTGACCAATCAGAGCAGTGTAGACCAATCACAACAGACTCGGCCATCTGACCAATCAGAGCAGAGTAGAATATGCACAACGACTGGGCCATCTGACCGATCAGAGCAGAGTAGACCAATCACAACAGACTGGGCCATCTGACCAATCAGCTCAGAGTAGAGCAATCACAACAGACTGGGCCATCCGACCAATCAGATCAGAGTAGAGCAATCACAACAGACTGGGCCATCCGACCAATCAGAGCAGAGCAGAGCAATCACAACAGACTGGGCCATCTGACCAATCAGAGCAGAGTAGACCAATAACAACAGACTGAGCCATCTGACCAATCAGATCAGAGTAGACCAATCACAACAGACTGGGCCATCTGACCAATCAGAGCAGAGTAGACCAATCACAACAGACTGGGCCATCTGACCAATCAGAGCAGAGTAGAGCAATCACAACAGACTGGGCCATCTGACCAATCAGAGCAGAGTAGAGCAATCACAACAGACTGGGCCATCTGACCAATCAGAGCAGAGTAGACCAATCACAACAGACTGGGTCGTCAGACAAGGAAGACAGGAATTTAGAACCATTTCAAGCAGTTCAGAATCAAATTTTAATTTTAGGGGACAATGGCACTCAAACAAATGTATGACAGAAAACTGCGTATGCAGTTTCCACCCAAAACTTGACACTTATCAATATGGATGTGAGCTGTAGCTATGCTCAAATCTCAAGTTTTTGAGTTACGTGAACTTGCGCACAGCATGGTAAATCTGGCGGAGAATAGTTTTGAGAGCATTTTGACTGGAAACAATACATATAAAGCCCAATCGACATATTCATCATTTAATGTGTTGTCAATGGTTAAATGCTCTATTGACAGTGTGTCATATAGCCTATCCAAAATATTTTCTTATATTAAATACATAAAATGTAACATCTGAAAAAGCACAATGGGGCACTTTGAATGGAAAATGTCAAGTATGATTATTTTGTATATGTATATGCATGTTATTACAGGTCAAGTTTATAATGATGCTACACTCTGTTGGGGTGGCATTTTTAGAATCACCAGTACAGTTCAATCAAGCTTCCAATACTCATTTGCACTTTTTATTGCAAGAATATTTTTAGGGGTTGATAATTAAACACATGACTGTTTTTATTTTGTTTCAGAGTCTCAACAGCAGCATTGGGAACGGTCACAACAAAAACGGGGTAAGTTAATCATGTCAGACATCAAGACACTATCGCATTGCTAGCTAGTACCTAGCACAATCGAAAAGATCTACATAAAGAACGTATAATCTCACACATCATCGCCTGAACAGTACTGTCTCCTTGGTAACCAAATACACTAACTTTTGAATGGATAAAAAAGGTTTTGCAATATTCGTCCTTGTGTCAACAATAAGGGTCATAATTTGTGTGAAAATTTCTATAAATATTGGCATGGCATGTTTACATTTTCATGGTTCTAAAAAGTTGTGTGTTTATAATTATTTTCACGTTTGGGGTTGAAAAACAATGGCTTTTGTGATAAAAAAAATAAATAAATCACCCCGTGGAACATAAAAGTTTGCAAGAAACACCTACCACATAAAATTAAATGCAGGACAAAAGGTCCACTTATTACGCAACTGTCACCAGCTGTGCTTTTGCTGTCTTCTATAAGAAATCACCTATTGTTAATTACTGGAAATGAAACCGGTTTAACCATGATGACACTAGCTTTGTTAAGAAATACATGTTTACTTTCTCACAGAATGGTTTCCCGGCAAGGGAGAACAGCATGGTTCTGCGTTACATCCCAGACCCGACAGAACGGTTCCATGAGGGAGACTTCCAGCCCGCTCCAGGTTGGAATGGTCAGTCTCTTAAAATAAAAAAAATGTTGAATGAGGACCAAAAAGATATGAGACACTAATTTAGTTTATGGTGAAATGAGCACCTCTGTTGGTCAGTCTTGGTCTTGCATTCTTGTGGTGTACTCTGATTTTGTACTCTGAAAGAAACAGTTCACCCAAAACTGAAAATTCTATAATTTATTCACCCTCATGTAGATCTCTGCTTTTTCCCATAGAATGAATTTCACATAGTAGGTAACACTATTGTGGGCTTTAGGAACAGCCTGAAATTTAAGACTCCTTTCGCTAAAAAGACCTCCAATAAAGCTTTCAAATCTCAGCATATTCAAATGTGTCCATTGTGAAGTTATGTAGCAAACATTTTTCAAAATATCTAATTTTCATGGAATAAAGGAAGTCATACAGGTTTATATGAGCCCCTCAAAGGACATGGTGAAAAAATATGAGATGGGTTTTCAATGTCTTTGCGTCCACTAGGAAACTTTGCATTCATCCACAAAGGTTTTGCGTTCTCCAGGAACTTTGTGTTCATTCGCAAAAGTTTTGCATTCCCATCAGAAACTTTGCATTTGTTCGCTAAAGATTTGCATTCCCCCAAGAAAGTTTGTGTTCGTTCTCAAAAGTTTTGCCTTCCTCAGAGTTACTTTGAGTTTTGTTCCCCCAAGAAACTTAAAGTTAAATTCTCAAAAGTTTTGCATTCCCTAGAGAAACTGAGTTAAATTCTCAAAAAATGTGTTCCCCACAAAACTTTGAGTTAATTCTCAAAAGTTTTGTTCCTCAGAGTAACTATGAGTTAATTCTCAAAAGTTTTGTTCCTCAAGAAACTTTGAGTTAAATTCTCAAAAGTTTTGTTCCTCAAGAAACTTTGAGTTAATTCTCAAAAGATTTGTTCCTCAGAGTAACTTTGAGTTAAATTCTCAAAAGTTTTGTTCCTCAAGAAACTTTGAGTAAAATTCTCAAAAGTTTTGTTCCTCAGAGTAACTTTGAGTTAAATTCTCAAAAGATTTGTTCCTCAGAGTAACTTTGAGTTAATTCTCAAAAGATTTGTTCCTCAGAGTAACTTTGAGTTAATTCTCAAAAGATTTGTTCCTCAGAGTAACTTTGAGTTAATTCTCAAAAGATTTGTTCCTCAGAGTAACTTTGAGTTAATTCTCAAAAGATTTGTTCCCAAGAAACTTTTAAGTGAATTCTTACAATTTTTGCATTTCCTGAAACCTGCATTAGTTCGCAAAAATGTTGCATTCTCCCAAGAAAGTTTGTTCGTTCACAAAAGTTTCCCCAAGAAACTTTGAGTTAAGTTTTCCATTCCCTTGAGGACTTTGCATTTGTTCACAAAAGTTACATAAACATTTTGCAAGAGAAAGAGCAAACGCATAGGAAAACAACTCCCATCTCGTATTCTTTTCTATCACTATGTCCCTTAAGGGGCTCCATAGGTTTTGAAAATCATGAGGGTAAGCATCGCTTTAATAGATGCTAATACCCTTAAGGTATTTTTGTATGTAGATGCGCATTTAATTAACTGCTAATTAAAATGGTTGACAGAATAAAATGTTTATTCAGCCCATGTTGTCCTCCTTCCCAGAATATATAAACCAAAATGGCTCTTTCCAAAAAGGACTGATGTCCAACATGACCAACCCAATTTACCAACACCCAGGACCCCCCCGCACACTTCTGCACTCTTCATCAGCGCTGGACGAAACTGAGGAAGAGTACCTCAACTGCTTCAAAAGCCCCGCTGTCTCTGCCCCACCAGAGTATCTGAACACGTCCCACACGCAGCTCCTCTCTAGCCAGCCATTCTTCAGCATGCAGGGCTTCAACCCCCAGAACAGCATGGACAACCCTGACTACCAGCAGGACTTCTGCCCCCTGGAGCTCAAAACACACACCAACGGCCACTTGCCGGCTGCGGAAAACGCAGAATACATGGGGCTGGAAGTGCACTAGCACATTCTGGAGAAGAGCAACTTTTAAAATAAGCCACTTTTCTCTAGGACATCTATTTATAGTGGATACACAGACAAACATAAACAGAGTTGTTTTCTTGCCGTCAAGGACAGAAAAAGCTTTTCATAACCTGGGCTACCTTTCAAATATGCTTGTTTCGTTCTGAACTAGACTTGGTTGGATCGAACATTTGTGGCTTTCTCCAAATCTCACAAGAGACTATGAACAACAACAGGATATGAATCCATTGATGCCAGTAGAAACATGCTGGTGTGCTGAAATTGCATATCTTGGAGCAAGCTTGTCGACACACGTGTTAAGACTGCTTTTCAAGTAATCTGGTTTCAGTCAAGTCAATAACGTTTTTAATGAGCAAACAAATTACTGTGCTCAATAGAGTCTGTAATCATAAAACTTGGCAGTGGCCCCAGAAAGTATGTAGGGCACTTAAGTCACATTTAAAAATGTCTGAATTTCATTGCATTAGATACAAAATACCAAATCAAGAAAGCAAGAACTGAACATGAACATGTTCCAAGAAGTTTGACCACCAGAAAGTATCCAATACTTTTTTTGTATTTATTTTGAATAACACACACTATTGTTCAAAAGTTCAAAAACATATTAGAATGATTTCTGAAGGATCATGTGAGAAGACTGGAGTAATGATGCTGAAAATTCAGCTTTGATCACAGGAATAAATTACAGTCTAAAATATATTCAAATAGAAAGCAGTTATTTGAAATTATAATAATATTTCACAATACTGGTGGTTTTACGGTATTTCAAATAAATGCAGCCTTGATGAGCATAAGAGACTTTTTTCAAAAACATAACAAAATCTTACCGGCCCCAAACCTTCTTCATATTTTAAAAACCTAATAAACAGAAGTGAAATGTGTATTTGCGATATATTTGTTTAAATGTCCCTTGTTTTCATATTATGCTGTATAGGCTGATGCAAAGATGTTTTTATAAATGTTTTAATAGTGACTCAGATACTTCCTGTTGGACACTGTATGTAAGCTGAACTCAGAGGCTGTTTAATGCCTCTCTGCTGTGAATGAACGTCAAAATTGAGTTAAATGCAAGATTTAACTGTTAATGTTCTTTGCTGGAAATGTTGGCTGTGTGGACAGGGCTACGACGATGATCTGAGAATCAGCCTCGTCCGAAGGCCAGCATATGACTGGTACATGTACAGAACTGTAATATATGGCAGACATTTGCATTATTGTGTCTAATAGAATATTTTATCCATTGTCATAAAAAAAACACGCATATGGGGTCACTCATATATTCACTTTCTGTTTGTTCGTCCATGTGTTTTCACCCTCCTGCAACTTGCTTGACTTTAGTAATATTACCTAACTGAATCACACATATCTCACAGTCAGAACATATCATGATCTTTATGATGTTGCACAAATCAAAGTAATGTGGTTGGATACCTTAAAGTCACTGTCCTTCTAGCTTTGATCATTCTTTTGAAAACATTTGCTCTCAAAATATGGTGACAAAGTCCTTTCTCCTTTTTCCTCTTAACTTTTGTTATATAAGTAAATTCAATAAAGACTTGTTTTCATAATGGGTGATATGTACATGTTGATGCATGTGATACAATCGGGTGTGTTTTACTTGCCATCTAATCAGGGCTAATTTCATCAAAGTTGTTTTAATCATTAATTCAGGGGTGCGTTACACTTCTCGGCTCTGTCCCACCCCAAACACATGTGGTCTTCCTAGTTGACTACATATTGTGGACAACACTACATATCGACCACTCACAAGCACCCTTCTGAAACCTAAAATGCAAATGCCCTGTTACAAATGGCACATTTATTATGCACTTTCGGTCTTGTGGACTTACAATGGCTGCTGCATACGTGTATCCGTTAAGTCAATGAGATCGTGGTGTGTCCCATTTGTCATTTTAGGTTTCAGAAGGGTGCTCACGAGCATCCCCTTTGCGGTTGATATGTACCCTTGATGCACACTCTTGCCAAGCCCGCACTAAAGCGAGCTCCGCAGAAGACTACTTCACGTCCCGACAGTCAAAACAGTGTTATGTCACAAAAGTGCAGACTCGTAGGAAGACCATGAGTGTTTAGAGTGCCATTAGGGACAGGGCCAAATGGGACACCCTACTGTTTCATGGACTTAAGGAACTTGCGCATACGACAGTCATTGTAAGTCCACAAGACCAAAAGTGAATAAAAGTGAGCCTTTTGGGACAGAGCCATACACTTGTGAACTTCCTTAAAGGGTTTCCTTACCGATTAGCATTAAGCTTTGTATCAGTAGAAACCCGGTAGTATATTCGAATGATCATGCTTCCCTCTCTCATGTCCCCCTGAGATGAGAGATTCATGTATTTTTTTGTCTGGAAAAAAACCTCAGATGATGCAACAATCGTCATTTAGCGTCATCTGAGGCTTTTTGGCCAGAGGCTAGAGGCTACAGCCAGTAGTAGGAGCTAATTCTGCATGTTTTCAACCCGCCCGTAGGGGTGGCATCTCACTCACAGAATGTAAAATGCGCACGGCCGCTGACACATTCATAACGGATCGGTGCGGAGCAAAGCGAGTGTTTTCAATGAATTCCTATGAAAGTTAAGCTTCCACAGGCATGAACTGAAAACGCACCAGACTGGACAAACACCGTTAATGACTTTGCGCCATTAAATTTCGGTTTAGAATTGGCACCAATTCGGGGGCGGGTTGCTTGAATTGTGGGTTCATTAGTCTATTATTCTTAATGAAAAACGCAACAACAAAACGGTACAATGACAAACTCACTTAAATAAGCGCATTTTGCTTAGAAATCAAATCTTCCGCGATTGTCTTGTCTGTCAGCTCTTCGCTCTCATGATGAATGAAATCTGACTCCTGTCCTGCTGCTGATGTGCTGCGACAATCGTTCGGCTCATGCTGTATTGAGCAGACACGTTCAGTTTTTAATTGTAGTGTCTGTTCTTTAACTGAATGAAATTATTTTATTACTATGAAAATTAAAACGACAGTGGGGGGAGGTGTCATGGTGGGCAAGTAATGTAACCGGTAGGTGTGGCTTGGGAGTGGCCTTGTAGGGCAGCGAAGCAAGTGCATTCTGGGAGTTGTTGTCTTTCATCCACATAAATTTTCTGGCATTTCTCAGTCTGGAAGGCACCAACTTAAATAAGTTGATCCAAACCAATAAGTTGGGCTAACTCAAAAAATGTTTGGTAATCAGTTACATCAATTTTTTTTTAGTTATGACATTCCCACTTTTAAATAAGCAGAACTATCAAGTTTTGAGTTTGTAGTGCTCATGCATGTTAACTGCTCCTAACTTGAAGTACTGAGTTAGCTAACATACATTTTGATAGCAATTAACATAAAAGTTAATTCACTTTTTTTTTAGTTCTTGCAAATCATATGAGTTATTTACTGCACAAGTTGTCAGAACTCAAAAAAGTTGAATGAGAAATATATTAAGAAATATTTAGTTAACAAACTAATTCAGAAAATACCAACTTGCTAATTTGTTAACATGTTAACAATAGCATAGCACTTACTGAATGAGTACAGCAACATAAAACACGTAACTTACCTGCTCTCAAATCAAGCAGCATGCACCACTTGTCACCGTGATGGTAACTCTCCAAAATCCCACACTAACAGAAACTCTTCTAAATTAGCATAACAAAACATTCATCACTACTAAATATTCCTTACCATTAATCTTGAACAAACTTTTATATAACACTTAATTTTAGAATTTACTCTCCCTTTCGAGTTCCATGGGCAACGCATGCCGGGAAATAAAAATCCCAGCCCAGTTTCAGTTCAATTTAAGTTAGCCTAAAATAAAGGAAATGAGTTCATATGACTCAAAACAATGAAACAGTCCAGTTTACTTGAAATATGTCAGTGCTGTGAACTCAAAAGAAATAGAAAGTTCTAAATACTCATTGTTTAATTTAAGTTTGTCCTACTCAAACCAATGAAGTATTTTGAGCATTAGGGTTTACATTTGAAATGGTGCATAAAACAAATTTGTAAGTAAAAAATGGATTTCAATAATAAATCAGCTCCATAGTGAATTCTTAGTGATCAAGGTGCATTTAATTTAAACCTTATGCATGAATTCCGCCAGTAGTGGGCACTTGTGCAACATAATCAATGACGCACTTCCGAGTCCATGAGACAGAGGGAAGTTAGCAAGTGATGGGCATAAAAATTGGAATGTTTTCCGCAGCCCTAATCATAGGTAATCCGTGAACTCAACAGATATGCTTTTATGATCACCAAGGTGTGAACAAGTTTAAGGGATAGTTCGCCCAAAAATTAAAATAATTTTTCTGTCATAATTTACTCACCCTCAAGTTGTTCCAAACCTGGAATTTCAAGTTCTATGGAAGTAAATGGGCCTGTAAACTATTCAAAATATCTTATTTTGTGTTCAGCAGAAGAAAGAAACTCATACAGGATGTTTGGAATAACTTGAGGTTGAGTAAATTATGACATAATTACATTTTTTTGGGGGAACTATCACTTTAAGAGAATCAATATTTTTGTGGCTTACAGGAGTTGTATTGAAAGAAGCAAGTTCATCATATGACAGTTTGACTGCCATTGTGGAAAAAGAGAAAGAAATAAGCCGAAATAAAAGTAACCTAAAAAAACACAATTCAATATAATACCTAAAAGAACAAGAAATATAGGCGAATGTAAATGCAATTTACTTCAGTTAGGTCTTTGAGTAGATATTTAAAGATTGCCATATTTAAGCATGACTGTTTGTATTTATATGAAATGGTAACACTTTACAATAATGTTAACATTTATAATATTAACTAAGGTTAATAAAAAAAGTGTTTATTGTTAATTTCAACATTTAATAAATGATACATTTACAACATGTATCTCTTAACATTAGTTAATGCACTATGAACTAAGATGAATGATCAAGGTATACTCAATACATTTATATTTATTTATATTTTACAGTACACTTTCATGGTAGCCTATGGTTTTGTGTGTGTGTGAGATAGAGAGAGGAAGAGATAAATAAAAATGTTTTAAAAATTAGAGCTGAAAATAATATTGACAGATTACCATATTTTGCATAATGCATGTCTTAAATGTCCAAGACATTTCTAAAAATCCCAAACATATTTTTTTTTTTTTTTACACTTTGTGGATGGAATTGACACTCTGACATATCAGATTTTTAATCTAAAAATTAAATCAAATTAAATTAAAAATATAATGCAATTTAATAGCAAATGTGCATTTATTTCACATTTTATCAACAATATTCACTAAAATATTCGAAAACAGAACCTATTGTTACCTCCTGATACTACCTAGCCACACTAATCTCAAAATGGCCCAATGTTCACTATGCCTAAAAGAACAAGAAATATAAGTAAGGTAACAATTACCTTCAGTTATTAAAATTGTAATTTTAAGCGCGGTCCATACTCAAACTTCAAATTTAACTTCAACCTGTATTTTACGTCGCCGGCTCATGAATATGAATATAGTCAAGATCACGCGTTCAGTCGTAACGTTTGCCTTTCAGCCAATCAACTTGACCAGCGTCACGTAACTAATGGATATTCATGAGTCGCGTTGTCGTCACATGAACACGCCCAGCTTTTGTGCTATTAGCGATCTGTGCTACACACTCTCGACCGGTAGGTGGCAGCAACTTTAAATCCCCGCGCACACGAAGACAGAGGAAGGCTGGACGGACGGCGTTTGATAACAGGAAATAAGAAAGCCTCAGCACACCAGATGAGAGTTACTCTAGAGAAGAGCTCTGGAGTCAGAGGAGCAATGCCTTTACCGGGGAGAAAACAGATTTTCTGTCTTTTATGGGTTATAATTTTATCATCACAGTGGGTAAGTGTGGCGATGCGCTGTTTGTTTATTTGTTATTATGGCTGTAACTTGTGTGTGTATTTGTAGCCTAGCACAAACTTCAACCAGCCTGACAGTTTCCAAGAGTTGTCAGATTACGTCTGGTCAAATCCTAGAAAGCAATGTTGTGTGTTTTTGAAGGCAAAAGCCTTGGCTTTAATAGTAGGACATGTCTCTTTTTTTTGTAAGAATGAAATCGGCTATTTTCTTCTTTTTAAACTCCAATCGAAGTTTATGGACAGAGCTGTGGAAATATGATTTGTCTGCATCATCTGTCAGTCCTTGCAGATTTACACAAAAGCACATGATCTAACATGCAAGATCAGCTTTTATTAGACTAGAAACGCCGTTGTGGTGTTTTTAAAGGACGGGAAGAGCGCTGTTAAGCTGATTGATGAGTCAAATGTGCCTTTGCGTTACGACACATTGGATGGATGTCCAAAAACCTAGTGAGCCCCCTGCGTAGGCAGCATTGTTTTGGGCTGCACATGCGCTTTCCGAGCCTTTGGATCTAGGCTACTATAAAGATCCTTTGATGACCGAAAATGCTGTCTAGGTGTGTAGCTCACTAGGTTTTGCGATGCAACCAGTCAACCGCTCTTTCACGTTGACTAGAAATAGACGCAGATAGGGGATTACCTGTTTAAGTCCCAAGTTCAAGTGCTCTTGCTTTCATTTAGCTTTTCCTGGTCATTTTCATTTTGAGTTCCTTGTGTGTTCATTGGGATGTAGTTCAAAACAACTGCTCATGTTAGTTCAAAGGTCACATTCACTAGCATGTGCAGTTTGACCCAATTAATCGAATCTGAAACTTTTAAATCAACTGTTAGGTTTTTTTTTTTTTTTTTTTTTTTGACTCATGCTAGTGACAGTGAGTCAGAATATAATTTCTCTTTTTTGCTATAGTAACCTGTGACAAACATCACGAGTGTTTGGTAACCAAGTGATCCTAGTTGAGCTCACTTGTTTGGCTGGCTGTCCTATTTCCTACCAGAATAGGATTTCAGTATTCCTGTATTGTTTGTATACTAGGTTAGGAACACTAGTAGGGTCTACACCAGTGGTCACCAACCTTTTCAAGCCAAATATCCCTGACCTTGGCCTTGACTAAAGGCAAGATCTACCTATAGATTTTTCATGGCCGATTCAGAGGTGGCTTGAAAAATGTAGCCATTTGAAATGAGGCAACCACTGCATTTTAATCACAATCCAAACAAAAATACACACGTGAGCAGTTGTTTTTGATTTAGTTGTTTTGCATAATTTCAATGACTTTTTAGCTTTGTGAAATTGTTACATAAGACACACCTGCACAAAACAAAAACAGATGGACTGAATAAAAATGCAAATTGACTCTCTGACAGTAGGTGGTGCTTATGGAAAAGAAGCGTCTCTTTAGGTAGGCTACCGCTGTAAAAATGCCATCGAAACTATTCTGAAGACCGTCAGTTTCGTTCAGAGATGCATTTATGTAACCCCCCTCCCCAATTCAATTCAATATTTATATTTTTATTCCTATATTTCAAGCATCAGTGATCTTGCTGGGCCTATTTTTACCTGGTCTAGCCTGCTTCATGTGTTTTTACAGATCAGATATCTGATTTATCAGAACGATTCCATTTACACTTGGTCACATAAATGTCTCCGCAAAACGGATATAAATACGATCTTCAATTCCCACGCTATATGCATTTTTAATGGAGTTCATGTCACTGAAATCAACAAATATGAGCTGCATTATATTGATTAACAGCTAATTTCACAATAAAAGACCGCGATAGGAGAGAGAGTGGCATAAGCACTGGTAAGATCATTTAGTTTCTCTACTTTTAATGATGATGACTGTGTATTGAGCGTCTGCAACTTTCACTTTAATTTGCGGCAGTTTGCTGAAGAGATATTCAGCTGCTTGTCTAGCGCTGTCATAACTATAACATGACATATAGCTTTTAACACACTCACACATTAAAAAAAAAAAAAAATTATAAGCATTGTTGGGAGGAGTAAAATTTACATATGTGGTTTCAACAACCAGATGCATTTACATTTGTTCAGTTTCATCTGGAATGCGTCCCAGACACTGTGTCTGGTATTTTCTCTACTGCGCGTCTGCACTATCCTCTTTGCATTCATCTTCAGCTTCTCTGGACCATGTTAGCGTCCGTTAACAGACTTTGTAATATTTTAATATTGTATTATTGGTGACCACTGTTCTACACTAACCCCTGAGTCTTGTTTATTTCAAATAATTTTTACTAAACCGATCATATTCATTAATATTCATTTAGAATATAGACAAACCTCATATTACTGTAATTGTCTAGAATGGATAATGGATATTAAACCATATTGTAAACAATAGCAGCACATGAATCTATCAATTTGTCAGTTCTATAATTCAGTGACATAATAAATCCCTTTACTCTAAAGGCCCGTTCACACCAAGGATAACTATAAAGATAAGGATAGTTCTAAAAATCGTTCTCAATATTAAAGAATAGCAGCGTTTACACCATAGCTATAAGGATAATGGCACAATATCGTTGTGTGAATCACTTTCAGAACAATTTTATCAACCTGATGAATGATAAAAACATTGACAGCCAATCAGAATTCATCCTGCTGTAACAAACTCGAGCATTTAAAGTGACAGACAAGCACACGCTTAGAACAAACAACGATGCTGTCCGCTGGTGTGGATGGTAATATAGGTGTCTTTATAATATCTTATTTTTTGGGGTTAAAAATGATACAAAATCAATTTGAGCAAGTACATAACAAGCCAGTTATGTCATCTTACCTCAGCCTGATTCACAGCGGTAAGTTTGTAATAATGTGTTCTAATTTGAGTGGTACTGGTGGATTTCTGCTGGAAATTCGAGCATGTCTTTATGCCATTACGTCACGTCTGTATACATAAAGAGAGAGTCCGGCTAGTAGTAGTATCGCATTATGTGAGGATGCTGCAGGTGGCGGATCATTTACAGCCTTTTCTCACAGCAGCTGGAATAATGAAACACTTAAAAATAATTAGTAATTTATCATTTTCATGGCGGATTGTAATCCAGAAAGGACCAAACGACAAGTGACAACTGGAGATTCACCCGAAGTCAAAAGCAAAATATTAGACTGCACAGAAATCTACAGGTAACGCTAATACACACTAAATGCATGTAGTCACACAATGCTGATGTTGTTAACATGAACAATTTGAGAACAAAGTATAACTAATTGCATGGTTTGATGTGAGCGAAGCGATCATTATATTTAATCACCGCTGGTAGCATGATTTTTATTGTAATGCTTTTTTTTTTAAAATGCAGCAAAAGTGGCAGACATGCTATTTACTTGTTCAGATTACATTTTGCAGGGACAATTCTTATTGTGGTCATACTTCTAAGACATATCCACACCAGTGCGACGACTGACAGCCGCACATACTCCTCAACATTAGATTAATCTGCGCTGAGGAGCCGCGCCAATGCACAACCCACATAAAGATGATAATTCCACAAAGAAATGCAATTGTAGGTTTCCAACAGTGATGGCGACAAAGAGGCAACGTACGGCCTGCAGCTTTAAACTAATCTCTTTCTTTAAATTAAATTAAAAAAAATTGTTTAAAAGAACTCAAACCTTTAAGGCAAGGTAAGTAGCCTTAACTTTCAAACCAAGTTAAGGCTACTTACATTATGTTAAACCAGTAAATAATTTTTACAGTGTCTTTAATCATTTCATGATTGCAGGTTAATTTAATGCCACATTTTCTAAAGTATGTCTTCATGGGTGTAAACTGAAGTGCTCTATATGCGCTGGAGGAAAACAACTGTAGTTTGATGAGGGGTGAACGCAGCGGAAACTTTTTACAGTCTTGTATTGCTCCCGCATCACATTATGGAAACTGGATTTATGACAAAGAACTGCATCAATGCAGATATCATAACACTCTATCAATAAGTGCACACACATAATACTCTGCTTCTGATGCTGCGGATTAGAGGTTTTTGCTACCGATATTTGTCATTTTTTTAATATATCGGCATGAGCTGATATCCGTGTTTAGTAGCGCCGATTTAAAGTCAGGCACGTCCGCGGGCAGCCCCGTGTTATTGGTGCGGCGGAACTGGCATAATGCTACAATGCTTGCAGTTAACGTTAAGGACATATTAGCCCCAATGTTATAAGTTCTGTTTTATTTTTCCTGTATCGGAGTCGGAGAATTTCACTCTGTGAGTGGGGTGGAGAAAGCAGCAGCTCTCACAAACACTGCAGCGTGATTGGGGGGTACGTTACTCTGCCCCGTTCACAGACAGCACTGACCATGCTCGGATACACAGAGCTGTCCTCACTCATGGAGCAGCCCGAACAGTGTATGACAGGTAGTGATGGGGAGTCAACTCCAAAAGAGTCGATTCCTCGACTTTGAATAGCCCCAGATTCGGGGTCGACTCCCGCACAGGAATCGACTCTCGGTGTCGACTCGGTGTCTGAAATCGCTCAATTGTTTACTGATTTTCTAATCCCTATATAGTTCATGGCAGTTGAGTGCACTATATAAAAAAGGAGAGAATGAAATGAAGTGAGGAAATCAGACAGTGACGTACACACGCGTCAGAGAGCTCTCGCAGAAACTTTGTCACACATATCCTACGTGTACTGTAGCTTACTTTAGAAATAGATAAGTCATAGTGACTTTAGTTTGTAATTATACATATGATTCCTCCATTCTAGCTTTAGTTTAATTGATGGTAGGCTATATTAATGCAATAAATAGATAAAGATTTGGTTTTCCATGGTTAAAATCAAATCAAATCAAATCACCTTTATTTATATAGCGCTTTTAACAAGTCCAATTCTTTCAAAGCAGCTTCACATTGTTAACAGGAAAATAATGCAACAGAATTTGTACAGCCGTTCTGGTGAAACGGTGATGTTATCCAGCTAATTTCAAGTATCATATAGTGTCAATGCAGGCAGATCGGTAATATAGATGAAATTTAGGTGAGGCAACGGTGGCAAGGAACCAAAACTCCTTCAGGGTCAGAATGGAGAAAAAAACCTTGGGAGAAACCAGGCTCAGTCGGGGTGCCAGTTCTCCTCTGGCTGACGAACAAACAGTGTATGATTATAATTCTGGCAACATTGCAGGTCTTAATTTATATTGGGTAAATAGATATTCGTAAGATTATTCGAAAGATTGGAGTCGTCATGCCGGAGACGGGTTTAATGAGGATGTCGTGTCGATGCAGCATTTACAGGGGGAGTTTATTTGACACGCTCTCTGCAGACATTTCAGGGATGCGTTGGTCATGTCCAGGCGCAGGTCCACCATCTGATCTGGATACGGCCCGGATCCGGCTGACTACAGTAAACCTCGGGATAAACAGAGAGACTAACATTAGCGTAGATGCCATTCTTCTTATGATGTAACGAGTACATCAGGTGTTATGGGAAGTGTTCCTGGTTCCTAGTTAATGCAGCCTAACCTTGTGTTAATCATTAAACTAACCATAAATCATAAAATTCACATCAAGAAACACATCAATAAGTGCACATTACTGCATGTATTACTATTTAGTATCTTTAACTCTCCTTTTAAGACAATTATCATGTGCGTTTAGCATTATATCACTCGACAACAGCTGTTTATTGTGACATTTTCCTCTATAAAATTAGGTATCAGCAACAGCTAGGTAACAACGGTGATAGCCATCAAGTCATTGCTAAATTGTACTAATTTGGACGATCACGTTAGAAGTGTGCTGTTTTAATATGAGGATTTTAAGGCTTTGTGTCAGGGGAAAATTGTGTAACAACTGCAATTTTGTCTTATTTCTTACCCTGTTTTGATGTAAATTAAATTGATTCGAAGAGTCGATTCCATAGACTCCCACAGTGGAAAAAACTATTGATTTTCATGCTGCTAAGATGACCGATGGCCAACTGCATGCTGTAAAATTTTGGAAGTGACATCTAAATATAAATGCTGGATTACTCTGCACCAGACAGAAATATCCTCCTGAGACCCAGAATAGAGGTTTTGGTGAATTTCTCTGACAACATATACAGTTTTGTCTGGATATTCTTATGAAAATATTCTTTTTTATTACTCCCATTATTATACGTCGTTTTACATTACATATTGTCCTAAAAACACATTACTATGCAAATTAGATATGAAATGCATCTATACACTATAAAATGGGAATGGCATTTATGGCCATGTTTATCATTAATACGGTCATTGGTCAGTTTATTGATTTGTTTAACTTTGGATAAATATTTTATTTTAATACCGTGTAGTTCACAAAATTAAGATTCGAGAGATGGTTTAATAAATGAAGTTAAGTTTAGAAATGTTGTGCATCCACTTATTATTAGTGTGATTATTTTAGCATGCAAATGAAGGCGAAAACTTCAAGATCTCAGCCCTAAAAATCAGCTGCACATATCGGCCATCGGCTGACCCTGACCTCTAAAAATCGGCATCGGCTATAGAAAAACTCATATCGGTCGATCTCTACTGTGGATTGAAGAACACACTGAAAATTAAAACACTGAATAAAGGAGTTTTCATATGAGTTTTAATGGGGATGAGGCAATCACAAATTCATGTACATATTATGGAGATGATTACAAACTTTTAGGCGAAGGGCTAGGTGGAAATTTAGGGGCTGAATCCACCCTTTTCCTACTGTATAAAATAGCAAATAATTACATCCACTTTCTAGTTGTTTCTGAAGCTTTACAGTTTGTGTTACTGCTTCATTATGACAGTTTCACTTCTTATCTAAAAATACCCTTGGTCTGTCAAAATAAGTGCTGAAAGACCTTTGCTAAAATAAGCACTGAACCAGGAAGAATAAAAAAAAAAAATTAAAAAAAAAACCCACATTTAAACCTTGGACAGAAGACATGTTTACTGTACACAACACAATCAAGTTAGGGTATCAAGGAATTATTTAGTCTTTTCAACATGTACTTTTCTTACAAAATGTCAAATACAAGGGGTCATATTTATTATCTAGTTTGAATTAATGAAAGATTGGAGACTAGTACAGCATAGTTTCTATAACTGATTTTCAGTGTTGTAGTTGAGACTAGCTCATTCAAGTCTGAGTCGATGCTGAGACCTGAAGAGGGTTGAGTTAAATACCATACATGTTTTCATATCATAATAATAAAGCAGTGAATTTGTTGACTTGAAGCCGCATTGGCGGAGAACAGCAGCATGTTTGCCATTGAGGCTGAGCGGATGCTAGCATTACTAGTGCCTTAAGCGGTTACAAAACACGTAAGCTCAATTGTTTAATGTCACAATGTTTGCATTAGTTTATATTCAGCTGATCACTTTTTCATTCAATATATGGTGTTAAGTTACATATTAAAGCTAGTGTCATGAGGATGTTCATGCAGCCGACAGAAAGTTTTCTAAAATAGAAGAAAATAAACTGTGGAAGTATACAATACAATACAATACATAGTCCTATGTGTCTAATTTTAATGCTATGGCTTTGTGTAGATCTAAAGATGGCAGTTTTTAAGCATGTAACAAACAAGTGTATTTGTATTGTTCATTGTTAATTTCAACATTTACTAATACATTTTTACATTTTAATGTATCTCTTAACATTACTTCATGCACTATGGACTAACATGAATGATCAAGGTATAATTAATATATTAATATTTATTTATATTTAAAAAGTACAGTGCGTTCTCATGGTTCAGTACCGTCTTTCAATTTTTGAAAAACTGTGACTGTGAGAGAGTCTGGTGCTGGAGTCAATTCTGCAATCATATAATTTCATATATATATATTATATATATATATATATATATATATATATATATATATATATATATATATATATATATATATATATATATATATATATATATATATATATATATATATATATATATATATATATATATATATATATATATATATATATATATATATATATATATATATATATATAATATATATAATGGCAAAGTAAATTTGTATTACACTCTTTAAAAATTAAAGCTGAAAATAATATTGACAGAACCATATTTTGCATAACGCATGTCTTAAATGGGGTAGACATTATACACACACACACACACACACACACACACACACACACACACACACACACACCTAAAGGATTATTAGGAGCACCTGTTCAATTTCTCATTAATGCAATTATCTAATCAACCAATCACATGGCAGTTCAATGCATTTAGGGGTGTGGTCCTGGTCAAGACAATTTCCTGAACTCCAAACTGAATGTCAGAATGGGAAAGAAAGGTGATTTAAACAATTTTGAGCGTGGCATGGTTGTTGGTGCCAGACGGGGCGGTCTGAGTATTTCACAATCTGCTCAGTTACTGGGATTTTCACACACAACCATTTCTAGAGTTTACAAAGAATGGTGTGAAAAGGGAAAAACATCCAGTATGCGGCAGTCCTGTGGGCGAAAATGCCTTGTTGATGCTAGAAGTCAGAGGAGAATGGGCCGACTGATTCAAGCTGATAGAAGAGCAACTTTGACTGAAATAACCACTTGTTACAACCAAGGTATGCAGCAAAGCATTTGTGAAGCCACAACACGCACAACCTTGAGGCGGATGGGCTACAACAGCAGAAGACCCCACCGGGTACCACTCATCTCCACTACAAATAGGAAAAAGAGGCTACAATTTGCACAAGCTCACCAAAATTGGACAGTTGAAGAATGGAAAAATGTTGCCTGGTCTGAGTCTCGATTTCTGTTGAGACATTCAGATGGTAGAGTCAGAATTTGACGTAAACAGAATGAGAACATGGATCCATCATGCCTTGTTACCACTGTGCAGGCTGGTGGTGGTGGTGTAATGGTGTGGGGGATGTTTTCTTGGCACACTTTAGGCCCCTTAGTGCCAATTGGGCATCGTTTAAATGCCACGGCCTACCTGAGCGTTGTTTCTGACCATGTCCATCCCTTTATGACCACCATGTACCCATTCTCTGATGGCTACTTCCAGCAGGATAATGCACCATGTCACAAACCTTGAATCATTTCTAATTGGCTTCTTGAACATGACAATGAGTTCACTGTACTAAAATGCCCCCCCACAGTCACCAGATCTCAACCCAATAGAGCATCTTTGGGATGTGGTGGAACGGGATCTTCGTGCCCTGGATGTGCATCCCACAAATCTCCATCAACTGCAAGATGCTATCCTATCAATATGGGCCAACATTTCTAAAGAATGCTTTCAGCACCTTGTTGAATCAATGGCACGTAGAATTAAGGCAGTTCTGAAGATGAAAGGGGGTCAAACACAGTATTAGTATGGTGTTCCTAATAATCCTTTAGGTGTGTGTGTGTGTGTGTGTGTTATAATATAATATAATATAATATAATATAATATATATTTAAATTTTTTACAAATTTCTGGATGGAATTGACATGCATATATTTTTAATCAAAATTTCATTAAAATTAGATGTAAAAAATATAATGCAATTTAATAGTTTTTCACATTATATAAACCGTATTCACTAAAATATTTGAAAATAGAAAACTGTTGTTACCTGACAAAAGTGCTTGATAGATTTCAGAGCACTTCAAAATCTGCCAAATGTTTTCTTCAGTATCACAACCACTAATTTCAAAAAGGCTAATTATCATGTGACTTATCCGCCTGTCAGATATATTGGTCCATTACCACTTTGTTAGACAAGTAAGGGTTTATGCTCTCTACTAAATCAAGTTAATTAGTGACTTGGAGGTGTTAGAATTTGTGAACAATAGCATACTTACGTTTGTCTGTTATTTTGGCTTCCATGACGCTTTTTTATCTTTGTCGTATGACTAATGCTGCCTTCACGTGCTATTGGAAAATTCCTACTTCCCACTTATGAAGTTGTGATTTACGAGCTCGTTACATTCAAATTTTGACTTGAGAGGGTGTTCATGTGCCATCTTTTAACTAGGAAAAGACTATTTACGATAATGCCGTGCGTGAAGGCAGCATAAGAACAGTAAGGGAAGATTCAGTTCAGTCCTCATTGCTGCCCCTGATAATTTGATCAGCAGAGACCTTTGCATAAACTGTTAAGACTGTCTTAAGAACTAGTTCGACCAACTAGACAAGAGGTAATCAGTCTTACTTTTCTGGTTCAGATTTGAATGATCTATCTTTTTTATGTAACTGGCTTTAAAAAGTTAGGACCAGTTTAAAAAAAAAAAAAAAAAAATGGCCTAGGCCTAAATTTTAAGACTAGTCTATGCAGTTAATGCAACGGTCACAGGTTACTAGAGGGAAAATCAAATGAGTGGTTTTGCATTTTTTTGGAAATCTTTGTTTTGTAGGGGATTTCACATTTGAATGTATTATCGGGGATTTTGTTTATAAATTAGGTCCAGCCTACTCATAGTTTCATGTCAATAAACGAGTCATAACGGTGCCCTTGCATCGTCCAACACAACAGACCAAAACGGGAAAAAGAAATTATGAAAATGATGACTCAACTGTCCCAAAGTTTCCTGCGTGAGTGATGGTCCAGCCCTCAGTCACATGCACAGTCAAGTCATGCTCTTTTGTTTCCAGATGAGGGAAGACCATTCAGCATAACAAAAGCTTGTCAGTTCCTCAGTCTAAATGCAGAGTCCGACCCTTGACCTTTGTAACACTTTGTACCATTTGCCATTTAAAATCAGTGTTGTTGCTCTTAAAACCGTGTAATAGTACAGTATGTCAGTTTACATCAATTGTGACTGGGTGGAGACGTGGTTCTACTGAATGCAACACATGTGCCTGTGAATTCTAGTCACATGACTGCAAAACTGACGAAATAGCTGAGGAATGCAATGCACAACTTCTCTGGTTTCAGTGAGATGTATTCATGACAAGTGACATGGCGACATGTCTTGGCGAGTTTGTTTGAGGGATTTTTTTTTTTTCAGCACCAAATAAAGTGAAACGTCTTGTGTAGGAACACAAGAGCTGTTATCTTGAAAGTAACCCCATAAATAAAACTAAAAAAGGAGAAGGAACCTGGTTTTGAGGAATTACATTTTAAACATCAGTGTGGTTACGTATGTATCATGCCGAACAGATGTTCAGACAGAGAGGAGATGATGATCTGAAAGATTAATAAATGCTCTCTGTTTATGACTTGTTTAATTGTTATTTAAATGTTTTCTCATGTGTGTCCGCACAGGTGCATGGCCAGCACTGTATCTGGTATGGTGAATGTGGGAACTCCCCTACATTGCAAGAGAAGAAGTTAAACTGCAATTATACAGGCCCCCCTAAACCCTTACCTGAAGAAGGGCTGGAACTGCTACAGGTAAGAGAACATTTACCTGTACAACCTCTTCGTGACATTTAAAAATGAAAAATCTGTCATTTACTCACCCTGATTAGAAACATGCTCGCAACATGTTAAAACGTGTTAGCAACATTAAAACATGCTAGCAATAGCTGCTTTTCCACTGTCGGACCAGTGCGAGCCAGGGCTAACAACGTGCCGGGTGGGGCCAGTAGCCTTGGACTTCGAGCACTGAGGCCAAAATAAAGTAGCGTTTCCACTATCGGGTCAGTAGCCCTGCAGCGTTACACTAAAACCCGCCCTTAACGCCTCCATAGAGCGACGTCACACAACTCCTGCTTCACCAGCTGACTAAAAACTAGCTAGATCGCAAAATGAGCATGACCGAAGCAAACGTTTGGTTTATACTTAATATTTAGCATTGATATTTGACCAATGATTTACAATTAAAAAAATGTTACAGTGATTTTATTAATTTGTGTCAGGGGTGCACATCAATCATGCTGAATCAAACTGGCATTTATTATTTTCTAGACCGATATGACTAGGAACTATACTGTACAAGCCCCGGAAGTGACGGTTGAAAACGCGACTGACCCTGACACTAGCACGCTAGCTTTTGGCCCAAGAATGGAAACATGGATAATGTTAAATCGTGCCTGCATAATGCTAGCAGTGTGTTAAAACATGTTAGAAGCTTGGTAAAACATGCTAGAAATACAGTCAGGTCCATAAATATTGGAACATCGACAATTCTAATCTTTTGGGCTCTATACACCACCACAATGGATTTGAAATGAAACAAACAAGATGTGCTTTAACTGCAGACTTTTAGCTTTAATTTGAGGGTATTTCAATTCCAAATCAGGTGAACGGTGTAGGAATTACAACAGTTTGTATATGTGCCTCCCACTTTTTAAGGGACCAAAAGTAATGGGACAGATTAACAATCATAAATCAAACTGTCACTTTTTAATACTTGGTTGCAAATCCTTTGCAGTCAATTACAGCCTGACGTCTGGAACGCATAGACATCACCAGGCGCTGGGTTTCATCCCTGGTGATGCTCTGCCAGGCCTCTACTGCAACTGTCTTCAGTTCCTGCTTGTTCTTGGGGCATTTTCCCTTCAGTCTTGTCTTCAGCAAGTGAAATGCATGCTCAGTCGGATTCAGGTCAGGTGATTGACTTGGCCATTGCATAACATTCCACTTTTTTCCCTTAAACTCTTTGGTTGCTTTTGCAGTATGCTTCGGGTCATTGTCCATCTGCACTGTGAAGCACCGTCCAATGAGTTCTGAAGCATTTGGCTGAATATGAGCAGATAATATTCCCCGAAACACATCAGAATTCATCCTGCTGCTTTTGTCAGCAGTCACATCATCAATAAATACAAGAGAACCAGTTCCATTGGCAGCCATACATGCCCACGCCATGACACTACCACCACCATGCTTCACTGATGAGGTGGTATGCTTTGGATCATGAGCAGTTCCTTTCTTTCTCCATACTCTTCTCTTCCCATCAGTCTGGTACAAGTTGATCTTGGTCTCATCGGTCCATAGGATGTTGTTCCAGAACTGTGTGAAGGCTTTTTTAGATGTTGTTTGGCAAACTCTAATCTGGCCTTCCTGTTTTTGAGGCTCACCAATGGTTTACATCTTGTGGTGAACCCTCTGTATTCACTCTGGTGAAATCTTCTCTTGATTGTTGACTTTGACACACATACACCTACCTCCTGGAGAGAGTGTTCTTGATCTGGCCAGCTGCTGTGAAGGGTGTTTTCTTCACCAGGGAAAGAATTCTTCGGTCATCCACCCCAGTTGTTTTCCGTGGTCTTCCGGGTCTTTTGGTGTTGCTGAGCTCACCGGTGTGTTCTTTCTTTTTAAGGATGTTCCAAACAGGTGATTTGGCCACACCTAAAGTTTTTGCTATCTCTCTGATGTGTTTATTTTGTTTTTTCAGCCTGATGATAGCTTGCTTCACTGATAGTGACAGCTCTTTGGATCTCATATTGAGAGTTGACAGCAGCAGTTTCCAAATGCAAATAGCACACTTGAAATTAATTCCGAACCTCCTTGTAAATGGGATAATGAGGGAATAACACACACCTGGCCATGGAACAGCGGCGCAGCCAATTTTCCCATTACTTTTGGTCCCTTAAAAAGTGGGAGGCACATATGCAAACTGTTGTAATTCCTACACCGTTCACCTGATTTGGATGTAAATGCCCTCAAATTAAAGCTAAAATTCTGCAGTTAAAGCACATCTTGTTCAAATCCATTGTGGTGGTGTATAGAGTCAAAAAGATTAGAATAGTCAGTGTCCCAATGTTAATGGACCTGACTATGTTAGAAACATGTAGGGGAGCGTGCAACCTAACGCAGGGTTAGTTGTAACATGCATGGTTTAAAACTTTCCACACATGCCAGGATGACGACAGGATGAACTTGGTGTATTTTACTACCTACCTGCAACATTATTTAGAGAAAAATTGCGCCAAAATAAAAAAATCTTTGGAAGATATCTCTGATAAATAATTTAACCATAGCAAAAGTCAATTTCTTAAGTTTATTTTTCATCTCTGTTTTTTGTTTATTTAAAATAAGACAAATCTGATATTACTTTAATCTTTATATCTGTTATTTAACAGTTGAGATCGTTCTTTAATGCTGATCTAACAGCAGAAGACCCGAGCCCACGGTTTAAATCCCAGTTGTGCAGTTGGGGTGTGTTGTAACACTGCGTTACAATGAGCCCCTATTTGAAATATGATATTATATTCTATACTTTTATGAATTCTATTGAAAAACCATGAGAAAGGGGTCAATGTTCAGCAATTATTCATTATTATGTTTTGAACTATGCTGTATAGCTGTATTTAGCGACGTGTTTGTTGTCAAACTCAAATTGGTATATTTTTAATGATTAAAAAATGCCATTTATTTTATTTAATGTTAATAATTGTATTTTATTGACATATTTTAGTTTGTCTTGGATATTTTTTTGATTTATATCAGGTAACATTTTAAGCTGTCATTTGGTCATGTTACAATGTACCCCACCTATGGGGCATGTTGTCACATTTCACTTCCATTCTTTAGGGGTAAATCAAGAAAAAGTATACACTGTATTAATGAAACAAAACCACATCATTGTGCTAGACGTGGGAAATTAATGTGGGAAAAAATAAATATTCTGAACCCCAAGTGGATTTACACAAACTGAGAAAGTCAAAAAGCGTTAGGTTGTGCCCCGCTCTCCCCTAAGGCATGTTAGCATTATGTGAAAACATGCTAGCAATGTGTTAAAACATTTGACTTCTCAGAGTAAATCCTTCAAACTCCAAGCTTTAAGTTGTTTCAAGTCTTTGTCAATCTAACATAAAGTGAGAGAAAATAAATACTTTTAAAATATAATTTTAATAGCATTGTAAAAAATAATCTAATTATTGTTTCCATGTGATTTGATTATATACAGGTGCATCTCAATAAATTAGAATGTTGTGGAAAAGTTCATTTATTTCAGTAATTCAACTTAAAAGGTGAAACTAATAAATAAAGGTTTGAAATATTCCATATAAATAATGAGTCTATATGTTATAATTTTGTTGATTTTTATGGCTTACAGTTTATGAAAATCCCAAATTCATAATCTCAGAAAATTAAAATATGGTGAAAAGGTTCAGTATTGTAGGCTCAAAGTGTCACTCTAATACGCTAATTAATCCAAAACACCTGCAAAGAGCCTTTAAATGGTCTCTTAGTCTGGTTCAGTACAATTCACAATCATGGGCAAGACTGCTGACAGTTGTGCAGAAAACCATCATTGACACCATCCACAAGGAGGGAAGCCTTAAAAGGTAATTGCAAAAGAAGTTGGATGTTCTCAAAGTGCTGTATCAAAGCATGTTAATGGAAAGTTAAGTGGAAGGAAAAAGTGTGGAAGAAAAAGGTGCACAAGCAGCAGGGATGACCGCAGCCTGGAGAGGATTGCCAAAGGAAAAGGCCATTCAAATGTGCTTCACAAGGAGTGGACTGAGGCTGGAATTACTGCATCAAGAGCCACCACACACAGACGGATCCTGGACATGGGCTTCAGATGTCGTCAGAAGCGTCTTTCCTGGGCTAAAGAAATAAAGAACTGGTCTGTTGCTCAGTGGTCCAGTCCTCTCTTCTGATGAGAGCAAATTTTGCATCTCATTTGGAAACCAAGGTCCCAGAGTCTGGTGGAAGAATGAAGAGGCACACAATCCAAGATGCTTGAAGTCCAGTGTGACGTTTCCACAGTCTGTGTTGGTTTGTGGAGCCATGCCGTCGGCTGGTGTTGAGCCACTGTGTATTATTAAGTCCAGAGTCAACGCAGCCGTCTACCAGGACACTTTATGCTTCCTTCAGCAGACAAGCTTTATGGAGATGCTGGCTGACTTTTTCCAGCAGGACTTGGCACCGGCCCACACTGCCAAAAACTACCAAACTGGTTCAGTGACCATGGGATTACTGTGCATGACTGGCCAGCCAACTCTTCTGACCTGAACCCCATAGAGAATCTATGGGGCATTGCCAAGAGAAAGGTGAGAGACACGAGACCGAACAATGCAGAAGAGCTGAAGGCCGCTATTGAAACATCCTGGTCTTCCATAACACCTCAGCAGTGCCACAGGCTGATGGCATCCACGCCACATTCAGGCATTAATTCATGCAGAAGGGGCCCAAACCAAGTACTGAGTACATATGCATGATTATACTTTTCAGAAGGCCGACATTTCTGTATTTAAAATCCTTTTTGTTATTGATTTTTTTTTTTTTTTTTTTTTTTTTTTTTTTTTTTTTTCATAAACTGTAAGCCATAATCATCAAAATTATAACAAATAAAGGCTTGAACTATCTAACTTTGCATGCAGTGAGTTTATATAATATATTAGTTTCACTTTTTAATTTGAATTACTGAAATGAACTTTTCCACGACATTCTAATTTGAGATGCACCTGTATGTATATAATTTAATATATTTATTTAAGTTAAAAATTTAGAATATGTATATTAATAATAATGAATTAGCCTTTCACTGTAATCCACATCAGCAAAACAGACAATTAAATCATTCATTGCAAATATTTATCACCGAACAAAATTCCTAATGTTGATAAGCCAACTGAGGCCAACTTCTTTTTTTTTTTTTTTTTTTTTTTTTTTTTTCAAAAATCCTTTTAACATAGCTTCAGCTTGACATTTGAAAAGGGATTATTCCTATTATCTCACGCCAAACCACACAGTTACAAATGCTGTAGGCAGTAAGTGAATGAAGAATTGGTGAATTGTGATTTGAGCAGCCTCTGTTCAGTCATGGGTGACCGTCACGCTTGGCATTTCCTGTACTTAGGAACCCCTATACACTACAGTAGGTAGTGTGATCACTTCAGTGATCATATTAGTTTCATTTTACATGTGCACACAAACAATGAGAAGTTTCATTTCATCAGCATTAAACAGGGGTGTGGGGGGTGGGTGTGATTTTTTTTTTTTTTTTTGTATATTATTTTAAAATTATTAATATTTTTTTATTTTTTTCAGGAGCTGTGCCCTGGGCTGGTCTATGGGGATAACAGACTTTGCTGCGACACCCAACAGCTCACGACTCTGAAGAGCAACATCCAGATCCCCCTTCAGTACCTGTCCAGGTGTGGCTGAAATACCTCTATGAAGATATGTATACAGTAGCACTGGGAGAGTTGCCTAGTTTATGGCAGTAATATAATTTGCACTTCCTACCAGCTTTAACTTGTCCCTATTTTTGTGTGCCAGGTGTCCGGCATGTTTCTTCAACTTCATGACCCTGTTCTGCGAGCTCACCTGTAGTCCCAGACAGAGCCAGTTCGTCAATGCCACAAAGTTCTCTCAAGACCCTGAGCAAAACGATACCAATGTGCTTGAGGTGTCCTATTACATCAGCCAGACCTTTGCCAATGGTGAGGAACAGATCCCAAATTTACTGATGCTTCAGGTGCTTGATTCATGACACCAGAACGTGACTTACTTCAGCAAAGCCTTTGATCCAGAAATGGTCAACAGTCCTTATCACTGAGAACACTTAATCCTTATCTCTGACAATGAGACCTAAACGTCTTTTAAAACACACATTAGCAAACCAGCTTAGTTGTGTTATCCATTCTTTGAACTTTTAAATAATTTCTTATAAATGAATATTAATTTTAAGCATTTCTTAGTGTTAAGGCTATACAATATTGGATTTTATTATTTTTTTAATAATAAGAATTATTATGTATAATAATTATGTATTGTGGAAAATTATTATTATTAATAATATTATAAATCTTTCTTTCCTTCTGAATATTCTTTCAATATTTTAACTGTTTAAAATATTGTAGGTAACAAATATGATATTCATTTAATTTCCGTCTTTCTCTTACATCAGCCATGTACAACGCCTGCAGTGACGTCCAGGCTCCCTCCACCAACGTCAAAGCCCTCAGTCTGCTGTGCGGCAGAGACGCCAGTGAGTGCACTCCCGACAACTGGATCCAGTACATGTTCGATATCAACAATGGCCAAGTCCCCTTTTCTATTGACCCGGTTTTCTCAGGTACAAACACTTTTCAGAATCACAAGATTTTTAATTTTTTAATTTTTATTTTTTTGAGTTTGAACTCATAAAACCTCTTTATAAGCTTTAGCATTGTTGCTTGAAGGTAATCCACTCAAACTCATATATTATTCCAAATCTGTTTTGCATCCATGAAAGCATATGAAGCTTATATTCTCAAGATTTCTTCCGTGTTGAAAATGTTTGGTTTCCCCAGATGTACCCGTTATGGGCATGACTCCCATGAGCAACATGACGTTTAACTGTACGCAGTCTCTGGATGACGGCTCAGGGCCCTGCTCCTGTCAGGACTGCAGTAAAGCGTGTGGCCGCACACCCGTGGCCCCTCCGATCCTTCCACCCTGGACCATCCTCGGCCTGGACGCCATGACCTTCATCATGTGGTGTTCTTATATAGCCTTCCTCCTCATCTTCTTTGCAATCGTGCTGGGAGGGTGGTGTTACAGGTACGTTACAGATTTATGAGGAGGGAAAGTTCCTCAAAACAATCTGTGACATTGCATAAGGTTTTTCTTTGCATAGTAAATTGCATGGTGCATACTAGCGTACATAGTAATTTGTGTACAAGCTGCTTTTGATTTTATATACTGTTTTTGATTTTATATACTTAAAGGGATAGTTCACCCAAAAATGAAAATTACCCCATTTACTCACCCTAAAGCCATCCTAGGTGTATATGACATTCTTCTTTCAGACGAATACAATGGGAGTTTTAAAAAATGTCCTGGCTAATCCAAGCTTTATAATGGCAGTGAATGGCAGCCCAAAATTTGACGCTCAAAGTGCATCCATCCATTATAAACGTACTCCACACGGCTCCGGGGGTTAATAAAGGCCTTCTAAAGTGAATCGATGGGTTTGTGTAAAAAAAAAATATCCATATTTAACACATTATAAAGTAAAATATCTTGCTTCCGGCAGACCGCCTTTCATATTCCATTCCATTCCATTATAATGCTTGGATTAGCCGGGACATTTTTTTTTTATATAACTCCCATTGTATTCGTCTGAAAGAAAAAGGTTATACCTAGGATGGCTTGAGGGTGAGTAAATAATGGGATTTTAAAAAAAAAAAAAAAACATTTTTATACCTTTTAATGCCGAGTTCACACTGCACGATTTTCAACCTTGTCGGATCAGTTTTTTTCACACTGCATGACTATCTGGGGCAGCATTCAGTCACTGCTGTGTTCACACTGCACGATGGATTGGCGACAAGGGGTTTCACACTTCATGACTTTACAATAGGAAGAATTGCAGAGAACTCGAGGTCTCGTCCGCAAACTACGTTTCACAACCAAACCCACACGAGAAGTGACAAGGAAACAACACGAGAACACGAGAACGCGGGAGTTGTTCATAAAAATATTTCTTTTTTTTTTTAAGCTTTTAATTTAATTTAAATTTAATTTAAGCCAAATTGTCAATTTGCAGCCAAAAGGAGAAAAAGAAAAAAAAAGATTATGGAGGAGGAAATGGTTGGGGAGATAGGGTTGTGTCCTGCAAAGAGAGTTGGAGGTAAAATATAAATAATTTTGCAATGTGCTGCTGTTGCGGCTGGACAAGCAAATGTTTGTGCTTTTATTTCTGTTTGATATAATTGTAAATATATCTATTAAAATTCTGATATTCTGGTCTATAACTCCTCCCCAAACTTCCCGTTGCCCTGTATCTTGCTCTCTCGTTGGCTGTAGGTCATTGCCAATGTAATTTTCAGTCAAAAGCAGGATTTTGAATCTCCAACAGGTCCAGATATTGAGTGTGCCAAATATCTCACGGGCGTCAGCAACTCGTCTGCGATTCTCTCAGATCGCGTCTTTGACAGTTCACACTGTGTGATTGTCACTCGCGTGAATGAGCACCAATTTGTCTGCGATTTTCACAACCTGTCGGCGAGTCAAAATCGGGCAGGGTGAACTTGGCATAAGATGTGACTATGACTGGTTCAGACAAAATAGTTAGGAAATTATGCATATTATTTGGAGCATTTGAGACTGTGGAACAAAAAAGAAGCTTATTAGTTTTTTACACAGCATCAGTGGCAAGAATCTATAGTCAAGTCACCTTTATTTATATAGCGCTTTTTACAATGCTGATTGTTTCATAGCAGCTTCACAGGAAAAGAATGCAACCGAATTTGATTCGGCTGTACAGCCGCTCTGGTGAAAACGGTGATGTCATCTAGCTAATTTCAAGTATCATATAGTGTCAATGCGGGCAGATCAGTAATACAGTTGAAATTTAGGTGTCCCCAAATGAGCAAGCCAAAAGCCAGAGGCAACGGTGGCAAGGAACCAAAACTCCTTCAGGGTCAGAATGGAGAAAAAAAACCTTGGGAGAAACCAGGCTCAGTCGGGTGCCAGTTCTCCTCTGGCCGACGAACAAACAGTGTATGATTATAATTCTGGCAACATTGCAGGTCTTAAATCTATTTACCTAATATGAAGAGGATTAATGAGGATGTCGTGTCGATGCGGCCTTTAGAGGGGGAGTTTAATTGACACATTTCAGGGATGCGTTGGTCATGTCCAGGCGCAGGTCCACCATCTGATCTGGATACAGCCCAGATCCGGCTGACTGCAGTAAACCTCGGGATAAACAGAGAGACTAACATTAGCGTAGATGCCATTCTTCTTATGATGTAACGAGTACATCAGGTGTTATGGGAAGTGTTCCCGGTTCCGGCTGACCTAGTTAATGCAGCCTAACAATCATTTACTGATTTGAATAATAGAAATTGATAATGTTTTATGTGTAAGCCATAGTAAAGAGATGCGTTTTTAGTCTAGATTTAAACTGACAGCGTGTGTCTGCTTCCCGAACAATGCTAGGAAGACTGTTCCAGAGTTTAGGTGCTAAATAGGAAAAGGATCGACCGCCTGCAGTTGATTTTGATATTCTAGGTATTATCAACTGGCCAGAGTTTTGAGACCGCAATAGACGTGATGGAGTATAATGGCGTTAAGAGCTCACTCAAGTACTGGGGAGCCAAACTATTTAGTGCTTTGTAAGTAATTGGCAAGATTTTAAAATGTATACGATGTTTAATAGGGAGCAGTGCAGTGTTGACAGAACCGGGCTGAACTTGAGCTGCTGCGTTTTGGACCAGTTGCAGTTTATTTATTAAGCGAGCAGGGCAACCACCCAGTAAAGCATTACAATAATCTATCCTTGAGGTCACGAACGCATGAACTAACTGTTCAGCATTTTGCATTAAAAGCATGTGCCGTAATTTAGATATATTTTTAAGATGGTAGAATGCAGTTTTGCAGATGCTCGAAACATGTCAAATTGGTATCAAAGAGCACACCCAGGTTCCTAACTGACGACAAGGACCTGACAGAACAGCCATCAAGTGTTAGACAGTATTCTAGGTTACTACTTGTGAAGTGTTTTTTTTTTTTTTTTTGAATTAAGTTGCAGGAAATTACTAGTCATCCAATTTTTTTTATATCAGCTATGCATTCTCATATAAAGCTGAGTATTGTGAGCATAACAATGAAAACTAACGTCATGCTTCCTAATGATATCTCTCAGTGATACCGTCATCCAGGCACAGCTCCTGAACGCATGCGTATTTCGCTTCAAACGCTCGATTTATACGCGCGTCCAATTTACTGTGGACACGTGAGTGGATTCAAAATCTTCAAGTGTCCAACTAGATGTGATAGACACAAATTTGACGCTCTATTTGCGTTCGGTGTGAACGCAGCATAAGACATAGGACACACATGGGCCTCGCCTCCTCGCCAACCAGATTAACAGTGAAGCCGAGAGCAAGATATGCCTCATTATATTTTCTGCATTTTTAGCTTTTGAATGACCAGCACCTGCCTGGGATGTCTCTGAGACCTCATCTACTGCTTTTCTCTTGCCTTTTTATAAACCGATCCATTTTCCATGCGACGTCTGATAACTGAATTTTTTATTTTATTTATTTTTTTAATGCCCTGCAGTACCTGTGCACCCCCCACACTTTGAGAACCACTGCTCTAGGCTATCTGGGATGCTGAGGAGATTGAACTGATGAGGAAGTTTATTTACAAAGCACTCTTTAGTGACAGAGGTGATAGTCCAGCCATATTTGAAGCGAGGGGATGGTTTTGCAGCCTTTGCTACATTTAAGTATACATTTACATTTATGCATTTAGCAGACGCTTTTATCCAAAATGACTTAGAACTGAGGAATACAGGAAGCAATCCATCATGAAGAGGTGAAGGAATGCAAAGAGTCCCTGAAATACTACGTTTTGGACATTACTCAGTGTAGCACAAGCTAGAGTAGGGAGGGAAAAGAGGGGGAAAAAAAATTCTACTACATGATACTAGGTAATGATCTGAGATGTCATCGCTCTGCTGCAGAATTTCAACTGTATCAACATTTCTTCCATGTGACAATATTAGGTCTAATGTATCTAACTATAGTTTTAATTAAAATAATTTAAAATGCAGTGTAGCATTTGTTTAACCCACACCCAGTAATTTCAATCATGAGTAAGTGCAGAGGCGTTGTGCACTATGTAGACATGTTTATTGTAGTTCTACACTAAATGTGAGCAGGCATTTACTCGTTTCACTGGCACAAAAACAGATTCAGTATTCCTCAAAATGAAAAAAAAAATAGTGAAATACAAACCTGCAATAATTGCATGTTAAAATACACAAATAAACATTGTATTTAATCTCACGTATTAAACAATGTCTTTGCTACTTGCCTTCGATGATCCAATTCAACCATAATAATAAGCACAAATGACTTTAGAGACTTTTGCATTTCCTTCCACCTGAGGCTTATTCATTTTACTTTTGATGTGGTAGAGGTAGTCGTAGTCGTAGTGTTTGTATTTTATGATTGATTAAATATCAGTCCATATTAATTTATTTATTGGTTTATTTTGTATTATTATTATTTTTTGTTTACAGACAGAGGATGGTCACATCTGAATATGGCCCTATTCTTGACAGCAACCAGCCCTACTCCGTGAACTCTAATGGCACAGATTTTGTAGGTATGTAAATTATAAGTTAAGTTGGTGGACGTTCTGGTGCAATATGGCTGCGTCACATCATCCAGGTGGATGCTGCATAATGGTGGTGGAGGTGATTCCCCCCTTCTATATGTAAAGCGATTTTGGGTACCCAGAAAAGCACTATATAAATGTAACATTATTATTATTATTAATATTGATTATAATTACTTTAGGGCTGTCAAAATTAGTGCATTAATGCATGCAATAATTTTTTTCAGTTTATCACATTAAAAATATTTAACGCAATTAAGGCAGCATCAGTTGTTTTTTTTTCTGTCATCTTTTGGGTGCGTACAGTATATGATCACGATATCATTCATTCAAGTGCTATTAAGCCACTCAAGTGCGATAAGATGCAAAAATAACAACTTAAATCTTTACTGGCCACGTTGAGTTCTCTTTCGCGCTTGAATGTAATCCAAAAATACACACAGGTATGCCTAAATGTCTGCGTTGTCAAGTATCCTCGTAAGCACGTCTTAAATGAGTTAAAAAGTTTTAAATGCAAAGAGTTGTTGTGAGGACATCGGATGTGTGTCGGATCTGAGTCCTCGTCACGTGCTTCAGATCTGTGACGGCAGCCTAATAAACCTGCTGCTGTGATGTCTGTCATTAATGTAAATTGATGTTAGATCATATATTTAAAAGAGAATTTCTACATTAATTTGGAGAATAAATGTGAAATTATTACAATATAAAAATATATTAAACTTTTAATGTTAGGTGCGATTTAATCGTGATTAATTGCAGAAAAATGTGTAATTTTTTTTAATAGATAGCAGTAAATGATTTATTTTAATAATAAAATGATAAAGTATTGTATTTATACTCTAAACTTTTATTATTATGATCATCATTATAATATAGGGTTATATTCCAGTGCCATATTTGTTTTGGCACTTTTATTTTTGTTTTTGTATGTGAATGCTGTTTTACATGAATATTACGACGACACTAGTGAAGCACAAAGTTTTGTTTACAAATAAAATTATAGTTTAGCAATTAAATGTTATATCGCATCCATGGAATTATTTGGATTTGTGTCGAATGAGAGAGGTACATATATTCAAGCCATTTGTCAGCTTTGTATTCTGTTTTGCGATATGGTCACCCGATTTTCCATGAATTTAACAATATTTCATCAGTTATTCCTCTGGACATGGAATCTCTCGTTTCTTTTCCCAAAATGTTATTATATTATATTCCTCATACTATATATTATATTATATTATATTTTATATTATATTATATTATATTATATTATATTATATTATATTATATTATATTATATTATATTATATTATATTATATTATATTATATTATATTATATTATATTATATTATATTATATTATATATTATACTATATACTGCCTGCCCGCCCAAAAAAAAAAAAAAAAAAAAAAGCTGTTTGGATTAAAATAGGCAAATGCTTAAGAGTCAACGATTGGATCATTATTGCAGTGATTTATTATGTTTCTAGTAGGTTATATGTTTGGCAATAGTTTGATGCACCTCTTGGTTGAAATAACATCATAACATTTATTTACATCAAGACGTGCATCAATGTTTGGTCAAGATCATGTATTGACAATGCAAGAGTCCAGCACTCTGTAAAGTCTCCTCCAGCACATCCCAAAGACTTTCAATGAGTTTAAGGTCTGGACTCAGAGGTGCCAATTCATGTGTGAAAATGATTCGTCATGCTCCCTCCCAACCATTCTTTCACAGTCTGAGCCTGATGAATCTTGACATTGTCATCCTGGAATATGGCCATGATGTGTCTTCCTACATGGTTGTTTAAGAAATGAAAAGCTACACACTCCATAAATTAGGGTTAGAAGAACTGTTGCCAAACATATGTGCATATGTACATATATGCTAGAAACACAAAAATCACTGCAATAATGATCCAATCATAGACTCTTAAGCATTTGCCTATTTAAATCCAAACAGCGACTATTTTATTTATTTATTTTTTTGGGCCGGGCATTGTATATTCTCAATCTCAATTTATTTTTAAAGCACAATTAAAAACCACAGCTAACCAATGTGCTGTACAATGTTCTAAAAAGGCTTATAAATGAGAATTGTTTATTCCTAGATACAGGGAATTGCAATAGTCAATTCTAGAAGAAATAAAAGCATGAATCGCAGTTTTAAAGTGCTTAAAAGAAAGAAAAGTCTTTACTTTAGCCAGCGGTTTCACACTGCATGCTTTAGCAGAGCGTAAGCAGCGTATATTTTCAGCGCCCATGTTAACAGGTTAGAGCGTTCACACCGCATATTTTTGCTGCGTTGCTCACGCTGAATTAAAGCCACAGTGCATAGTTCTTGATCAAAATTGACCTGATTAACATGAAAAATAAAAAATAAATTCAACATGAAATCATGTAGTGAAGTGTTCCGTCTGTTTCACAATCACCATATGACATCCAGCGCTGTGAAAAAAATAAATAAAATACATCACTGCCAGAAGTTTTGGCCCAAACTTCAAAGGCCTGTTTAAATGATTAAAACTAGAGGCATGTCTTAATGCAAACTGTGTTTTGGACAGAGGGGAACACTTAAATGACCTCATGGTCAACTGTATCGAACGCAGCACTTAAATCTAAAAGTACCAGTAAAACAGTCAGTGGCCATTAAAACATCATTTAAATTTCAATTATTAATTATATTGTTAGGTTACCATTATTTACTGATATTTATTTCGATGTTTTACAGGCTGTAGTATGTTGTTTCACTAACAAATGTGTAAAAAAGACACGCGTTTGCTGCACGATTACTATTATTTAACTGAATTTTGGGTATACTAGTGTAGAAATTCACACATCTTTAACATCCCACAAAATGGCACGCTTCCTGTAGTCCTCACTGACTGTCTTCCTTGTTTCTTAGATGAAGCTACTTGCTGCGAGACGTTGGGTGAGCGTTTTGAGAACACGCTCCGTGTTCTCTTCAGCAGCTGGGGCTCGCTGTGTGTGCGGCAGCCCTTAACTGTGATCCTGGTCAGCGTGGTGCTGGTGTCGATCTGCTCGGCCGGGCTGTCCTACATGCGCATCACCACCAACCCGGTGGAGCTCTGGTCGTCTCCCAGCAGCAGAGCCAGGCAGGAGAAGGACTATTTCGACCAGCACTTTGGACCTTTTTTCCGCACCGAGCAGCTCATCATCACCACCCCGTGGAACGACTCCTTCTCGAGCTCCTTCACACCCAGCTCTGGACCAGTCATATCCTTCACCCCCATTCTGAACATATTACTCCTCCATCAGGCAAGTCAACAAGTAGCGCAAATAGTACTATGTAATAGAGCTGCTCAATTAATAGTTAAAAGATTGTAATCTCGATTCAAACACGCCATCTTATTCCTCAATGTTAATTCGTCAAATCCTTTGACCTCTGCAACTGACCCAGAGAGAAAATGTTAGAAAATTAATTTGTCATTGAATCATTCATTCAAGAGATTTCAATTTATCCAGAATCGTGCAGCTCTACTGGGTATATCATACAGTCCCATTGAGTATGGTGAATGTTAGGAAAAATGATAGGAAATATCTGACCAATCAAATATAGGTTAAAAATGCCTCTTGATTTAAGTTAATATTGATCACAATGTTTTAAGTGTGGCTTTTGAAGACTGTATAAAAACTTTTTACTGTCTTTTTTATTTTTAAGAATTTAAGTTACATTTGAGAAATTTGAGAGAATGCCTTGGAGATTTGATGTTTTATTAATATTTTTAGTATTTTAGCTGTACCATACTCAACTTTTCTCATACCATCTCTGTTTCCATGTAGGTGTTGGATCTCCAGACAGAAATAGCAAATCTAACAGCTGAATATAAAGGAGAGACAGTGACTCTTAAAGACATCTGTGTTTCTCCACTGGCTCCTTACAATGACAATTGTACCATCCTGAGTGTGTTAAACTACTATCAGAACAGCCATGAAGTCCTGGATCATTTATTCGGTGATGAGTTCTATGTCTACTTTGACTACCACACGCATTTTCTGTATTGTGTCAGGTGAGCGCTGCTGTTTTATTTATTTATTTATTTATTTATTGATGGAGCACTTCAGTGTTGTATTTTTGTAGGCCAACTCTGAATAGCATCACCTTGGTTCCCTTGACAAAAACAATAGGGGCAATAGGGGAAGGTGTATGAAAAACAATTTTCATACACCTGGCGCAATGCGGCAGCAGGCACATCTCAAGTGTTTTTTGCTAGTTTTAGCCAGACGCAGTTATCAATTTTCACGTCCAGCGCCACGTTGTTTAAATAGCAAATTCACTCGTGCCCATCTGTTCACCCATGGGTGTGCTGGTCGGAAAACGGGGTGTGTTCAGGCCCATTGTTGGCATTTTGCTATTTTGAGGCAACTGAAAACGACTGCGACCATTGACCAACAAAACCACAGTATTTTTTTGTTATTTAAAGGTTGCATTAGTAATATGCGCCTATAGGTGGGTGCACAACACGTGTACACTCTGCTTATTACACACACAGGGATGCAGCGCACAAACATTTTGAAAAAATTAAAGGATTAAAATGTAAAAGATTGTTATATATTATATACATGCATATAAAAATGCCATATGTCATATGCTCATGGAGCTTTGGTGGAATCCGGCTTGTCCTGTAGATCTGCTCACGTCGATACGTTTCCTCTCTGGAGAAGCATTCAGTCTTTCCGCTCGCAAATTCCGCCATTGTGCAAGTGCAACTGGCTTTTAAAGGGAATGGGAGATGACTCTGATTGGTTTATTGCATGTTACACCCAAAACACACCTATGACTCATAGGGACAACCCTTTTAGACCATGCGCCGGGCGTGCCGACCATTTTTCCCGTCATTAAACTAGCAAAAGTGAATTTGGACACGCCATAAGTGCACCTGCGCCATTTGCTTCAGACCGTTAAAATAGGGCCCTAGGAGTTTTCTATTCGCTTTTGGATTATTGCAAACAAGAGACAACAAGAGTTTTTGATTCTTACATGTTTTGTTCATCATGATAATCTTCCCAAATGAAAACAACTTTAATGAATTTTGAAGCATAAATGCAATCGGCAGAAGTAAAAAGTTCTGTAGAAGTAAACCCTTTTAGTCTCCAACATTTTCCTTGCATAGTTTGTAAGAGTATGATTTATATAAACACAATGAGGCAGTGAAATCCAGAAGTGCTATAATGCCAACTCGTTGCTGGGATATGGCCTACACCATCCCTGTAATACTCCTATTATGATTTATATTGCATTTATTTCCACTAAACTTTGATAAATCAAAACTGAATAAACTCTAATTTTTTTTTTTTTTTTTTTTTTTTTTTTTTTACTCCTATCTAGTTTTTCTTATCTTTTGCTTTTGGTCCTAGTTCTCCCACAGCCCTGGATGACACAGGTCATTTCCATGACCCCTGCATGGGTACATATGGAGGACCAGTTTTCCCCTGGCTTGTTCTTGGGGATATGAGGGTAAGTTTGACAGAATTTAATATGGAGACAAAATAACAAAGACATCTCATATCTTTTGTAACATAACCTACTTAAAATTTGGGGTTGGTAAGTTTTAAATAGTTTTTAAAGAAGTCTCTTCTGCTCACCAAGGATGCATTTATTTGATCAAAATGCAGAGAAAACTATAATGAAATATTATTTATTACAGTTTTAAACAACCGTTTTTAATATTTTTTTATTTATTCTATTTATTTTATTAATATTATTTTATATTATATTTATTTATTTTATTTCTATTGAAAACTATTATAAAATAAAATTGTATCCCTGTGATCAAAGCTGAATTTTCAGCATCATTACTCCAGTCTTCAGTGTCACATGATCCTTCAGAAGTCATTCTAATATGATGATCTGAGGCTCAGTAAACATTTGTTGTTGTTGTTTAATACATCCATGGAAAGTAAAATAAAAAATATAAAACTTTTGATCTGTAGTGTATTTATTAGGGGTGTCACTGTATCAATGTCACTAGTCCAATATCGGTAAAATTGTATGGTTTTGGTACCATAGCAAAACCTATTGTAACTGTTTTATTTTAATAGATTTGTTTTTATTTTTCTGTTAATAAAATAACAATATTAAATAAATAAAATTAGTTCATTATGACTGCTTTTAATAATTGAGTAAATTAAAACAAAAACAAAAGCATGTAGCCTTGAAATATTACGTTCTGTAAAAATTACATCAAAAAGAAAAAATAAAGTTGGTAATAAATGATAAACGAAACATTGCAGGTCTATTGCGCTTGTACTTTAAGACTTAATGCGCACTTAATAACATGCTTTTTAAGTGTTTAAGTGTTAAGTGCTAAGTGTAATTTTTAGTTTTTGCTCACTATTTGCACAAATCTTATCTAGTATGTTTAAGCTGAACAGAGAATTTAATATACTACTTTTAGCTCTTGAAATGTTTTATTCATTGTAAATGTGTAACTTGTATTATTCTGTTTTGTCCTCTTTCACATATAGGCACCGCATACAACAATGCCACAGCTCTAGTGATCACTTTTCCTGTCAACAACTACCTGAATGACACTGACAAATTAGGCAAAGCTTTGGCATGGGAGAAAGAGTAAGTGTGATGAAGTAATCGGTTAGTAAATCTTATGGATGAACAAAAGATATAACAAGCATTTAAGAGTAATTTTATTCATACCTCCACAGGTTTATCAACTTTGTGAAGAACTATAAAAACCCCAACCTGACCATCTCGTTCAGCTCAGAGCGCAGCATCGAGGATGAGATTGACCGCGAGAGCAACAGTGATGTCACCACCATCGTGATCAGCTATGTCATCATGTTTGTCTACATCTCGCTGGCTCTGGGCCACATTAACAGCTGCTGGACCCTGCTGGTAAGACTTCTGCATGTGGCCTTAAAAAAGGGATAGTTCACCCAAAAATGAAAATTAGCCCATGATTTACTCACCTTCAAGTCATCCTAGGTGTATATGACATTCTTCTTTCAGATGAACACAGAGTTATATAAAAAAAATGTCCTGCTTTTCCAACCATTATAATGGACTGTTGGGTCATTTTTGAAGTCCATAAAAGTGCACCTATATCCACCATAACTGCTCCATACGGCTCCGGGGGGTTAATAAAGGCCTTCTGAAGCGAATCGATGCATTCTGTGTAAGAAAAATATCCATATTTAAAACTTTATAAAGTAAATGATCTAGCTTTCGCCAGATCGCCTTATTTTTGCCTTTGATCGTATTCAACTTATGGAAAAAGTGTAGCGCCCGCGCCTCTCGCAGTTCAAAATGTTTACGCCACGTCTGACGACAGTGCACACCAGTTACGCTCATCAGACGTGGCGTAAACATTTTGAACTGTGAGAGGTCAGGTATGTGACTGAGGGAGCTAAGAAACAAGACAAAATAAATATATTTGGTTGTAGTTTATTTTGTCATTTAAGTATAGTTTACAGTATAAAGTGAGAGCCAAAGGCACAATACTAAGGCCTTTTATATTTTAAATTATCAAAAGATTTGACATTACAATTTTTTCATTACAACTCTCAAAAAAAACTGTAATATTGTGACATTGAATAAAATTCAGTATTCAATAAATACAAATAACTGAATAATTGGTAATGATGAATGTTATAAGTAAAATATTTGGGATTTAAAACAACATAATGCAATGTAATTATGATTTCAAAGAGTATAGGGTGAATTCAGGTTGATTGGGACACTTTTTTTCCAGTCATTTCAATGGCAAAAATTTTCTGAATCATTTGATTTTGTAAACTATCCAATACACACAATACTCGTGAGCCTTCAATACTCATCGAGCAATCATTACGATTATTTCGTTTCATTTATGAGAAGTGCCGTGCAAAGCATGATCACGCTAAGGATATTATCTGCTATATTTGCTGCTTATTTATTAAGACAAAACGATGCAAAGTACATGCACTAAACTAGATGCGTTTTTTCGAGTTGATGTGGGCATTGACTGTTCGCATGGATCGCGTCAGTATAGAATGTGCACTCCGTGGGTGTGGCCGCATTAACACTAATGAAGAGGCTCACAAACGACTGACATCTCTCTCTTTTCAAACAGATTACATAGAGAATATTTGTTTTTGATTTACATTATTTAAAATCTGACATTTCAGCATTTCTTAGACATATGTCTCATGTTTGTGTGATAAGTGTTCACTAAGATACAGTTCATTTTCTGAAGAGGATCTGAATGAACGTCACTGAGAGAGAGGCTGCAGATCGCGCATCATGTTTGTTTAGCAAAAAGCACAACATTTTGTTTTTATTGTGAGTGTACACAAATAAAAGTATATACTTAACAGATTATGATGTATAACACTTGCCTGAATGATAAAAAACGAGTTATTTGCGTCTCTTTGGCACTGATAAGAAACCAATCGAGGCTGTCACGCCGGCGTGATCTCCGACCTCTAGGGGTTAACCTTGATGTTGACTAGTCGCTGATAATGGCCCATAGAGGGCGCAACAGGATACAAAATCTTTGGAGTCCACTTTTACGACAGTTAAAATTACAAATAAATGCATACTCCGAGCGCAGAAATGTAGTCAAAACTGTTCTGTGATTGATAAATAAAATGGATTAGAAACTGAAAAGTTCTAGCATACGTTTCTTAGTAACTAAAACCCACTGCTTCACTATTAGTAAAGTTAGTTAATTCACATGCAATCTCTCTCTCTCTCTCACTAATGCATTCATATAAATGTAATCTTTACTGTGCTACTTTATCTGTGTCTGATTTAGAACGAGCAGAAATCTGTGAGAAATATAATGACCCCAAGACAAAAGTAAGAACTGATAAAAATAAGCTGTTATGTAGAAGCAATAGCCTTGTGTGTAATAGTGCTGTCAAATGCCATAGCTGTGCACAAGATAACCCACATTTGAGTCTCAGCTCAAGGTTCAGGTATATTTGTTCATTGATGACATCAGCGACTAGTCAACGTCGACTCTCCTTTAATCACATAAATGTCGACTTTAATAAGTCGTTTAAACCCCATTTCATATTGCGCTTTATCCCAGGTCATTGTAAACTCTGCTTTTAACCCCAGGTAGAGAAACGTTTTCACACTTTAGGGCTTTTCACACTGTGCTTAACTCCGGGTTATCATCATATGCAGTAAAAGAATGTGCAATGCTAGAGCTTTTATGTAAACCGGTCGTGTGCTGCTGCTGTGTTCATCCAATCAATAACACTGACACCGCAAATAAGGACGTTAACCTAGGGTTTAGGAATGTACAATATGAAGTGTCAATTTATGAATACCAAGGATTATTTGTTAATCCTGGGTGAATTATGACCAGTCTGTTGCATTATTTTCCTGTTACCACTGTGAAGCTGATTTGAAACAATCAACATTGTAAAAAAGCACTATATAAATAAGTCAAGTCACCTTTATTTATATAGCGCTTTTAACAAGTCCAATTGTTTCAAAGCAGCTTCACATTGTTAACAGGAAAATAATGCAAGAGAATTTGTACAGCCGTTCTGGTGAAACGGTGATGTTATCCAGCTAATTTCAAGTATCATATAGTGTCAATGCGGGCAGATCGGTAATATAGATGAAATTTAGGTGTCCCCAACTGAGCAAGCCAAAAGCCAGAGGCAACGGTGGCAAGGAACCAAAACTCCTTCAGGGTCAGAATGGAGAAAAAAAACCTTGGGAGAAACCAGCCTCAGTCGGGGTGCCAGTTCTCCTCGGGCCGACGAACAAACAGTGTATGATTTATGATTCTGGCAACATTGCAGGTCTTAAGTCATATTAGGTAAATAGATATTCGTAAGATTATTTGAAAGATTGGAGTCGTCACGCCGGAGACGGGTTTGAGGATGTCGTGTCGATGCGGCATTTACAGGGGGACATTTGAGATGCTCTCTGCAGACATTTCAGGGATGCGTTGGTCATGTCCAGGCGCAGGTCCACCATCTGATCTGGATACGGTCCTGATCCAGCTGACTGCAGTAAACCTCGGGATAAACAGAGAGACTAACATTAGCGTAGATGCCATTCTTCTTATGATGTAACGAGTACATCAGGTGTTATGGGAAGTGTTCCCGGTTCCGGCTGACCTAGTTAATGCAGCCTAACAATCATTTACTGATTTGAATAATAGAAATTGGTAATGTTCTGTGTGTAAGCCATAGTAAAGAGATGCGTTTTTAGTCTAGATTTAAACTGACAGAGTGTGTCTGCTTCCCGAACAATGCTAGGAAGACTGTTCCAGAGTTTAGGTGCTAAATAGGAAAAGGATCAACCGCCTGCAGTTGATTTTGATATTCTAGGGATTATCAACTGGCCAGAGTTTTGAGACTACAAAAGACGTGATGGAGTATAATGCGTTAAGAGTTCGCTCAAGTACTGGGGAGCTAAACCATTTAGTGCTTTGTAAGTAATAAGCAAGATTTTAAAATGTATACAATGTTTAACAGGGATACCAGTGCAGTGTTGACAGAACCGGGCTAATATGGTCATACTTTACTTACTTTAAATAAAGGTGACTTGACTTGACGATTTGAAATGTAAAGCAAGATAACCCAGGATTCAGTTTACCCAAGGTTTTTAATTACCCCGGGTTAACTATTTCAAGTGTGAAAAGCCCTTTTGTAATTTAGAAGCGGGGTTAGCTTATCTTTTACCTGGGGTTATATAAACTGTACACGTGATCCATTCAATGACACTGACACCGCAAATAATAATGTTAACCCAGGGTTTAGGAATGTAAAAACTTCCTGGCCCTGGGTAAATAATGAGCAATTTCAAACAATTACTCTGGGTTTTTATAATGACCCAGGGTTGATTTATTTGAAGTGTGAAAAGCCCTATTGTGGTGCAAATGTATTTTCTGCCATGTTATTTTAAATACTGCTTTGTGGTGCAGGTGGACTCCAAGATCTCTCTGGGCATTGCCGGTATCCTGATCGTGTTGAGTTCAGTGGCGTGTTCGCTAGGTATCTTCAGCTACATCGGCATCCCCCTCACACTTATCGTCATTGAGGTCATTCCCTTCCTCGTGCTGGCCGTGGGTGTGGACAACATCTTCATCATTGTGCAAACCTACCAGGTGCGTGGTGATGTCTTTACACGGCATCTAAATGTCCAGAGCAGATTTAGCTCAAACATGACATCCTGCTGTGGTTGTTTTCAGTTGACTTATTGCACTAAAATAGCTCAGAAGAGCATGTTTTAGTTCCTGATAAGTCTGGTTCCACTTCATCGTTCCTAAGATTGTTTATGGTTTAGGTTGTTTGCCTACATAAACTGCCAAGGTATACTTTTTTGTTTTCTTCAGAGAGATGAGCGAATGGCAGAGGAAGAGCTTCATCAGCAGATTGGTCGTATCCTTGGAGATGTGGCTCCCAGCATGTTCCTCTCTTCATTCTCTGAGACGGTTGCTTTCTTTTTAGGTATGTCGACCGTAGACCTGGAATTAACTTCTGTATGTTTATATGTGTGTACATGCTTTCCTGGTAAAGTATCAGTACTATAAAAAGGGGCATAGAATGTGATACTATAGTGCAATATCAGGTTAAATGAAAAAAAAAAAAAAATCACAATGTCAGTACATGTTAGATATGACAAAGAAGCTCTTCATAGAGTGAGACCTGTGATTCTCATTTCCCTTTCCAGATCATGACTATAGTTTGTGGTTGCATGTCTACAGGTGCCCTGTCCACCATGCCTGCGGTGAGGACGTTCTCTCTGTTCGCTGGTCTGGCCGTCTTTATTGACTTCCTCCTGCAGATCAGCTGCTTTGTGTCTCTGTTGGGCCTGGACATCCAGAGACAAGAGGTGAGAGGTCACAGCAGTTTTAGCTGTGCGAGGATAGAGAAGTAAAGGAATAGTTCACCCCAAAAATGACATTTTCCTGATAATTTCCTCACCCCGAGGCCATCTAAGATGTATATGACTTTCTTTCCTCAGGCAAAGATATTCGTCTTATGTTGTTTTTTTTTTATTTTTATTTCAGTCAAACCGGACTGATATATTGTGCTGTGTAAAGTTGCCTGATAGACCACAGCAAAAAACAGAAGGTTGTCTGTTCCGTTTCTTTAAGAAGATATACGCGCCTTTCATCTTAAAGGATTGGGTGCGCCCCCTGGTGGTAAGTGTAAAGCAACAAGACAAAACGGTACAACAGAAATGGCTCAATTCATTTGAATTACACTTGAATGCATTTGTCACAGAGAAGAGGTGACCATATATAACAATGCATAATATATTTTATATATTATATATTACATTATATTATAATACATTTGATTTAAGGTATAGATTTTATCTGTCAGTGTGTTTTATGGGAATTGAACCCATGACATTGATTTACCAGTTTAGTAAAACATGGCAATGATGTACAAATAGAGTTCATCCTCCAGTTCAGTGTGTTTTTTTTCTTTTCTTTTGATTCTCATCTACAGGTTGCTGTGTTTGTGGGAATGCTGTCATTTAGTATAGCCGTTGTTAATAAAGTGGAGATTGGACTTGAGCAGACGTTGTCCATGCCTGATGTATGTATATACCTTTCTTCATTCTTCACATATTTGGGTGATATGCACCAGTCATACTGTCCTATCGTCAGCCTGTGAAATCGCCGATACACGATATTACCGCAATAGAAATATTTCACCCAAAAGGCGAGCCTGTGGATATCACACACGCAATTTTATGCCGGTGAAGGAGTCTCAAACCACAGTCAATTATTCCCTGAAAGTGAAAGCAAAAACTGACTGAGCTTTTGCCATCTGGCGCTGCACACATTAATTCATTAATTCGAGAGCTGAATCTACCTCAACATATGCTGATAATAACAAAATGCTGACAAACAACGATGCTGCTTTCATCTTGGCTCAAACAACATCTGTACGAGAATGATGCGTCTCTTTTATAACAAGCACACCTGACAATTTGTGAATAGATCCCCTTGTTCAATTATTATTCAATTTTGTAGATTTGTAGTCTGTTTTAAAAATAAAATTCCTAAGAGTCCTCAATCCTTATAAGCACGTGTTGGTGTTGCAAGTGTGGTTATGTGGTGATGTCGTTATGAAATTAGGGAAGCCAAATGAATTGTAGGCCCTAATATTTATTTGATAATACTAGCCTAATAATATTAATAGGCTAATAATAGTAATAATTCTAGTAATATTTGAAATATTGATATTGTCAAAGGCATTAGTCATCGCCGATATCGTCGACACACAATACTATTGTCTCGGCACAACCCTAGTTGAAGCTTGTATTTCAGACATTTAGCAAACATTTGCATTCTGAAGAAGCTGAAAGGGGTCAGTGACAGAAATCGTCCTTGTCTCTGCCGCAGGACTCCTATATGTTGGATTACTTTAGGAATCTGAGTGAGTACCTGCACACCGGGCCACCCGTTTACTTCGTGGTAGAGGATGGACATGACTACAAAACGTCGGAGGGACAGAACGCGGTGTGTGGTGGAGTGGGCTGCAACAACAACTCTCTGGTCCAGCAAATTTATTCCGCTTCTCTCTTGAATAACTAGTGAGTGACACTTTTTGACTCCTTTTTAATGTTTGGAATTGGTTTTTATTTTTAGTATATTACATTTTTATTTTTAATTTATTTTTGTCATTTTCTTTATTAGTTTGTGTCTATATAGGTTATTCATTTTTTTTTTTTTTTTTTTTTTTTTTTTTTTTTTTTTTAAGTACATCAAGTTAAACTAAATGCCTTGGCAAATAGCTGAAATAAAAATAAATAATTTTTTAAATATTATTTCAATTAATGTTTATCTTATTTTAGCCAACTATAATAACCCTACAATAAACATATAGTTTTTTGCTTTATTTTATTAGTCCTTTAAGTGTAGGAAATTCCCAGAAAAGTTGCAGACTTTACTGACTGCTTTCAGATTTTGATTAACCTCTGTCAGATCAATATAGTAATATTCTGTGTCGCAATTTCAGTACTAAGATCAGCAACGTTCCATCGTCCTGGCTGGATGACTACTTTGACTGGGTGAAGCCGCAGTCGTCCTGCTGCAGATATTATAACTCCACGGGAGCTTTCTGCAATGCTTCAGGTAAACCATTATCCAGCGAATCAACAGAGCCCTGACCTCCACTGCTCCAGAGGACCTTTATACAGGGTGCTGCTTGTTAGTGCATTTTGACATCAGTTTCCACTGTAAAGATCACACAGTTCTTGGGTCTTTGAACTGACTCTTTCCGAATAGATTTCGATGGAATTATTTGTCATGATATACAGCTCTGGAAAAAAAATTAAGAGACCACTCCAAGTTCAGAAATCAATGTTAAGTGTCAATCTTAATTTTTTCCAGAGCTATATGTGCATGTATCATCACAATCAAAACATTTTTAGTATCAAAGTTTGATTTTTTTTTTTTTTTTTTTTTTTTTTTTTAATGGATAGTTCACCTAAAATATTAGAATTCTGTCATTTTAGGGTGTTTGTAGCTTTTAGTTTGGTTCTTTTGATCTGGGCCAAAAAAACATTGATACATTTAGTCCTGGTTCGCTTAGCATTCACACTTTAACAGAACCTTTAAAGGTGCACTATGTAACTTTTTCGTCAGCTAGAGGTCGCCTATTCAAAACAAAGGCATAGTTTGATGACGCCAAATTTGACCGCAGAATCTTGGGACATGTGGTCTTCACCTCACAGCTGGTGGAAAAGAATCGGGATAGGACTCGGGTAGAAATCATGTTCATGGATGCGATTATTAACGTTACTGTAGTATGAAGCAGAGCAGGGGCGAGTGTTGTGGAGCTGAACGAGGTCGCTGGAGCGATTGCTAATGAGAGACAAGTGCGACACTGCTCGCAAGCAGCGTGACTTATTTTGCCACAGTCGCCGACGCCATTTCTGCTTTTCCCATCATGAGTATGAGGTAACGCATCTCTGTTAATCATATTAGATACATCTGAGTGTGTTGAAAATTATGTTATGACATTACTCTGTGCGTTCGCTCAGCGGCTGCTATGACACTTGTTGTGTTGCACACTGCAGTGAGAGTAAAGCATTTCTGCAAAATAAAACCAGGAACCGATGGTAACGCAAGTATGACGCAATTGACAGGCAATTTTCCCACGATTTACAAATAGTTGGAAACATTTGTGATTTATTGTAAGTGCTCACTTGAACAATATATAACACTGGCCTAGTGGCTTTTGGATATTTTACTGAATTTTTTTTACAAAGTGCACCTTTAACACAGAAAAAGAAGAAAAAAAAAACGAACTTCTAAAACAATGCTGTGTGATGGGTTAAATGTGCTCGTTGTATGTACGTATGATGGAATTTTGATCAGCTGAGAACTCGTAAAGAGCTTATGAAATATGTAAAGGAGTCAAAACAGCAGCAGGAATCCCTCCGACATGCACACAAGCGAAGATCTGCTGCCAGAAGACGTGGTTCTGATGCCTGTACCAAACAGTGATGGGCAACATTGTGACTATTACGAGACTATTACATGTGTGAATTCACCCCTTACTTGCCTTCATGTTGTTCCAAATGTGTATGACTGCTGTGGGGGAAAAAAATGGTGACACAATTTTTGGATGAACTATTGCTTTTTCACTTCATCTTGATCATGATGTTTTTCTCCCTTTTATTTTTTCCCTGTCAGTGGTGGATAAGAGCTGTGTTCACTGCAGACCTATGACCACTAGTGGGAAGCAGAGGCCTAATGGTACAGAATTCATGCACTTCCTCCCCATGTTTCTCTCAGACAACCCAAATATCAAGTGTGGAAAAGGGTAAGTTTACTTTTTTCTACTGATCAGATTTGCCATCCAGTACATGTCCACCATCTGTTTAGTAACCATCACACTGTTGTTCACACGAATTGTACATTTTTGCTGAAGTCGCAAGCCCTGATTGGCAGATTGTGTATGATTTTCAGGGTGTAGGGTGCATTGGGTTTTTCTAGTAGTCCTAGAAAAAAAAGTTATGCACAATTAGCAAATCATTTAAATGTAGCAGTAAACTGGATTTTCACATACACAACTGTATATTTTTATTTATTTATTTAACCAGAAAGGTCCCGTTGAGATACAGTACCTCTTCTACCAGGGAGTCCTGGTCGAGATAAGCAGCACAAGACATAAATAGATGAGATGGTACAGATTTCATGTGTAGTATACCTTGAAGCTCATTCCATGTATATGGAGCATAATTAGAAAAAGCAGATCTATTTCTCTATGAAAAATTGGCATCTTGAGTAAACGTTTATCTGTTGATCTAGTATTATAGATACTAGTACAGTATGTCAACAAACTAGAAATATACTACGGTAATTTACCCAGTAAAGCTTTTAAATTAAAAAAATTGCATTTGGTTTTTCCAAAGTCCATTTTGTCATTTCATAAAAATTACAATAATGTGTACGGACACTTGCACCAGTAACAAATTGTAAAGCAGCATGATTGACTACATCCAATTTTTTTCAAAGTATTCAAAGGCACATACGTACATATATATGCGCCTGTCGCAATAATCAATATATCGATATATTGCACAATATATGTACATGACCTCAATAATTTTTTGTATTATGTGTTATGTTTACATGATAATGAATGTCACCAACATTTTACTCGATTGTGCAGTCATCTTGTATGTTTTTCGTGATGGAGGCGAAAGTGGTTCTCGGGCAGTTCCTTCATACGCAAAGTGGTTTTTGACAGGTGAAAAAAGGCGCCATTTGAGGCGTTATAGTGTTTTCCTGACAACTACTGACAGTTTGGAAGAGTAAGCCCAAATGGACTCGATTTCAAAGTCACAATCCCCTGTTCCGGTGCACATATAAATGTCAACACAGAATGACAAGTGTTAAAGCCGTTTCACAAGGGAAAATGTTTGACTATTTATTCAATTATTATTTTTTACCCTTAATTTCCATGATCTAAAGAATTAAAAGGTCATTTTTGGTTTTTTAAAAAGGTCTACTTGCATTATTATGCTGTTATATTAGGATTATATATTCAGTGGCATAAAATATTGTCTTAAAATGACAATGTTGTTTTGATAATCTGGAGCATGTGAAAATCATGTATTTAGTTTTTTTTTTGTGTGTTCAACACTAATTTTAGATTATCAAGAGAAGTCTGAAATGAATTTAAAAGTTCCATTGCGACTTTTAAAGATGGTGCCATTATATAGATGATAGTATCATCTGCTTAAAAGTGTACATTTGTTGGCTCTAATCCTACACCAAGTTCATTTATATAAATAGAAAATAAAATTGGTCCCAAAATTGATCCTTGAGGAACACCTTTCTTCTCTATTAAAGGGGTACAACATAATTGTCTATAGACACATCTATAGAATTCTTCCAATCAAATCCTTTTGAAAACCACTTCAACACTGTATAACTAAAACCTACACATTTAAGCCTTTGCAAAAGAAGATCATGATCCACAGAATCAAATGCTTTGGATAAATCAATATTTTTTTATCATACAATGAAGTAATGATGTCATTAGTGACTGACATTGCAGCAGTTATAATACTATGTCCTTGTCTAAAACCTGATTGAAATTCTGTGAAATATCCAATACTTTATTTTTGTGTTGTTTGTAAACTGTAAATGTTCTTCAACTACCTTTTAAGCAACCTTGGTGCTTGTGGAAAGGCACCATAAAAATAAAACTTCTATTACTTTTAACCATTTGTTGGCAGACATTCGTTTCACAGAAATCTACACACATCTCTGCCAATTCTTTCTGTATTTGTTCAAGTGTTTTTGTCAGACTTCTGCACTTGCATTATTTGAATTTTCATAGTGCAAACATTTCTCAATTATTAATTGCCAAAAATAAATAAATAGTCTTTTTTTTTTTTTTACATTTAAACATTTAACATTACTTTAAATTATTAATTACTCCTCCTTTTCTTACCTGCGCAGTGGTCATGCTGCGTACAGCACTGCTGTGGATCTCAAAGACAACAACACTGACGTAGGCGCCACGTACTTTATGAGCTATCACACCATCTTACAAACATCAGCTGACTTCATTGACGCCATGAAGATGGCCCGACAGCTTACAGACAACATCACGCAGGCCCTTAATCCGCATGGCAAGAGTTACCGTGTCTTCCCTTACAGGTAAACATACCTTGATCATGAGGCGTCTTGCTGTCATTTAAGCCTACCAAAGATGCATTGCTTTTTCAAGGTGTATCACTGGGCTAAACCATCCTTACTGTTGAGCCCTTCACACGAACTTGGAAAAAAGATCTTTTTTGGTCTGAAATAAGGATCCCTACATAGCAGCAGAGTTAGTCACATGGAAAGTTCAGGGAAGCAAAGATCATCCTTAGTGACCTACTTCCATAAACGGTGGTGAAATTGTGCAAATGTATGATAAACATAAAACTCTCTGAATGCAAACGAGTGTGTCCTGCACATGAGTCAGTTATTTTTTTAAGGGCTCACCATATCTAGTTTTTATTATTTTATAATTACTAGGATTGTCAGTTTAACATATTAAGTAATGAACTCAATCATCATGGCCCCTGACCCATTTTTTTTTTTCTTTCCTTCTCCCATGTACAGCATATTCTACGTCTTCTATGAGCAGTACCTCACTATCGTCAATGACACTGCCTTTAACCTTGGTATGTCACTGATGGCCATCTTTGTGGTGTCTACGGTGCTCTTGGGCTTCGAGCTGTGGTCGGCAGTGCTGGTGACCTTCACCATTGCCATGATCCTGGTCAACATGTTCGGAGTCATGTGGCTGTGGAATATCAGCCTCAACGCCGTCTCACTGGTCAACCTTGTCATGGTGAGTTAACAAACAGGCTGTGGAATTGCTAATACTATGATATACGACATTTGAAGCACTTTATTAGGAGTGCTCGTTTCCTTGGTTTTGATTTTCAACAATTACCATCGAAAATCATGTAATTATTTGTGGAGAAATATTTTTGTTTTTTGCAGAGTTGTGGCATATCCGTGGAGTTCTGCAGTCATATAGTGAGGGCTTTCTCTGTCAGCACGAGGAGCTCGAGGGTGGAACGGGCAGAGGAGGCGCTGGCACACATGGGCAGCTCTGTGAGTCATGTTTCCTACTGCTGGAGAAATGAGACCTACACAAACATACACAAACTACATAATGAGTGTAATGAAAAGCCTTCTAACATGCTGATGTGGCTCCGCAGGTGTTTAGCGGCATTACCCTCACTAAATTTGGTGGGATCCTGATTCTCGCCCTGTCCAAATCCCAGATCTTCCAGATTTTCTACTTCCGCATGTATCTTGCAATAGTCCTGCTAGGAGCCTCTCACGGCCTCATCTTCCTGCCTGTATTACTCAGTTATGCAGGTAAATTTTAAAATAATTTGTTAAATAGTATAAGTTCCATGGTTTTAATTAAAAGTTTAATTATAATAAAGTTTTAATTTAGGGGGAAAAAAATTTATCAGACTTGTAATAATTTGTTAAAGGTGCAGTGTGTAAATTTTAGTGGCATCTAGCGGTGAGATTGTGAATTGCAATTGCCCACTGCTCACCCCTCCCTCTCGAAGCACATAGAGAAGCTGCGGTGGCCAACACAGGACAAAAATGTGAGAGTGACTAGCACTCTTAAGAGAAGTTTGTCCGTTTAGGGCTAGTGTAGAAACATGATGGCGCAAAATTGCGATTTCACTGTAAGGGGACCCGCAGTGTATGTAGATAGAAATGGCTCATTCTAAGGTAATAAAGACATAAAGCTACATTTATGTAAACAGTTATGTTTATTATATTGTGTTTCTATCAATAGATCCTCATAAATATTACACACTGCACCTTTACATTTTATAAGTTCCATGATTTCATTCAAACAGCCTTTTAATGATTTGTTAAATTGTGTAAGTTCAATGATTTTAATTAATTAGTTTAGTTTTAATTAAATTATAATAGTTTTAATTTAGGAAAAAAAAGCAGCTTTCTGAAGGATTCAAAATGATAAAAATGTCTTTTGATTTGACGAAAGACATTCTAAAAGGGTTCTTTTCTTTTTGCAGGCCCATCTGCAAATAAAGCAAAAGTCATGGCTGCTCACAACAGGTTAGTGGGTTCAGAGAGAGAGCGACTCATCTACTAACGGCTCTGTGATGCTGAACGGCAGCAGACGACGCCAGCTTTACATTTTCATGTTACACGCATAGGAACATTCTTTGGCAGACTTGCCTCAAGACTCTCCTCTGGGCATACAGAAGGTCTTTTTTTCACAGCTTTTCCTTTCAACATCCACCAAATAAACCTGACCGCTGAAGGACAGACTTGGAGGATCCTTTTAGTATTGATATGATACAGTAAGGAGAGTCTGTATGTGGAAAAGACAAGTCATTCCTTCAATATGTGTGTGTAAACATCCGAAACAAGCTGTAACCACATGTAACGCTGCAGTCATTGTGGTAAACCAACCAAGACAACAAAGGAGACGAAAGTAGCAAGAGGGCAAAATTTTTTTGTTTGTTTTGTATAAATGTGTATTAGAAATGTATGACTAATCATTTTTATTTATTTGTGTGAAATTCCTTTTCTTTATTTCTTTGTTAGCATATTTCATTTAATTACTGTCAAATTCACAAATAACGAAAGAACGGTTTACAATGAGCCACGATGGACAATCTCTTGATGTATTGTGATGCTATGACAGGAAGTACGTTACACTAGTGGCTAGCAGTTTTCTGCTAGTGCTACCAGAACTGTGTGGTTTTCAGGCAGTAAAACAACTTTAGTCTTAGCTAATTTAACTAAGTTGGGAAAATGGGTTGCAGTGGGACATAATAAACATTTCTTTTTTTTTTTTTTTTAAATGTTTACTTAGAAGTTGTTGTGTTCCGCATTAATTGGCATTGACATGCTAAGAAAGGGAGTGTTCGCATTAATGTAACCACTAGGCTAGACTGAGGTTTATTTAACTAAAACACAAGTGTACACTTTGGCATCGCAGTTCGGTGTAAACTCAAGTTCCTCAGGATTTGCCTGCTTAATTCAGTTACACAGTGTAGCTTCAGAAAGGCTGCTAAACAGGTTTGTTACCTCATAAATGTGGTTGGGGGAACACTATTGAATCAAAGTTTGAGGCAAAAATTCTTTGGCAAACTAACAAATAGTTATTTTATTATGAAGATGATTTGGGATTGATGTGGACTGTGGGAAGGATGTGTAGTTCCAAGGAGAAATTTTCACTGTCAGTGGTTGTTGGCAACATTTATGAAAACTTTTTTAAGACCGATTATGTATGTCTCATAAATGTAATAAAGTTTGTGTTTTATGGGTAACAGACTTTGATTTGAAGAATTTTTGAAATAAAGTACGGCTACTAATTTGTAATAAATGGAGATTGTTTCATTTGTGCTTGTCCACCCTTGTGAAAAAGTACACAATAGCATACATTTCACACACACACGTGTGTGTGTGTGTGTGTGTATATATATATATATATATATAAACCTGATTCTGACACTACAAATTGTGAATAAAAACAGAATGCAATGATGTGGTTTCAATATTTTATTCAGAATACAACATAGATGACATATCAAATGTTTAAACTGAGAAAATGTATAATTTTAAGGAAAAAATAAGTTGATTTTAAATTTAATGGCATCAGCACATCTCAAAAAAGTTGGGACAAGGCCATGTTTACTACGGTGTGGCATCCCCTCTTCTTTTTATAACAGTCTGCAAACGTCTGGGGACTGAGACAAGTTGCTCAAGTTTAGGAATAGGAATGTTGTCCCATTCTTGTCTAATACAGGCTTCTAGTTGCTCAACTGTCTTAGGTCTTCTTTGTCGCATCTTCCTCTTTATGATGGGCCAAATGTTTTCTATGAGTGAAAGATCTGGACTACAGGCTGGCCATTTCAGTACCCGGATCATCCTCCTACACAGCCATGAAGTTGTAATTGATGCAGTATGTGGTCTGGCATTGTCATGTTGGAAAATGCAAGGTTTTCCCTGAAAGAGACGACGTCTGGATGGGAGCATATGTTGTTCTAGAACTTGGATATACCTTTCAGCATTGATGGTGCCTTTCCAGATGTGCAAGCTGCCTATGCCACACACACTCATGCAACCCCATACCATCAGAGATGCAGGCTTCTGAACTGAGCGCTGATAACAACTTGGGTTGTCCTTGTCCTCTTCAGTCCGGATGACATGGCGTCCCAGTTTTCCAAAAAGGACTTCAAATTTTGATTCGTCTGACCACAGAACAGTTTTCTACTTTGCCACAGTCCATTTTAAATGAGCCTTGGCCCAGAGAAAACGCCTGTGCTTCTGGATCATGTTTAGATATGGCTTCTTTTTTGACCTATAGAGTTTTAGCCGGCAACGGTGAATGGCACGGTGGATTGTGTTCACCAACAATGTTTTCTGGAAGTATTCCTGAGCCCATGTTGTGATTTCTATTACAGTAGCATTCCTGTATGTGATGCAGTGCCGTCTAAGGGCCCGAAGATCACGGGCATCCAGTATGGTTTTCCAGCTTTGACCCTTACGCACAGAGATTGTTCCAGATTCTCTGAATCTTTGGATGATATTATACACTGTAGATGATGATAACTTCAAACTCTTTGCATTTTTTCTCTGAGAAACTCCTTTCTGATATTGCTCCACTATTTTTGGCCGCAGCATTGGGGGAATTGGTGATCCTCTGCCCATCTTGACTTCTGAGAGACACTGCCACTCTGAGAGGCTCTTTTTATACCCAATCATGTTGCCAATTGACCTAATAAGCTGCAAATTGGTCCTCCAGCTGTTCCTTATATGTACATTTAACTTTTCCGGCCTCTTATTGCTACCTGTCCCAACTTTTTTGGAATGTGTAGCTCTCATGAAATCCAAAATGAGCCAATATTTGGCATGACATTTCAAAATGTCTCACTTTCAACATTTGATATGTTATCTATATTCTATTGTGAAATAAGATATAAGTTTATGAGATCTGTAAATTATTGCATTCCTTTTTTATTCGCAATTTGTATAGTACAAATTGAAGTTCACACTAAGTGTCGCCAGCATTCAAAACGCACTTCATTTTCACAAGAGCAGTAGGCCTACGTCAGTAAGAAACATGAAGATTTTTTAAGAAATAAAAGGGGTTTGAGTGGGCAATAGATTCAATATAACACCTTTAATGATACATATATGCTATTATGTGAAGTATATTTCTTTCACGTGTCTTTTTTGGAAGTTGCAGGGGATTCTGACATTTCATCAGTCCAGAGTCATTCACAAGCTGCACGTGCGACAAGAGAGTTGCTTCATCGCTGACAAACAACAGAAGACATTAATTTTGCAACCCTTGTTTCCCCTACACTGAATTGCAGGTAAATATCCACCTCATTCAGTGCTCTTTTTGTTTTCTTAAGTATCCCGTTTCTATTTCAGCGTGAGAAAAGCTGTAAACGATTCAGTTCGTGAGTGAACCGTCCGAATGAATCAAACTGAATCATTAACCATTTTTAAAAGCCGTTTGGATGAATATTCGAATTTGGTATTGCTAGTTCTGATTCTAAACATCTGATAGAAAATAAACAGCATGATTGCCAAAATATTATCAGGAAAAATTCTCAGGTAGTACTGTCAGACAAGAATTTATCAGCTATATTTTTATTTTAACCGTGCGATGGCGCCAGATACCCTTTAATCGGTACTGACAGGCCTAATGAATCAGTGCCCTACACAATATCCATATGACCTACTTCTCACATCTGTGGATACATTACAGATGCATTTATTAGCATTTTGTATAACTTTTATGATGTTAGTACAACCCCTCCATTTTTCTTAACATTAAATGATGTTTGTCATGCGGACACGGTCCAAGAGAGCATTAAAATGGCTTTGGAAAAACAGAATTATGTTAAAACACAAACATTATAATAGTACTGATAAAAGAACAGCTCTGACCTGAGCCAACTAAGCCTTCTAAGAGTTGTTGTTATACTAGCTGCCAATTCATCATTTATTAACATGTTTCTTTCTTGCCCCATGTGGTGGAGAGACAATTAAATATTGATTTCCTCTGGTTTAGGCTGGCAGTAAAGATAGGGTTCTTGTTTTTTATGTAACATTTTGGATTGGCCCTTCTGAGACCCCACTAGCAAGCAGGAGTAGACAGAAAGTGAGGTGTTTCGCTTATGTTAAAGGGATAGTCCACCCAAAAATTACAATTCTGTCATCATTTACTCACCCTCATGTCGTCCCTTCTGCTAAACACAAGATATTTTAAAGAATGTTGGTAGTCAAACAGTTGACGATAGCATTGACTTCCATGGTATTTTTTCCTACTATGGACGTCAATGGCTACCATCAACTATTTGAAAGGGGAAAAAAATCTACGAGGAATGAAATCAGTTCACATTACAAAAGTGCTGAGTTTTGTTCGAAAGGCTGTAGGAGTCTTACATCTGCCTCCCACTATATGACCTTGGCAATTTTTGGACCTTACAGTTTCAAGCCAGCATTCTCTTTTCTTTTTTTCCCCTTTATTCATTCTTGCACTCTTTCCAAAAATGCCTGAAATTATGCTATGATTAAGGTTGTAACAAAACCAATGTTATTTTATTCTTCTGCAAAATGTAGGCATTGAAATGCACTGTCACTGTGAATGCTGTTATTGGTGTTCATTAGGCGTTAAAGGAGAACACTCAAATTGCGAAATACGGCACAGTTTGCAAACTTACCATTTTTAAGTTTCAGTTCTGTCACAAAGGCCCTATAGTTTGAAGCAAAGTGTATGATTGCAGAAAAACAATATATGTATTGAACATTGATGGAGCAACAGATTTTGTGTGAAAATAAATCATGTTTAATAATATCAAAATTAATACTTGTTCAAAACAATCATGTTAGCAAAGTTTGTAATAAATTCATCTTTCATCATTAAAATATGTTAATATAAAAATATTATTTAAAAAATAAAAATAAAGATTCTGAAAGCATTAAAGGAGATCCCATAATCATTTAATATAGATTTACAGTAGTAATATTAAATCATATTTTATCAATTAATAATACATTATAAATATGGTTATTATCTCTAAGGTGGACACCCAACTTAAAGGAATAGTTCACTTCAAAATTAACATTTCCTGATATTTTACTCACCCCCATCTCATCCAAGGTGTCCGTGTCTTTCTTTCTTCAGTCAAAAATAAATTAAGTATTTTGAGGAAAACATTCCAGGATTTTTCTCCACATTATAGACTTCTATGGCAACCAAAATAAGGTCACGCTAGACGTAGGCGGAAGTACCACCCCAAGCGAACATGCGAGGACTGATACAAATGCCCTTTACCAAAAAACACTCCATCTTCAACTTCAAAATCGTCCGACATCGTTGCTTTACCTTTTTTTTTGCTGAAGGACACTTGTATTAGTCTTTGCATGTGCGCTTTGTAAACACGGGGGCGGTACGTCCGCCTACGTCTAGTGTGACCGTTCCGCCGTGATTATGCAATCCGTGGCGAAAAGTAAACCTGTAAACCTGCTGATACAGTAAACCTGCTGATACCTGTTAATACAGTAAACATGCTGATACAGTTAACCTGCTGCTACAGTAAACCTGCTGATACAGTTAACCTGCTAGTACAGTAAACCTAACACAGTAAACCTGTTGATACAGTTAACCTGCTAATACAGTAAACCTGCTGATACAGTAAACCTGCTGATACAGTAAACATGCTGATACAGTTAACCTGCTGATACAGTAAACCTGCTGATACCGTTAACCTGCTGATACCGTTAACCTGCTGATACAGTAAACCTGCTGATACAGTTAACCTGCTAATACAGTAAACCTGCTGATACAGTTAACCTGCTAATACAGTAAACCTGCTGATACAGTAAACCTGCTGATACAGTCAACCTGCTAATACAGTAAACATGCTGATACAGTTAACCTGCTGATACAGTAAACCTGCTGATACAGTAAACCTAATACAGTAAACCTGCTGATACAGTAAACCTAATATAGTAAACCTGCTGATACAGTTAACCTGCTAATATAGTAAACCTGCTGATACAGTTAACCTGCTGATACAGTAAACCTGCTGATACAGTAAACCTAATACAGTAAACCTGCTGATACAGTAAACCTAATGATACCTGCTAATACAGTAAACCTGCTAATACAGTAAACCTGCTGATACAGTAAACCTGCTGATACAGTAAACCTGCTGATACAGTAAACCTGCTGATACATTTAACCTGCTGATACAGTAAACCTGCTGATACAGTAAACCTAATACAGTTAACCTGCTGATACAGTAAACTTGCTGATACAGTTAACCTGCTAATACAGTAAACCTGCTGATACAGTTAACCTGCTGATACAGTAAACCTGCTGATACAGTAAACCTGCTAATACAGTTAACCTGCTAATACAGTAAACCTGCTGATACAGTAAACCTAATACAGTAAACCTGCTGATACCTGCTAATACAGATAACCTGCTGATACAGTAAACCTGCTGATAGAGTGAACCTAATACAGTAAACCTGCTGATACAGTAAACCTGTTGATACAGTAAACCTGCTGATACAGTTAACCTGCTGATACCTGCTAATACAGTAAACCTGCTGATACAGTAAACCTGCTTATACAGTTAACCTGCTGATATAGTGAACCTAATATAGTTAACCTGCTGATACAGTAAACCTGCTGATACAGTTAACCTGCTGATACAGTAAACCTAATACAGTAAACCTGCTGATACAGTAAACCTGCTGATACAGTTAACCTGCTGATACAGTAAACCTGTTGATACAGTTAACCTGCTGATTCAGTAAACCTGCTGATACATTAAACCTGCTGATGCAGTAAACCTGCTGATAAAGTAAACCTGCTGATACAGTAAACCTAATACAGTAAACCTGCTGATACAGTAAACCTAATACAGTAAACCTGCTGATACAGTTAACCTGCTAGTACAGTAAACCTAACACAGTAAACCTGCTGATATAGTAAACCTGCTGATACAGTACACCTGTTGATACAGTAAACCTGCTGATACAGTACACCTGCTGATACAGTAAACCTGCTGATACAGTACACCTGTTGATACAGTAAACCTGCTGATACAGTACACCTGTTGATACAGTAAACCTGCTGATACAGTAAACCTAATACAGTACACCTGCTGATACAGGAAACCTGCTGATACAGTAAACCTAATACAGTACACCTGCTGATACAGTACACCTGCTGATACAGGTAACCTGCTGATACAGTAAACCTAATACAGTAAACCTGCTTATACAGTTAACCTGCTGATACAGTAAACCTAATATAGTTAACCTGCTGATACAGTTAACCTGCTAATACAGTAAACCTGCTGATACAGTAAACCTGCTGATACAGTAAACCTAATACAGTAAACCTGCTGATACCTGCTAATACAGATAACCTGCTGATACAGTAAACCTGCTGATAGAGTGAACCTAATACAGTAAACCTGCTGATACAGTAAACCTGTTGATACAGTAAACCTGCTGATACAGTTAACCTGCTGATACCTGCTAATACAGTATACCTGCTGATACAGTAAACCTGCTTATACAGTTAACCTGCTGATACAGTAAACCTAATATAGTTAACCTGCTGATACAGTAAACCTGCTGATACAGTTAACCTGCTGATACAGTAAACCTAATACAGTAAACCTGCTGATACAGTAAACCTGCTGATACAGTAAACATACTCATACAGTAAACCTGCTGATACCGTTAACCTGCTGATACTGTATACCTGCTGATACAGTAAACATACTGATACAGTAAACCTGCTGATACAGTTAACCTGCTGATACAGTTAACCTGCTGATACAGTTAACCTGCTGATACAGTAAACCTAATACAGTACACCTGCTGATACTGTATACCTGCTAATACAGTAAACCTGCTGATACAGTAAACATACTCATACAGTAAACCTGCTGATACCGTTAACCTGCTGATACAGTAAACCTAATACAGTACACCTGCTGATACTGTATACCTGCTAATACAGTAAACCTGCTGATACAGTAAACATACTCATACAGTAAACCTGCTGATACCGTTAACCTGCTGATACTGTATACCTGCTGATACAGTAAACATACTGATACAGTAAACCTGCTGATACAGTAAACCTGTTGATACAGTTAACCTGCTGATACAGTTAACCTGCTGATACAGTAAACCTGCTGATACAGTAAACCTAATACAGTACACCTGCTGATACTGTATACCTGCTAATACAGTAAACCTGCTGATACAGTAAACATACTCATACAGTAAACCTGCTGATACCGTTAACCTGCTGATACAGTAAACCTAATACAGTACACCTGCTGATACTGTATACCTGCTAATACAGTAAACCTGCTGATACAGTAAACATACTCATACAGTAAACCTGCTGATACCGTTAACCTGCTGATACTGTATACCTGCTGATACAGTAAACATACTGATACAGTAAACCTGCTAATACAGTAAACCTGCTGATACAGTAAACCTGCTGATACAGTTAACCTGCTGATACAGTTAACCTGCTGATACAGTAAACCTGCTGATACAGTTAACCTGCTGATACCTGCTAATACAGTAAACCTGCTGATACAGTAAACCTGCTTATACAGTTAACCTGCTGATACAGTAAACCTAATATAGTTAACCTGCTGATACAGTAAACCTGCTGATACAGTTAACCTGCTGATACAGTAAACCTAATACAGTAAACCTGCTGATACAGTAAACCTGCTGATACAGTAAACCTAATACAGTACACCTGCTGATACTGTATACCTGCTAATACAGTAAACCTGCTGATACAGTAAACATACTCATACAGTAAACCTGCTGATACCGTTAACCTGCTGATACTGTATACCTGCTGATACAGTAAACATACTGATACAGTAAACCTGCTGATACAGTAAACCTGCTAATACAGTTAACCTGCTAATACAGTAAACCTGCTGATACAGTTAACCTGCTGATACAGTAAACCTGCTGATACAGTTAACCTGCTGATACAGTAAACCTGCTGATACAATAAACCTGCTGATACAGTTAACCTGCTGATACAGTAAACCTGCTGATACAGTAAACCTAATACAGTAAACCTGCTGATACAGTAAACCTAATACAGTTAACCTGCTGATACAGTAAACCTGCTGATACAGTTAACCTGCTAATACAGTAAACCTGCTGATACAGTAAACCTAATACAGTAAACCTGCTGATACAGTGAACCTAATACAGTTAACCTGCTGATACAGTAAACCTGCTGATACAGTTAACCTGCTGATACAGTAAACCTGCTGATACAGTAAACCTGTTGATACAGTAAACCTAATACAGTAAACCTGCTGATACCTGCTAATACAGATAACCTGCTGATACAGTAAACCTGCTGATAGAGTGAACCTAATACAGTAAACCTGCTGATACAGTAAACCTGCTGATACAGTAAACCTGCTGATACAGTTAACCTGCTGATACCTGCTAATACAGTAAACCTGCTGATACAGTAAACCTGCTTATACAGTTAACCTGCTGATACAGTAAACCTAATATAGTTAACCTGCTGATACAGTAAACCTGCTGATACAGTTAACCTGCTGATACAGTAAACCTGCTGATACAGTAAACCTGCTGATACAGTAAACCTGTTGATACATTTAACCTGCTGATTCAGTAAACCTGCTGATACATTAAACCTGCTGATGCAGTAAACCTGCTGATACAGTTAACCTGCTGATACAGTTAACCTGCTGATACAATAAACCTGCTGATACAGTTAACCTGCTGATACAGTAAACCTGCTGATACAGTAAACCTAATACAGTAAACCTGCTGATACAGTAAACCTGCTGATACAGTTAACCTGCTGATACAGTAAACCTAATACAGTAAACCTGCTGATACAGTAAACCTAATACAGTTAACCTGCTGATACAGTAAACCTGCTGATACAGTTAACCTGCTAATACAGTAAACCTGCTGATACAGTAAACCTAATACAGTAAACCTGCTGATACAGTTAACCTGCTGATACCTGCTAATACAGTTAACCTGCTGATACAATAAACCTGCTGATACAGTTAACCTGCTGATACAGTAAACCTGCTGATACAGTAAACCTAATACAGTAAACCTGCTGATACAGTAAACCTGCTGATACAGTTAACCTGCTGATACAGTAAACCTAATACAGTAAAACCTGCTGATACAGTAAACCTAATACAGTTAACCTGCTGATACAGTAAACCTGCTGATACAGTTAACCTGCTAATACAGTAAACCTGCTGATACAGTAAACCTAATACAGTAAACCTGCTGATACAGTAAACCTAATACAGTTAACCTGCTGATACAGTAAACCTGCTAATACAGTTAACCTGCTAATACAGTAAACCTGCTGATACAGTAAACCTGCTGATACAGTAAACCTGCTGATACAGTAAACCTAATACAGTAAACCTGCTGATACCTGCTAATACAGATAACCTGCTGATACAGTAAACCTGCTGATAGAGTGAACCTAATACAGTAAACCTGCTGATACAGTAAACCTGTTGATACAGTAAACCTGCTGATACAGTTAACCTGCTGATACCTGCTAATACAGTAAACCTGCTGATACAGTAAACCTGCTTATACAGTTAACCTGCTGATACAGTAAACCTAATATAGTTAACCTGCTGATACAGTAATCCTGCTGATACAGTAAACCTGCTTATACAGTTAACCTGCTGATACAGTAAACCTAATATAGTTAACCTGCTGATACAGTAAACCTGCTGATACAGTTAACCTGCTGATACAGTAAACCTAATACAGTAAACCTGCTGATACAGTTAACCTGCTAATACAGTAAACCTGCTGATACAGTAAACCTGCTGATACAGTAAACCTAATACAGTAAACCTGCTGATACCTGCTAATACAGATAACCTGCTGATACAGTAAACCTGCTGATACAGTAAACCTGTTGATACAGTAAACCTGCTGATACAGTTAACCTGCTGATACCTGCTAATACAGTAAACCTGCTGATACAGTAAACCTGCTTATACAGTTAACCTGCTGATACAGTAAACCTAATATAGTTAACCTGCTGATACAGTAAACCTGCTGATACAGTAAACCTGCTGATACAGTTAACCTGCTGATACAGTAAACCTAATACAGTAAATCTGCTGATACAGTAGACCTGCTGATACAGTTAACCTGCTGATACAGTAAACCTGCTGATACAGTAAACCTAATACAGTTAACCTGCTGATACATTAAACCTGCTGATGCAGTAAATCTGCTGATAAAGCAAACTTGCTGATACAGTTAACCTGCTGATACAGTTAACCTGCTGATACAGTAAACCTAATACAGTAAACCTGCTGATACAGTTAACCTGCTGATTCAGTAAACCTGCTGATAAAGCAAACTTGCTGATACAGTTAACCTGATGATACAGTTAACCTGCTGATACAGTAAACCTAATACAGTAAACCTGCTGATACAGTAAACCTAATACAGTAAACCTGCTGATACAGTTAACCTGCTAGTACAGTAAACCTAACACAGTAAACCTGCTGATACAGTAAACCTGCTGATACAGTACACCTGCTGATACAGTACACCTGCTGATACAGTACACCTGTTGATACAGTAAACCTGCTGATACAGTATACCTGTTGATACAGTAAACCTGCTGATACAGTAAACCTAATACAGTACACCTGCTGATACAGGAAACCTGCTGATACAGTAAACCTAATACAGTACACCTGCTGATACAGTAAACCTGCTGATACAGTAAACCTGCTGATACAGTAAACCTAATACAGTAAACCTGCTGATACCTGCTAATACAGATAACCTGCTGATACAGTAAACCTGCTGATACAGTAAACCTGTTGATACAGTAAACCTGCTGATACAGTTAACCTGCTGATACCTGCTAATACAGTAAACCTGCTGATACAGTAAACCTGCTTATACAGTTAACCTGCTGATACAGTAAACCTAATATAGTTAACCTGCTGATACAGTAAACCTGCTGATACAGTTAACCTGCTGATACAGTAAACCTAATACAGTAAATCTGCTGATACAGTAGACCTGCTGATACAGTTAACCTGCTGATACAGTAAACCTGCTGATACAGTAAACCTAATACAGTTAACCTGCTGATACATTAAACCTGCTGATGCAGTAAATCTGCTGATAAAGCAAACTTGCTGATACAGTTAACCTGCTGATACAGTTAACCTGCTGATACAGTAAACATAATACAGTAAACCTGCTGATACAGTTAACCTGCTGATTCAGTAAACCTGCTGATAAAGCAAACTTGCTGATACAGTTAACCTGATGATACAGTTAACCTGCTGATACAGTAAACCTAATACAGTAAACCTGCTGATACAGTAAACCTAATACAGTAAACCTGCTGATACAGTTAACCTGCTAGTACAGTAAACCTAACACAGTAAACCTGCTGATACAGTACACCTGCTGATACAGTACACCTGCTGATACAGTAAACCTGCTGATACAGTACACCTGTTGATACAGTAAACCTGCTGATACAGTATACCTGTTGATACAGTAAACCTGCTGATACAGTAAACCTAATACAGTACACCTGCTGATACAGGAAACCTGCTGATACAGTAAACCTAATACAGTACACCTGCTGATACAGTAAACCTGCTGATACAGTACACCTGTTGATACAGGTAACCTGCTGATACAGTAAACCTAATACAGTACACCTGCTGATATTGTATACCTGCTAATACAGTAAACCTGCTGATACAGTAAACATACTCATACAGTTAACCTGCTGATACAGTTAACCTGCTGATACCGTTAACCTGCTGATACTGTATACCTGCTGATACAGTAAACATACTGATACAGTAAACCTGCTGATACAGTAAACCTGCTAATACAGTTAAATACAGTAAACCTGCTGATACAGTAAACCTGCTACAGATACAGTAAACCTGCTGATACAGTAAACCTAATACAGTAAACCTGCTGATACAGTAAACCTAATACAGTAAACCTGCTGATACAGATACAGTAAACCTGCTGATACAGTTAACCTGCTGATACAGTAAACCTGCTGATACAGTAAACCTGCTGATACAGTAAACCTGCTGATACAGTAAACCTGCTGATACAGTTAACCTGCTGATACAGTAAAACCTGCTGATGCAGTAAACCTGATACTGATACAGTAAACCCTGCTGATACAGTTAACCTGCTGATACAGTAAACCTGCTGATGCAGTAAACCTAATACAGTTAACCTGCTGATGATACAGTAAACCTAATACAGTAAACCTGCTGATACAGTAAACCTAATACAGTAAACCTGCTGATACAGTAAACCTGCTGAAACCTGCTGATACAGTAAACCTAATACAGTTAACCTGCTGATACAGTATACCTGTTGATACAGTAAACCTGCTGATACAGTACACCTGTTGATACAGTAAACCTGCTGATACAGTAAACCTGCTGATACAGTTAACCTGTTGATACAGTTAACCTGCTGATACAGTAAACCTGCTGATGCTGATACAGTAAACCTGCTGATACAGTAAACCTGCTGATACAGTAAACCTGCTGATGATACAGTTAAAACCTGCTACAGTAAACCTGCTGATACAGTTAACCTGCTGATACAGTTAACCTGCTGATACAGTAAACCTGCTGATACAGTAAACCTGCTGATACAGTTAACCTGCTGATACAGTAAACTGCTAGTAAACCTGCTGATATAGTTAACCTGCTGCTGATACAGTAAACCTGCTGATACAGTTAACCTGCTGATACAGTAAACCTAATACAGTAAATCTGCTGATACAGTAGACCTGCTGATACAGTTAACCTGCTGATACAGTAAACCTGCTGCTGATACAGTAAACCCTAATACAGTTAACCTGCTGATACATTAAACCTGCTGATGCAGTAAATCTGCTGATAAAGCAAACTTGCTGATACAGTTAACCTGCTGATACAGTTAACCTGCTGATACAGTAAACCTAATACAGTAAACCTGCTGATACAGTTAACCTGCTGATTCAGTAAACCTGCTGATAAAGCAAACTTGCTGATACAGTTAACCTGATGATACAGTTAACCTGCTGATACAGTAAACCTAATACAGTAAACCTGCTGATACAGTAAACCTAATACAGTAAACCTGCTGATACAGTTAACCTGCTAGTACAGTAAACCTAACACAGTAAACCTGCTGATACAGTAAACCTGCTGATACAGTACACCTGCTGATACAGTACACCTGCTGATACAGTAAACCTGCTGATACAGTACACCTGTTGATACAGTAAACCTGCTGATACAGTATACCTGTTGATACAGTAAACCTGCTGATACAGTAAACCTAATACAGTACACCTGCTGATACAGGAAACCTGCTGATACAGTAAACCTAATACAGTACACCTGCTGATACAGTAAACCTGCTGATACAGTACACCTGTTGATACAGGTAACCTGCTGATACAGTAAACCTAATACAGTACACCTGCTGATATTGTATACCTGCTAATACAGTAAACCTGCTGATACAGTAAACATACTCATACAGTTAACCTGCTGATACAGTTAACCTGCTGATACCGTTAACCTGCTGATACTGTATACCTGCTGATACAGTAAACATACTGATACAGTAAACCTGCTGATACAGTAAACCTGCTAATACAGTTAACCTGCTAATACAGTAAACCTGCTGATACAGTAAACCTGCTGATACAGTAAACCTAATACAGTAAACCTGCTGATACAGTAAACCTAATACAGTAAACCTGCTGATACAGTAAACCTGCTGATACAGTTAACCTGCTGATACAGTAAACCTGCTGATACAATAAACCTGCTGATACAGTAAACCTGCTGATACAGTTAACCTGCTGATGCAGTAAACCTGCTGATGCAGTAAACCTGCTGATAAAGTAAACCTGCTGATACAGTTAACCTGCTGATACAGTAAACCTGCTGATGCAGTAAACCTAATACAGTTAACCTGCTGATACAGTAAACCTAATACAGTAAACCTGCTGATACAGTAAACCTAATACAGTAAACCTGCTGATACAGTAAACCTAATACAGTTAACCTGCTGATACAGTATACCTGTTGATACAGTAAACCTGCTGATACAGTACACCTGTTGATACAGTAAACCTGCTGATACAGTATACCTGTTGATACAGTAAACCTGCTGATACAGTACACCTGCTGATACAGTACACCTGCTGATACAGTAAACCTGCTGATACAGTACACCTGTTGATACAGTTAACCTGCTGATACAGTAAACCTGCTGATACAGTAAACCTAATACAGTACACCTGCTGATACTGTATACCTGTTGATACAGTAAACCTGCTGATACAGTAAACCTGCTGATACAGTACACCTGTTGATACAGTTAACCTGCTGATACAGTAAACCTAATACAGTACACCTGCTGATACTGTATACCTGCTAATACAGTAAACCTGCTGATACAGTAAACATGCTGATACAGTTAACCTGCTGATACAATAAACCTGCTGATACCGTTAACCTGCTGATACCGTTAACCTGCTGATACTGTATATCTGCTGATACAGTAAACCTGCTGATACAGTAAACCTGCTGATACAGTAAACCTGCTGATACAGTTAACCTGCTGATACAGTAAACCTGCTGATACAGTAAACCTAATACAGTTAACCTGCTGATACAGTTAACCTGCTGATACAGTAAACCTGCTGATACAGTTAACCTGCTGATACAGTAAACCTGCTAATACAGTAAACCTAATACAGTAAACTTGTTGATACAGTTAACCTGCTGATACAGTTAACCTGCTGATACAGTAAACCTAATACAGTAAACCTGCTGATACAGTTAACCTGCTGATTCAGTAAACCTGCTGATAAAGCAAACTTGCTGATACAGTTAACCTGATGATACAGTTAACCTGCTGATACAGTAAACCTAATACAGTAAACCTGCTGATACAGTAAACCTAATACAGTAAACCTGCTGATACAGTTAACCTGCTAGTACAGTAAACCTAACACAGTAAACCTGCTGATACAGTAAACCTGCTGATACAGTAAACCTGCTGATACAGTTAACCTGCTGATACAGTAAACCTGCTGATACAGTAAACCTAATACAGTTAACCTGCTGATACAGTTAACCTGCTGATACAGTAAACCTGCTGATACAGTTAACCTGCTGATACAGTAAACCTGCTAATACAGTAAACCTAATACAGTAAACTTGTTGATACAGTTAACCTGCTGATACAGTAAACCTGCTGATAGTGTGAACCTAATACAGTAAACCTGCTGATACAGTAAACCTGCTGATACAGTTAACCTGCTGATACAGTAAACCTGCTGATACAGTAAACCTAATACAGTTAACCTGCTGATACAGTAAACCTGCTGATACAGTTAACCTGCTGATACAGTAAACCTGCTGATACAGTAAACCTGCTGATACAGTAAACCTGCTACAGTTAACCTGCTGATACAGTTAACCTGCTGATACAGTAAACCTGCTGATACAGTTAACCTGCTGATACAGTAAACCTGCTAATACAGTAAACCTAATACAGTAAACTTGATACAGTTAACCTGCTGATACAGTAAACCTGCTGATAGTGTGAACCTAATACAGTAAACCTGCTGATACAGTTAACCTGCTGATACAGTTAACCTGCTGATACAGTAAACCTGCTGATAAAGTAAACCTAATACAGTTAACCTGCTGATACAGTAAACCTAATACAGTAAACCTGTTGATACAGTAAACCTGTTGATACAGTACACCTGCTGATACAGTAAACCTGCTGATTCAGTAAACCTAATACAGTAAACCTGCTGATACAGTTAACCTGCTGATACAGTAAACCTGCTGATACATTAAACCTGCTGATGCAGTAAACCTGCTGATGCAGTAAACCTGCTGATACAGTTAACCTGCTAATACAGTAAACCTAATACAGTAAACTTGTTGATACAGTTAACCTGCTGATACAGTAAACCTGCTGATAGTGTGAACCTAATACAGTAAACCTGCTGATACAGTAAACCTGCTGATACAGTAAACATAATACAGTAAACCTGCTGATACAGTAAACCTGCTGATACAGTAAACCTAATACAGTAAACCTGCTGATACAGTAAACCTGCTGATACAGTTAACCTGCTGATACAGTAAACCTGCTAATACAGTAAACCTAATACAGTAAACTTGTTGATACAGTTAACCTGCTGATACAGTAAACCTGCTGATAGTGTGAACCTAATACAGTAAACCTGCTGATACAGTAAACCTGTTGATACAGTTAACCTGCTGATACCTGCTAATACAGTAAACCTGCTGATGCAGTAAACCTGCTGATACAGTTAACCTGCTGATACAGTAAACCTAATACAGTAAACCTGCTGATACAGTAAACCTGCTGATACAGTAAACCTAATACAGTAAACCTGCTGATACAGTAAACCTGCTGATACAGTAAACATAATACAGTAAACCTGCTGGTACAGTAAACCTAACACAATAAACCTGCTGATATAGTAAACCTGTTGATACAGTACACCTGTTGATACAGTACACCTGCTGATACAGTAAACCTGCTGATACAGTAAACCTGTTGATACAGTACACCTGTTGATACAGTAAACCTGCTGATACAGTAAACCTAATACAGTACACCTGCTGATACAGTAAACCTGCTGATACAGTAAACCTGTTGATACAGTTAACCTGCTGATACAGTAAACCTAATACAGTACACCTGCTGATACAGTAAACCTGCTGATACAGTACACCTGTTGATACAGTAAACCTGCTGATACAGTATACCTGTTGATACAGTAAACCTGCTGATACAGTAAACCTGTTGATAGTTAACTTGCTGATACAGTACACCTGTTGATACAGTAAACCTGCTGATACAGTAAACCTAATACAGTACACCTGCTGATACTGAATACCTGCTAATACAGTAAACCTGCTGATACAGTAAACCCGCTGATACAGTAAACATACTCATACAGTAAACCTGCTGATACAGTTAACCCGCTGATACCGTTAACCCGCTGATACCGTTAACCTGCTGATACTGTATACCTGCTGATACAGTTAACCTGCTGATACAGTAAACATACTGATACAGTAAACCTGCTGATACAGTTAACCTGCTGATACAGTAAACCTGCTGATACAGTAAACCTGCTGATACAGTTAACCTGCTGATACAGTAAACCTGTGAAGACTACTGTTTTTAGTTCTTATTTTTAATAACAAAGATAAATTAAAATAACAAAAATAATCATCCACCCCTAGTTAAGGTGTCTTTGTTTACCTGGATGTTAAGTTTTAGATTGATATAACTACATTACCAAGTCAATCAAAGAGTGTTTGGCTTTTAAATATTGTGCATTACGTTTTTTGTTTGTTTACATTGATGTTAAAATTATATTGTCAGATTTGTGACTAAAACACTGCTGGTAACTCTCAGAAGTTGTAGCAATACTTTCTTTTCCCAGAAATAAAGCAAAACACATAAATGATATAATTCTCAGTTTTTAAATATTTTTAAAAATATATAATTTAAATAGATTTTACACACTTAAAGCAATATTGTATCGCATATTGAATATCACATTATTGAACAAGGTATTGCATATAGCATTTTTCTTCTATATCACACAGCCCTATTAAAAGTATAGAATTTTTTTTTTTTTTTTTTTAAATGGGGTGGGGGTGAGTAAATGGGGATGGGGGTGAGTAAAATATCAGGAAATTTTCATTTTGAAGTGAACTAATCCTTTATGATATTTACCATGTGAATCTAACCATGTCATGTCAACAAATGGAAAAGTCAGCCGGCTGTTTATTATCATGTAAAATATTGTGCCAGCAGGGTGCCTTTTACCCCAAATACGGTATTTTTACATATTCTTCCATTATTGAAAAACTGTTGCTTTACCTTGAACAAAACTTCATCACTTCAAAACTTGAAAATCATTAAGACGACATTTATCTCAAAATATAGTCAATAATTTTAGCGATTCTAATTTGTTACTTAAATCTACAACATTTAAAACCATCAAATATTAGATCAAATTAGCATAGAATGAACTTTGCGCTGCTCTCCTCGATCACGTCAAGGATCAGACACATTTCCACGTGCATCTTAAAAAGCAGATGTTTTGGAAAGTGCTGCGGAAAGTTTTTGTGCCATCTAGTGGTTTAGAAGAAAATAAAGTCAAAGGCCATGTTATACCCTATAATGCCAATGATATTACACACATTTATTAGGTTCAATCTAGACTCTTTAGACACAAAAACAGCATTATTTATTTGTACTTTACTTGTTTTTATCTCTATTTTTAACCAGTCATTAACAATGTGTGCTCTTAAATTGAATTGAACAGAATTAGGCACCTGTAATGTGGGGCCAATCGATTTCACAGCACCATTAATAAATAAGCGTCTGGAATTCAGTGTCTTCTTTTTGCGTCATTGGCTCACAGTTACTGGGGTCATTTGACAAGACAACAGGCCACGAGTGGAGAGAAAGGAACTGGATAGCCAATAATATAGGCATCTCAAGTGCAGGAGGCTGGGATCAGATTCATCTGATGAATTTTTCGTGAAGCGAGTGTTTGTCGTTTCACTCAGTGCCACTTCTGGCCAAACTTCACAAGGCCACATTCAATTAGGCCCATTGAAAATGCTTTCAAGCACTTCCTTGTTTACAAACTGCCTTATAAAGGCACATGGAGCGGAACCAAGAGGGTAAAACGGAGTCAACGCACGCAGCCAGAGGAAGGAGATAAATCGCCACCTCAGCCAAAATTCCGACCATTTGAAAAGGAAGCGAAGGGACGCACGCACGCATACCTTGACGATTTACACATATTTCTCCACAATGAGGGTGACCAATGCGTGTCCAGGAAAGATTCAGGAATTTCAAATCAGGAAAGGGCTTTTATTGCAGGCTGAAGGGGGAATTAGTTGGTGAATGGGGAGGGCTGAGCTACGTACATCGTGTCCGCGGTCAGGCCCATGTCTTTGTTTTTATGGCTGCATGAGACTGGTGTGACCGGGCCTTGTTTACCTTGGAGCTGTGTCAGAATTCACTCTCTGCTTGAAACCCTTCCTCTCGATTGCATCAGAGCTATGGGAACAACATTTTCAGAGCCCGTCTGATGTTTTGGCTGCTGCTCTGAAGTTCTTAGTACAGACTATCAGGGACTCGTGCACTGTTATTTATATGCATTGTACCAACAACTGTATTTTGGTTCATATTCAGACAGATACGCCACACATAGAAAACAACTTTTTAGAATTTTCTTAGTGTGTGTCTGGATGAGTTAAAATGAAATAAGTCTGGTCGTTCTGGCATATTTAGATAGATATCCTTCAAATCAAAACACCTTTGACATGGTTTACTTTTTGTTGTAGTCATCAGTTAATGGGAGAAAGGAAAGCTGTCAGCAGACATTTAGTGCTGATGAAATCGGCCCATAACACTGAACAATGGAGTGTTTGCTCACCTGTCAAATGACAGACCTAATCTCTGCAATATGTGTCAACATCAGCTTGCCACTTGTGATACGTTTGTATCTTTTATTTTCTGCAAATTAAATGTTTAACAGTTTTTTCTTAAGAAAGCTAAAGGGGAGTGCATATATAATAGTGAGGGAAGAGGATTGCTAGTGAGGAAAATGAGTAGGGTATTGCAATAACAGAGGCTGCCGTTTCAGAACCACAGTCCTTTTTTTTCTTTCTTTTTTTTTAAATGTAGTAGCAGTTTATACTATTTCAGATCACTTTACTATTCAGTTTTTATTTGTATTATTTTTTTTTTTTTAGGAATGTTTTAGTTTTTCAATTTATCAATTTATTTATTTATTGAATTATTTGATACATTGTCCTATCCAACACCTAACCTTAGTCAAGTCGCCTTTTTTATATAGCGCTTCAAAGCAGTTTTAAAGTAGTTTCAAAGCAGTTTTACAATGATAAACGGGAAAAAAAATATTCAGTGATTCAGTTCATTTGGCTGAACAGCAGCTCTCAAAGAAAATAGTGTAATTTCAGCTGATGTCAGTTTAGTGTTGATTCAGTTACATTGTAAAGATCCTCAATTAATAAATAATTTAAATTCATCTATAAAGCAGCTCTGCAGAAGTCAAGTCAAGTCACCTTTATTTATATAGCGCTTTTAACAAGTCCAATTGTTTCAAAGCAGCTTCACATTGTTAACAGGAAAATAATGCAACAGAATTTGTACAGCCGTTCTGGTGAAACGGTGATGTTATCCAGCTAATTTCAAGTATCATATAGTGTCAATGTGGGCAGATCGGTAATATAGTTGAAATTTAGGTGTCCCCAACTGAGCAAGCCAAAAGCCAGAGGCAACGGTGGCAAGGAACCAAAACTCCTTCAGGGTCAGAATGGAGAAAAAAAACCTTGGGAGAAACCAGGCTCAGTCGGGGTGCCAGTTCTCCTCTGTGCGACGAACAAACAGTGTATGATTATAATTCTGGCAACATTGCAGGTCTTAAGTCATATTAGGTAAATATATATTCGTAAGATTATTTGAAAGATTGGAGTCGTCACGCCGGAGATGGGTTTAATGAGGATGTCGTGTCGATGCAGTATTTACGGGGGGGAGTTTATTTGACATGCTCTCTGCAGACATTTCAGGGATGCGTTGGTCATGTCCAGGCGCAGGTCCACCATCTGATCTGGATACGGTCCTGATCCGGCTGACTGCAGTAAACCTCGGGATAAACAGAGAGACTCACATTTGCGTAGATGCCAGAAAACAGTGATGTCATCATCCAGCTTAGTTCATTTCTCATCCAATAGTGTCAGTGCAGTCAGATCAATAATAGTGTTGAATGTTAAGTGTCCCAGAGGCAACAGTGGTAAGGAACCCAAACTCCATCAGGTGACAGAATGACGAAAAAAACCTTGGGAGAATCCAGACTCAGTCATTCAGGCTGCATCACAAGTCAGAAATCAGATTGGGATTGATAGCATTCAAATATTCAACCAGTACCTTTGCTTGAAGATCAATTCAAGACAGCTAAACACAACTGTTGGTAAATGTCCTGTAATATCTAACCTAATTGTTTCCCTATAATTCCCTATTGTCCCTATATTCTGGTTTAAATTTGGTTTTAATGGAAAGAAAGAGCTTTAGGACAGAAAGAAAGATATACGTTCGACACAAAACTTTCTTTTCATTAGTTGCAGCTCGGCGTGGTACTTCTTATCTGGTGTGTGACCGACTTAATGTGCACTACAAACTAGTGTTTATTAATAATAATATGCATCACTTTGGCATTTGTTTTACACAAAGTAACTTATTTACACTAAATTACTCTGGTACCATTTCCGCCTGAATTGGTCTACCCAAATTGAAAAGCTTCCTATACCCACATATAGTGGTTTAAATACAAAATTTTGGTGTCTGAAACCCAAAAGGACAAATAGGACACGCTATAACAGGGGTCTCCAACCCTGCTCCTGGACACCTACCGTCCTGCCAAAGCCCGCAGTTCCATCCACTAATCACATTGTTCAGAGTTACTTGAAAATGACAAGCAGGTTGGGATTGAAATCTGCAGGAAGGTAGTTCTCCAGAAGAAGGGTTTGAGGCCCCGGCCCTACCCTCTTGTGGACTTCACAGACACGTGTATGCGACAGCCGTTGTAAGTCTGCAAGACTGCAAGTGCACATGAAGTGTGCCATTTGGGACAGGGTCTAGCTCGGCTTCATCCAGCATGTACTTAGACTAGTGGTGTCAAACCCTACTAAAGGGCCACTATCCTGCAGAGATTAGCTTTAATCCAAATTAAACACCAGAACCAGCTGATTAAGGAAAATAAGATGGACAATCTCAGAGCCAGGATAAGTTTTCAACGGGACATGAGAGACTGTAACATCTATTGTTTGTCCGAAACATGGCTCACGCCCGCGGTCCCGGACACAGCTGTGACGCCGTCGGAGAACTTCTCTGTTTTTCGGATGGACAGAATAGCCGAGGCCGGTAAATGATCATGATCAACAAGAAATGGTGCGACCCCAGGAACATCACCATTCTTTCGCGGTCCTGCTCGCCTCATCTGGAACATTTAACAATCATCTGCCGCCCATTCTATCTGCCGAGGGAGTTTTCCTCTGTCGTCGCGACCGCCGTTTACATTCCACCACAGGCAGACATAGGGCTGGCTTTATCTGGCCTTCATGATGTTACCAGCGGCTTCATAAACAAACACCCCGATGCTGTGTTCATCGTCGTGGGCGATTTTAACAAAGCAAACCTAAAGAAAGTCTTGCCAAACTTTCACCAGCACGTCTCCTGTCCTACACGAGGAGCAAACACACTGGATCATTGCTACTCTCTGTTTAAGAACGCCTATAAAGCGCGGTCACTTCCAGCTTTTGGCAAATTGGATCATGCCGCCATTTTCCTCACACCTGAATACAAACAAAGGCTCGTTCAGGAACCCCCGGTGAGGCGGGAAGTTAAACGCTGGTCAGCCCATTCAGAGACCGCACTACAGGCAGCTCTTGATGACGTCGACAGGGACATGTTCCGGGCGAGTTCATCTGACGTCAGCGAGTTCACGGATGTGGGGCTTTGCTTCATCAACACGTTTACAGAGCAAGTCACACAAACAATAACAATAACGTCCTTCTCAAATCAGAAACCATGGGTGGACAATTCAATCCGCGCTGCAGTGAATACACGCACTGCCGCTTACAACGCTGGTCTCCTATCGGGGAACATGACTGAATACAGATCGTCCTGCTATGCTCTGCGACGCGCAGTTAAAGCCACAAAGCTCTGTTATAAGGATCGAGTGGAGTCTCATTTCCAACTCAAGTTGAAGTTGAAGTTGAAGTTGAAGTTTATTCGTCATTACACATGTACAAGTACAGTATAACGAAATGAAGTTTGGAGCAAGCCTCAACGACTCCCGGCGCATGTGGCAGGGACTGAGGTCCATCTGCTCTTTTGGATCTAAATCCTCTGCAGAGGTCAGAGCTGATCCGTTACTTGTGAATGAGTTAAACTCTTTCTACGCTCGCTTTGACTGTAATCGTGGTAGCGCGACTCCGCCAAGTGACGCGTCAGAGGGAATCACTCAGAACAGCAACAACCACGTGATCTCTGTCTCGAAGGATGAAGTTCAGAGGGCACTCAAGCGCGTGGACGTCAGGAAAAATGGTATTTCAGGCCGTGTTATGCGGTCCTGTGCTGATCAGCCCGCCGGGTTGTTTACATCCATCTTTAATGAGTCCCTCGCTACATCTGTGGTCCCCACCTCCTTCAAAAAATCCACCATCATCCCTGTCCCTAAGAACAATAAACCCTCTTGCCTAAATGACTATCGTCCAGTGGCTCTCACGTCTATTGTCATGAAGGTCTTTGAGAGACTCATTAAAAACACCATTTGCACCTTCATTCCTGACACTTTGGACCCTCTTCAGTTTGCCTATCGTCCCAATAGATCGACTGAAGATGCCATCTCTCATGTCCTCCACTCCTCCCTCACTCACATCAACAGCAAAAGTGGGAACTACGTAAGGCTGCTATTTATTGACTATAGCTCAGCCTTTAACACCATAGTTCCCATTAAGCTAACCGCCAAACTCCTGGATCTCGGCCTGAATTCTTCTCTCTGCCACTGGATTGAAGACTTCCTCACTGGCCAGTAGGCCAGTTCACCTCCACCTCCATCACCCTGAGTGTGGGAGCGCCACAGGGCTGTGTCCTGAGTCCCCTGCTCTACTCTCTCTACACACATGACTGTTTGTCCACACACAGCTCCACCTCTATCATCAAATTTGCTGATGATACTGTTGTCCTGGGCCTCATTTCCAACAACGAGACGGCATACTTGGACGAGGTGGAGCATCTAACATCATGGTGCCAGGACAACTGTCTCTCTCTGAATGTTGGCAAGACCAAATAAATGATTGTGGACTTCAGGAAGAGACAGCAACAGACATACTCCCCTCTCATGATCAGCGGGTCACCAGTAGAGAGAGTGAGCAGCTTCAAGTACCTGGGTGTAAACATCTCCGAGGACCTGACCTGGACTGCACACATTCAGACACAGGTGAAAAAAGCCAGGCAAAGACTGTACCACCTGCGCCAGCTGAGGAAATTCAGGGTTTCACCAGCTATCCTGAAAACTTTCTATTTAGGGGCGATAGAAAGTGTATTAACTCAGTGCATCACAGCGTGGTATGGGAACAGCACCAGTCATGACTGCAAAGCCCTGCAAAGAGTCGTGCGCTTATCCGAGCATATCTCAGGGTCAGCTCTCCCGTCTCTGCAGGACGTCTACACCAAACGCTGCAAAGGTAGAGCTACTAAAATCATCAAGGACTCTAATCACCCTGCAAACCCTCATTTCACGCTGCTGCCATCTGGTAGCGCGCCCAAGCCTGATGGCCAAAACTGAGAGACTCAGGAGGAGCTTCTTCCCCCAGGCCATCAGACTCCTGAACTCAGTCACTTAACATCACGCGACCATCGATATACTGACATTGCACTGCACTTTCTGTTCTCGTTGTTACTGTGTAACAACCTGTTATAAACCTGTTTGCACATTATACTTCTATGTACATTTGTTAACCACATATTTATAAGTCTACAGTTTACTCACTGCACAGTTTATTTCACTTATTTTATTCCACTTCACTTCTAACTATTTTTATTTTTTCTACTTGATTTATTTATAATTCTACAGATATATATATATATATATATATATATATATATATATATATATATATATATATATATATATATATATATATATATAGTACTTTTTTATTTATTTCTATTATAATTTCCTCCTTGTGTTTTTAACTGTGAATTTGCACTGTCCATGGAGCGGACCTGTTTACATTTCACTGCCGGTTGTATATTCTGTATATAACTGTGTATGTGACAAATAAAACTCTTGAATCTTGAAGGTCTTCAGGATTACTAGAAACTTCCAGGTAAGTGTTTTGGGGCAGGATGGAGTGACTCTGCAGAAGATTGACCCTCCATGAGTAAGATTGGACACCCCTCTGACTTAGACAAATGACTGTGGCTCAACTTTAAGAATACCTGCTATTGCTCGGTTACAACCGTGCATGTAAATGTGCATCCTAAGTCCAGTGTATACTGGGTCTTGTGGACAGTGTGTCTGAATTTTTCAGCATCAGCTCAGTCTGTTGATGTCTGCACAGACCATTTTATTTTAACTGAGTGAACCCTAAGAGAGTCCTAAACTAGATGAGGCCACTATAGTGCATATGCATCTTCTACTAGTCAATTTTCTGTTAGTTCAACTACACCTACTATTACAGGCCAGCTAATCCAAAATTTAATGTAAAGCTGAACTCTCATATGGAACCATACTGCCAAACCAAATGTTGTAAGTTTATCTCTCCATTGAGTGCTCAGGGTTTGTTACTGCAACACTATATGTATCCATACTACACACTTGTAGTGCATTGGCCTAGCATTCATGTCTGCAGTCACATATTTGTGTGTTCTTTTATTTTAGTGTGAGTGTGAAATGTCTAACTGGTGAATCGCCTGTGCTCTGTTATCTCCCAAGGTTTTTTCCTCCATTCTGTCACTGATGGAGTTTTGGTTCCTTGCCACCATTGCCTTTGGCTTTTGGCTTGCTCAGTTGGGGACACTTAAATTTCAACTATATTACTGATCTGCCCGCTTTGACACTATATGATAATTGAACTGAGCTGGATGACATCACCATTTTCTCCAGAGCGGCTGTACAGCCAAATCAAATTCTGTTGCATTATTTTCCTGTTTAACTCTGAGAAGCTGCTTTGAAACAAAGATGACTTGACTTATCATCTAGGAGTTCAAAGATGAACTGGACTGTGATGTGCATGGACAGATTGGAAAGAGTGGTGAATTGACCCAGAATAACCAGTACATTTGCCTGGCTCAGGTGTACGGTTTGATAAAGGAGCAGTAGGTAATGCCATTGGCATTGTCTTGAACTTGATTCTGGCAGTTATTGGATGCCATTGCAGTGCATTTGATGTACAACATGAGAGAATTTGCAGTGGTCAAACGCAAGTAGTGCAGCTTTGTTGTAGATACTCGCAGGGAATGTGGCGGATACACGTGAAGAGGGAGTAGAGCTGGTACAGAAGGTCAGTTGAGGAACAGACTGTATCTGCTTACGCTGTAGAGTGTGAATTAGCATGTCTGAAAGCTGCAGCCTTGGCTCTGAGACCAAGAGACAGAGGGCATTAAGTGGAGTTCAGGGATGTTAAGGTATCTGCAGATATATTGGAGTCAATTCAAACAGAGTAAAGTGAAAACAGGTAGAGTAGTGGAATATTCTTTTGAAGTTAGAAACATTGGCCACAATTAATGTTCGACAAGCATCAAATGCGTAAAATAATTAGCTTTAGTAAGTAAATTTGGTTTACAAGTCACATTAAAGAAACCATCTGTTGACCTTTCTAAAGACCTTTACCTGACAAATTGCTTGTGATGTTCCACATTTGCAAGTTGCTTTGGATAAATGTACATTTATTAAATGTACAATTATTTTGGATAAATAACTGTAAATGTCATATAAATGTAAAATTCAGTTTTATTGCAGGTACATTTTAATCGGCAGGCAAAGAGCTAATTGTGGTCCCTGGTGGGAGCGAGGAAGAGGGGCTGCTGGGTAGGACGTTGTGATATTGAGAAGAACATATCAAGATCAACTGTTAGAGGAGACTGTAGTGTGTTGTAAACAGAAGCTTGAGTGTTGAAGGGGAGAGCGAGAACGGCTTAAGGACGTGAGATGATGTAAGCTGAAAGAGTCAGTATGAATGTTGAAATTATCAAGAAGGTTATGTTAGTTAAAACTTTTCTGAAGTTCTCCTTTTTTTTTCTCAGTACTCAATAAAAAGTTATGCGTTTTGGCCATTCATTTACACAACAATAGCGGTTTGGGGGGCTGAAAACGTGAAAAACGTGTTTTACTAAAAAACGTCATGAACAATGCGTATTACATGTTTAGTCTATAGGTGCGTAATGTTTTTATACAGAGTGACAGCGCCATCTACTGGCCTGGCATGACTAATACAGCGTTTTTAGTCTTTTCGCAGATCCGTGTGAACGGGGATCGTTTTGACAACGCAAAGGAAAACCTTTTTAGTACTTTGTTGTTGTGTAAATGTACCCGAAGCTAGCGTCTAATAATAAACAGGGTCATTTCTTTGCAATTATAAGCAAGGTATTAAATTAGGCACTTGGATCCTATAAACATTTATAAACATATAAATAAAAAAAAAACAAAGTAGCCTCATAATATTACAAAACAACAACAAATAAATAAATTAAAATGGTCTAACTGAGCAGCTAAGTTTACAGAAATGTTATATTGAAGCATTCTTCAAAACTTACACACATAAATGAAATATCTGAAAGCAACAATTTCTCAAAATGTAGCTTTTTTTATTGAACAAACAAAGCAGCATATTTACACAAATGTATCTGCATTGTACAAATGTTTCATCGGTTTTAGGTATCCATCCAAGTCACTTGCTAACAATCCTAAAGTGCATGTCACAAGGCCAAATCTTGTTCTTTCTTTTAGAAATCTTCACATTCTAGGCATTATTCATTTTTCAATTAAGTGGTTAAATGCAAATTACTGTTCTAAAGGTGTTTAAATCCTTCTGCTATTAGATACTTCTCAACTGATTTTATTTTGCATCAATCTCTATAACTGATTTATGGAACTGCGTAGTGCATAGTGAACATAATACACATACAGAATTATGAATGTAGTAATCTGTGTGCCGAGAAATAAAGTTCAGCTAACACGCAACTCTGTACCACCAATGGTGATAGAAAATATCTGGTTCAGAGGAAATGGATTCAAAATAATCATCAAATCAAAATGTTTTTTTTTTTTTTTTAAAGTAGCGTTTACAAGTCAAACGTAAGTTTAACACTGCTTTGGTGTACATGCATTAGTCAACACCGTAGCATATTAGTCATACAGATGTCATTCCCGCCACTGCTGAGCCTAGATAGGCCAAAGAGTTAGCATTGATTATCAGCGGTATGGCCTGATGATGCTTCATACAGTGTAGCACTACAAATGTGCTCAGAATATACTCTAACATAGAGCACGGACACAGTAACCACGAGTGCAGCGAGCCACACCAATAAAATGTCAAAGTCAATGCACAAGGGTAGAAAAACGACAGGGGTACGTAAATGTACCCCTTAAGAACTGTATAAAAGTCCCACTTGCGATGCCACTGCAACATATTTTTGCTTGGTGGTAACACGAGCAGAGGGAATGCTGGCTGAAATGAATTTAAATGAGAAATGAGATGAAGACCCCTCCACCTATAGCTTCTGCAGCAGATGCCATAAAGGTCTGCCACACACGAGACCTGAAAAGTGCACTTGTAGTACATAAGGAAACGTCAGCGAAGAACAGTCACATACTTGCACGAGTTCAGGATTTTTTTTTTTTTTTTTAAGGCTTTCAACCGAGAGCGATCGAGTGCAGAGAAACTAGTCAGATTTGGCAGAGAGTCAAACTTTGGGATTAAGGAAGATGTGAAGAATGGAAAAAAATACAGGAATACTGTAATCTGTGGAAAGAATGCAAAATCAAACAGTCCAAACTGGTTCTGCATACAAAAATTACAGTTCTTGTGAAAAGTTCATCCAAAAATGAAAGTTCAGTCATCATTCGCTCACACTCGTTTTACTCAATGTCATTCCAGCCGGTATGCAGTTCTTTCTCACATGAAACACAACAAAGATTTCAACGTTTTCAGATAATGATTAAAGGGATAGTTCAACCGATAATGAAAATTGTCATTTATACTCACCCTTCATATCAATCCAAACCTGTATCAACACAAAAGCTGATATTTTGAAAAATGTCTTAGTGTTTGTTTTTTGTCCATAGTCAATGGCATCGATATTTCTTGGAGCCCACTGACTTTCATTGCATGGGCAAAAACACAGAGTATCTTCTGTCAGGTCATACAGGTTTGCAATAGTTTTCATTTATGGGTGAACCATCCCTTTGAAATCCTCAGAAGACTACATAGAGCGCAAGTTGAACGGACCCCATTTGATGGTGTGTTTTTGGAGCTTGTCACTTTGAACTCTCACTGCATGGAAAAGACAAACATGAAGCGTTTTCAAAAGTTCTCTGTTTGTGTTTCATGGAGAAAACAGCAGCATATTAGTTTAGAATAATATAAGATTGAGTAAATGATGACAATTCCTTTTAACACTTGAGATTTACCACTTAGAAAGTGGGAAAATAAATGAACGCATAAAATGTCCTCAGAACGGAGAAATCAACAGTCTAGGAAAAGCTATTCCCTTTAGAAAGTAGCTTCTTCAAGTGAAAACAAAAGTTTGATATAGAGCTGTCACTTTGGCTGAAAAGAGAACAGTGGAATAGTGTCTTCTTTCCAACATCTGGAGATGATCGTGGACGTTGGCGATGTGCATAGGGGTGAGAAGATCAGGAGATGAGGGCTCCCCTGATGGGAGCTTTCGCTAGGAGTTTTGCAGGAGGCGTCTGTAATGGGGCATGACCTCGTGCTCTGGGAGATGCAGGTTGAACTCTAGGGCCACCAGAACAGGGAACTCAAAGGCGATCAGCTCTCGGCGGTTCACTCTAAACCTCTCCTCCAGTTTCTAGGTGGATAGAGATCAGGGGTTCTCGTTATGTAACGGCAATCAAAGACGATTGTTACACAACATGGAAAAATACATCCAAAAATACAATGTAACAAGATTTAAGGAATTGAAAGCTATAATGGGGCCTTTGGGATTAAAAATGGACAAGAAAAAGCAATGTCTGTTATTCACTAAGAGACAAACAATGTTGAGTAAACAACATCTGTTGAGTAGCTGTAGTTGCAAGCCCACAATTCTTCAAGTAATGAGCTAAAAGAGTAAATGGGTAAAGATGAACTCACATCAATCAGGTGTTTGACTTCGTGTTTCTTTAGGTCTCCTCCGATCTTGGCTGCGAGCAGGACGCATGCGCCGGCGCAGAGTTTGCTGTTCTGTTTGTGGAGTTTCCCCTGGAGCACCAGCTTCTCGAAGTAAACGAAGGCCATGGCCACTGTGGACTCCTCATAGCTGCACTCGTCCTGAGCTAGTTTACGGATCTCTCGCTTCAGGCTAGAACACAAAACAAAAGGCCACATTCTAATCAGTAGGCTACTCAAGTGTTATGTGATATTGTAAATACTTTTACAATACTTTAAATTCTTTGATACTTTAAAAAGCTTGTCTCTAGTTCCTGTACAAAAGAATGGTGAATGAATCAAAAACAATTTGCTGAAATCCTTGCTATCTCCCAATTGAAGGGTCTTCAACCCTGCTCCTGGAGGGCCACAGCCCTGCAGAGTTTAGCTTCACATTTAGTCACAGCTTCAACCTTAATTAACGCACACAAGTCCTTCAGGCTTATTTGAAAACTAAGTGTGTTGGAGCAGGGTTGGGACTAAACTCTGCAGGACTGTGGTCCGCCAGGAGCTGAGGCGGTCTCCGAAATCATCCGTAATACCCTTAAGTTGCACTATTTGAGGGGACAGCCATTTGTAGTGGTGTCCAAAACCATAATGGACGTTAAAGTGTGCTCATTCAATCCCACAATGCACCGCAATCATGTGTACAACTACAACTACTGTAACTGCTCAACAGCTAGAGAATACCCATAATGCACCGTGAGGGCTGCATGTCGAAACAATTCCCGCGTCTCGCCAGAAGATGGCATCCGCAACTGAATCATCCATCCATCCATCCAATTTCCAAACCTCTGATCCAATGTGGCTACAGCGTAATATCATACAGGTATAAATTCCTTTTTAATGGATTATTAAATTGTTTAATTACGGTTTATACAGGCTAGTTTCCATGACAGTTGAAGATAAATCTTTTTCATTTCTACTGGAGCTGTCAGTTTTGCTAAGTTTCAAATGATTATTCAACAGCAAGCACAAACAAAATCTGCAGCCCTTCCGGTGCACTCAGTGTCCGAATTCACTCAATTGTTTTCATTCACTCCTTCAAGTGGATTATATTAGAGGAGTAATGTAGGACATAGTGAATGAGGGGGGATTTTGAACACAGAGTTTCGACACACTGGTTTAATTTCAACCCTAATCAAACACCTGAAGCAGCTAAATAAAGCTCTTCAGGATCACTTGATAACACACAGGCAGGTGAGCTGAAGGAGGCTGGAAATAAACTTTCCAGGACAGTGTCTCCAGAAGCAGGGTTGAAGACCTCTGTCCTAATTCATCCTACACTTTCTGCTTGGCAGCCCATCAGAAACTAACAAAGCAGATTGTTGTTTTATAAAACATTTCTTAAAGTTTTTCTGGCACCAATTGTTGGACTTTGTGCATTCACACTTGCAGCACATGTATAATAATTTAGCCATTGGTTTGGTTTACTTCCAACCTTTCCTAAACTCTGAAAAGAGTTAAAACCTCTGTTAAGAATTAAATCTTGATTGAATAACTGAATGATTTGATTTCTTCACTGCTTTCCAAGGATTAGCAATGTGATGTCAGAAAACAAGATTTGGTAAAGTTCCAGATATTGTAGAATATGTAGAAATGATGTGGTTTATGTGATCTGATCCAATCTGATCCAGAAATGTTGTATTCTACACCAAAGCACTGCTAAGATATAATTATTTAAATGCTGGCTGTCATAACTTATTTTTGAGAAAATGGATTTTAATGATTTAATCATTATTTGACAAGTTTATTCAAACATTGAGGGCCTTGTTATACACCCGGCGTAATGTGATGCCATGTAAATAGCGAATACGCCATGGTGGCCATGGAGCGCAACTGGATTTTAAAGGGAATGGGAGATGAGACTCTGCACACTACACCCAAAACAAACCCATGACTCATTAAGAGACTAGGTACAACCCTTTTGGACCATGCGCTGGGTGTGCCGACCGTTGTTTCCTTTGTTAAACTAGCAAAAGTGGACTCGAACACATGCGCCATGCGCTTCAGACCATGCGCTCAGATCATTAAAATAGGGCCCTAAAAGTGCAGTAAGCGATTTCTGAATTACGCTGTTGAAAGTGGATCGGGCTGAGCACCACAACACTCAGCAAGCCAATCAGCAGCAGTCCATTCATGATGGGGGAGGAGAGAGAGTGAGCAAGAGGGAGAGTCGAAGGAAGACTGTAGAAAGAGAGATGGCTGAGAGACATTACAAAAAAGAAAAGGTAAAAAAAAAAAAAAGAAGAAGGGTTATGATCAGACAAGAGGTTAATATTAAGGAAAGATTTCCAGAGCTGGAATGACCTAAGGCTGATTTATACTTCTGCGTCGGACCTGCGCTGTAGCCTCTATGCCGTGGGCTACACAACGATTTCCATTTATACTTCTGCGTCCTTGTCCATGGCAACGCGCAGTTACACATGCAGAGGGAACATGATACCCCTGAGGGAGGGGTTCTGGCAGACCAATCACAGCGCTTGCGGTCCGTGTCGAATCGACGCGTTGTTACATTTTAGGAGAGGTGCGCGTCAGGATATGTCGTAGTCTACACGTGCTACACACACGTCGCAGAAGTATAAATTGGGGTTAAGTGTGAAGGCATGAAAACGGACACCGAAGTTGTTTCTGTTCTATACGTGAGTAACATTGGTTTTGAGTGTGTGCTGCTCATGACTAACAACAAACTCTTGTTTGTATATACTTTTGTTCCTCCTCGTCGTTTGTTCGCCATCTTCACTTTATTTTTCGCAAAGTTTTATTTTGCTTCGCTTCTGCTATAAAGAAACATCCACTTTTGCATTTTGCAGGTGCAGCAATGAAGGGAGGGGCTTCGCTTTATTTTTTTGCAAATTTTTATTTTGCTTTGCTTCTGCTATAAAGAAACATCCACTCTTGCATTTTGCATTTTGGGGGTGGAGCAATGAAGGGAGGGGCATGTTTGTTTGGGTTGATTTCAAATACCAACAGTGTTTCTCAGAAATCGCTTACTGCACCTTTAAATAATTTTAAATATTGTATTGATGGCTACAAATAAAATATTATTGACTTCCCTTACACCACATTAAAGAGCATCAAAACACCATTTATTGTTTGAATTTGTAGATATTATAACAACATTTGAAAGCCAAAAAAAAAAAAAAAAAAAAGGCCTTAAAATTGGGTTTTGGGTTTCTCTATAAATGGCTCAATGTTATTTGCTTGTAGTGATGGGAAGTCCAATTCATTTCCGCAAACTAGTTCTTTTCATATGGAATGCCATGCCAAACATACATTTAATAAGGTTAGAAAAAAAAGCCCCTGGAAATTAATTTAAGGGAGGAAATATCACTCCTTAATGGAAAAAGTTTGTTTCTGTCGCTGTCAATGTTGTTTTTGGAAGTTACATTAAAAATGCAGTTGGCTCAAATATCTGAGGGGGCACAACAGATGCTGTTTGAATGGGCATGATGCTTCTGTGTATGTATCTACAATACATGGCATGAGATGCGTGTTTCACTAACTGCGTTGCTTACATGAGCACCTTTTGTTCAATTTTATCCTGAATAATATGTGTGATTAATCAGTATCTAAGAACAGCATCTTTGAAATATGCTTTATATTTTAAGCATTTAAATGGTCACATGTTGTGCATACAAAATTAGGAAACACAATGTAAACTGAATTTGCAGTTGCATTTCAAAAGCATTGATCAATATGCTTGCGTAAGAAAGACCAGTGTAATGCACAGTGGTTTTTCTATGAGCTGGCGCACGGCTCTCATCAACAAACTTTTATCAGCCCCACAAGGTGTCACTAGCCATTAGTTTCCATTACAGATTTGCGCAAAACTTTTGCTGTATTTTCTAAATGTTGATAAAAACATTGCAAAATGACAGCTTTCCATTAACCGATGCTATACGACTAAAACAGATTTTAGTCTGTATATAAATAATAAGTAATTCCAAAAATTATGGCAACAGATGTTGTTAGGTTTACGTATATACCAGCCACCAGGACATTATTTTTAATCGAGACGTGGGCATGTTATCCAATCATTAATGGCAAGGAAAGCCCCTTATACTTAGGCACGGCCACGTATGAGGTGTTTCTGGGTTTTTCTCCCTTCTTTCTGCTTCAAGGCCTTGATAAATTGTGGCATTTCTTTGTTTAGCATCCAGTATTCCCATAAATTCTTTTGTCTTTTAATAAAGAACTCCGTCTCATCTTCTGTCCAAACATACCGCGTCATCTTTAAAGAATTATCAACTTTTACTTGCACCAGGTGGCCTGTAAATACGTAAAAAAAATTCCACTGCAGTTTTGCGAAATATTCCTTTTTCGAATTGCCTGAAAAACCACCTCATGCGAGTGTAAATAGTTTTTTGCGATATATATGTATAGTTTTTGTGATATGTATGCGTTTTCATTGGCCGTATTTTCAATTCGCAATTTGAAGGGAAATGGAAACGCGGCTAATGTGGCCTCAAAGAGTCACCCTTACCACTCTGTAGAAATAAATAAATAAATAAATAAATAAATAAATAAATAAATGGGGACGTATACAAACCCGATTCCAAAAAAGTTGGGACATTGTACAAATTGCAAATAAAAAAGGAATGCAATAATTTACAGATCTCATAAACTTATATTTTATTCACAATAGAACATAGATAACATATCAAATGTTGAAAGTGAGACATTTTGAAATGTCATGCCAAATATTGGCTCATTTTGGAGGTACACATTCCAAAAAAGTTGGGACAGGTAGCGATAAGAGGCCGGAAAAGTTAAACGTACATATAAGGAACAGCTGGAGGACCAATTTGCTTGAGCCACTGATAGCAGACTAATGCAGTTATTAATGCAGTGTTATTAGAGAGAGAGAGAGAGAGAGAGAGAGAGAGAGAGAGAGAGAGAGAGAGAGAGAGAGAGAGAGAGAGAGAGAGAGAGAGAGAGAGAGAGAGAGTGTGTGTGACTATGTGAATCACCTCAGTTTGTGCATCTCTTTCAAGTGTTTGCCAGCAACGTCTACTAATATGAAACTGTAAGAACAGTGATGTTATTACCTCGCTAGTGAGAAATGTCATGTAGCTTTTAAGTTGCTAAACTGTTTTACTGATAAAAATCGCCAGAGCAGCGCTGACAACATGTTTCTGTGCGAGTGTGTGTCCGTATGGCGTGCGTGTGTGTGTGTGAGTGGGAGAGCAGAGAGAGTGGGAGAAAGAGCGCACGTGCTTTCCGTAACATTACATAATAAAATGTAATTTTGTGGCAAAAAAGCATATAATTCGTTGTTTTTATCCTTTTGTTTACTCTATTTATTTGCTTGGTCAGTGTCGTTGTGGGTTTTGGTTCTTTTGAAATAACTGAGATAATTTGGTGAAGTGATATGGAACTGTAATACGGTCAAGACCTGCCTGGAACTGCGTTAGTAGTGTGTTTCCGTGAAAATAATTGCACACCTTAGAACAGTCGCCATCCAATCAGATTCAAGCATTCGACAGCCCTGTAGTATAAGTAAGCATAATTGTCCAACAGGCTCAGTACTCCTTTACAAATCCCACGTTTTGATCTGTCACTTGTGCATTGCCAAATTTTAATACTTGCCCTCAAAGGTTCAACACATACAGTAGGCTGCTTTACCAACAATATAAGCAATCATCAGAAAAATGGTTCGACTCGATACCAACTTCCTTACCTTCTGATCTTGCTCAGTGTTAGACGAATGTGAGGGAACTTCTCCTTAAAAGTCTCATTCATGTCCTTCTTGAGATCAGAGGGTTTGACATACTCAATGACTGTGGTCTGTAAAGAAGTGTGGATATTCATTAAAACTGGCTGTCAAAGACACATATGAGTACACACATATCACATGGGTGAAAGAGCCACATTTTCCATGGCTCATTGAAACAAAAGGTCTGGTTTTGTTTTATAAAAAGATTGCAGATTCAAGATGAGGGATTTCCTTGGGCATGCTCAATCCTGCTCCTAATGTTACAGTTTAATGCTCACAATAATCATAACATCTATACTTAATGAATGTCTATTGTTGTATGCACCTCTGAGATGATAATGTAAATGTCCAATGTCGGGTTTCTTTTATCCTGAAATAATGCGCATGGAAACTGCAAGACAATTCCTTTATATGTTCTTGCTGGAAACCTTCCTTTGTAGAACACAATAGCGATTGTTACGAGCATTAAATAACCAATAGAAGGAAGGGAAAGGCTGTCTCCTGAACTGAGTTCAAGTATGTGTCTACTATACAATGCAAAAATACAAACAAAGCTGAATAGGAAATGAACACAGTCTTCTGTTACGTAAACATGATTTAAAAAAAAAAAAAAAAAAAAAAAAAAAAAAAAATTCACTTTCAGCCGCTAACTGCAATTTGAAGTTGAAGTTGCCAACAACAACAACAAAAAAAAAGAGCATACAACAAAAAAGAACAAATAAATAAATAATGAAGACAAGCAAAGTGAAGCTGGTGTCTATTTACATATCCAGTGTTTGGAAAAAAGAACTATTTTTCAAGGTCACCAGTCGGCTACTTCTGCTACTGGAAGTTCATTACTAATTAACTGCCACCTAGGGATTCAGATTCACACTGTAAATGTGCCTGTAACGGTAACCATATGTATCCATTGTTTCTCCTAGACAGCAGGTTGAGATTTCTTTTGTAAAGTCTCCTGCTTCTCAAATCTTTTTCTCTTGAGAAAAGACCCAGGTAATCTCCTGTGTTTCTAGTTTCAGAAGAGATCTCAGCTGTCTCAAACTGAGCTCAGATCTGTTAAGATAAAGGCTGCGATCAAAAGTCAACCATCCTAATGTGAACTTAAATATTTCACATCAAATTTTCCTGATTTTTTTTTCTACTTTCAATTATCCCAATTAATTTTAAGAAAATCTTCATTTATATTAGATGGCTTTAACTACTATGTACTAACATTTAAATTAATCATTTGATCCAATGCACTTATTGTGTTCATACATGTTTTTACATTGTACTTACATTTAAAAAAATACCTGCATGTAATTACATCTGTAATTAATTTCTGTAGTTACATTTATAATTACACTGTTAACACTTCCCTTACACCTAACCCTACTCTTAAACTTACCCATACCACCACACCTGTCCCTAACTTTACCCGTATCCCACCTCAATATCAGTAAAAGTGTTTTGCAATACAATATGAACACAATCAGTACATTGTACTTATGTTTTGATGTAAGTACATAGTAGTTAAGACCACCTAATATAAAGTGGGACCATTTATCTGTATTAACTTAAGATATTTATATTAATATTAATAATATTATAATATTTTTCTTCAGGTTTACACACATTACTTTAATAGTATGTAAAAAGGGGCATGTTGTTAACTTAATTTACAGCAAATATTTTCCAGATATTTTAATAATTAATAGTTAGTACAATGACAGTATAACAGCCAATTCTTTAAATTTGGAAATTATTATTATTATTATTATTATTACTGTTTTTAATAATGTCTCATTTTCCCCCCAAACTGTATAACTGTGTCTTTTTACATGGAAAAAAAAAGTTATTATTATATGCATGTTATTTTTATTTTAGGAAAGAGAATCACCTAGTATGGTCAAATTGATTAATCGTGATCAAATTGCATCTAACATAAAAATTTGTAAAAATATATAGTGTGTGTGTGTGTATACACTGATCAGGCATAACATTATGACTACTGACAGTTGAAGTGAATAACACTGATTATCTCTTCATCAAGAGTGGTCCAAGGAAGGAACAGTGGTGAACCAGCAAAAGGGTCATAGGTGGCCAAGGCTCATTGACGCACGTGGGGAGCGAAGGCTGGCCCGTCGGGTCCGATCAAACAGACAAATTGCTCATTAAGTTAATGCTGGTTCTGATAGAAAGGTGTCAGAATACACAGCATCGCAGTTTGTTGCATATGGGGCTGCATAGCCACAGACCAGTCAGGGTACCCATGCTGACCCGTCTACCGGCGAAAGAAAAACGCATTTGAGCCAACGCCAACGCACATGAGTATCAGAACTGGACCACGGAGCAATGGAAGAAGGTGGCCTGGTCTGACGGGTCAGCATGGGCACCCTGACTGGTCAGATGCCTGATCGGTGTATATGCTGTCAATCAATTCAAAATAATAACTATTTAATCACACCTAACAAAGTTTTTTTTGTGTATTTTAATATTGTAATAATTTCACATTTAATCAAACCAAATGAATGTAGAAACAACATAGACAGTAGCCTATATTTTTAAATATTTGTACTTTTTATGAAGACCAGTCTCACCGACACCAATACTGTTACTGATGCCTCTATGAAATAGATTTTTTTCTTCTCAATTTTAGCCATTAATTATAGCCATTTAACATTATAGTATAACCGAAGGTTATCTGAACTTAAAACAATCTTCACATAAACCCATTTTAATAGAGGTCATATTTACCTGTGGCCTTCAATGTACCAGGGCTCAATTTTTTTCTATTGGCCCAGTCAGACCAGTTCAGATTTTTACTTGCCCAGCCAAAATGCACAAAAAGTTATTGTTTTCGTCATTTTTGACCCAGGTCTAACAGGATACAGAAATTGAATAAAAGTTATCAAACACGTCACAGTCTTCTCTGCATAAATTATGCATTAAATGTAGATTAATCCTTATTAAAGCTATAAAAGTTATTCAGTCAAGAACAGTGAGGGATTTTCTCTTTTTCTTTTGTTCTTTGATCCTTAATGACAGGCAGGTTTATTAGGCTGCTGTCACTTTAAGAGACGGATCTGACACTCTTTATGTTGCAATTAAGACTTGAACTACGCTAGAATTTACACTTGTGAGGATATTCGATATTCACCATTTTGGCATAATTTGATATTATATATATGCATGTACAAACTTTTATGTTAGATTTGACAGCACTAGAATCATCATATATTGGGCCTTTTGTAGCCCTCAAAACATTTTGGCTACAAAACTGCAGTTTTCCACTTGTACAGACTTGGAAAAAAATCACATAAGAATCGGTTAAGTCTTGATTTGTGCGACATGATAACTCACCATGTACGAGGGAAAGATAAGCACTCTTTTGTGCTTTCCGCATGGCCATTGCGGGTCATCCAGAAGATTTGGGTCGTAATCCCTAAGATCTCCCAGTTCATTCCCTATGAGAAAAGAGAGGGCAAATAAACAGACTACACATCTGCTGAGATTGCTTATTAGTCTAAACAAGTACTGTACACTACTTATGTAGCCAGTACATTTAGAACAGCAACATTTCTGATAGACACTGAGACAAGCATATGAACCGAGGATGACTATTTTGGTAGGGCACTCAACAATATGGTACGTTTTTGAGAAAGAAGTGCATGACCTTGCTCAAGCCAGGAAAATAAATAACGCATTATTAAACTAAGGTCTTACCAAAAGGCTCATTAAACTGAACAAGCAGAGCCTTGTCAGGACATATTAGGGAGATTGAGGGAAAATGAAAGAGCCATGACAAGTTTTTGGCACACGCACCTGTATCGAGGCTACTCTGGTTACTGTTGGCACGTGCCAGGCTGAGGCTGCGGTGGCTGGCATTACGAGACTGAGAAAAAGACGACGTGGAGTCGATGGTGTTTCGACGACCCAGGACATTGGTTGGATACAGGAACTGTGTGTATGACACTGTCTGCAAAGAGATTGACAGTATCATTAACCATTAATCTTAATGAATATATGACCAAAGATTAAGAATTTATACTTTTAAAATTAATACATAAGGACAAGGGAAGATGAAAACATAGACTGTCCAAATCTTGAAAAAAAAAAAAAAAAGTAAAAGGTGCACTATGTACCTTTTGGCCCTCTAGTGGTTAAATAACACAACTGCATGCATTTTGCGGAAGAAGATCGTTTTGGTTATGCTTGCACTGTACGGATGAATATGGTTATCCTACTGCTCATAAAACATTCACTATAGGCTTAAGAGGTATGACCAGTTTAGATGGAATGGATCTCAAGCTGACTAGCGGAAGACATTACTTTAGCTTTACCCATTAATAGACACGGTACTTCCTTTGAGAATAAATTCCAGCACAGGGTGACAACCAGCATAATGAAATGACCTTTCACAAAGGATAATGCTTTACAATGAACTGAGTCGGTATCTGTTCAATAAAATAC